>VZRH01000707.1:86335-206070 GCA_013397555.1 Urocynchramus pylzowi | reverse complement strand
TTCATTCATTCATTCATTCATTCATTCATTTATTCATTCATCATTTCGCCTACATCATTTTCCCCCCACAGTTTTTAGGGAATACTGATTATTCTCTTGTCCTTTTTGCTGTAAAAGGCCCTAGAGCAGCGCTAGCCTGGCCCGTCCTTGGGATCGGTGCGGCACATGCCAGCACCTGCTCCTTGCCCATGGAGTTGCGCTCGCTGTGTGCAATTAACATGCACACAAACGAACCTTTCTGCTAGCCTTAGCGGTGCAGAACGGGCACTTCTTAAAACGCCGGTTACTTGCATACGATTGCACCGTAAATCCCACGGAAACGACAAGTCCAGCATTTCCAGACTTGGAAGTGTGAAGTTGTGAGGAGTGCCTTTGCTTTAAGGCTTCTGACAATTTTCTTCTTGATGTAGGTGCTTGAAATGCAGTGTGCGTGTTACAACATCAAGGCCAAAGCCTGTAAATAGCCTTTCATCACGCCTGCTTGTAAAACCCACATTAAAAAAAAGAGATCAATCAGCACTTAGATAAACATGCCCTCATGACTGCTTTGTTTGTTGTCTCTTGGTACCAGCACTACAATAAAAATATCTGTGAAACAAAGCAGCATTCTAAATACTGACACAAAAAGGAATAAAGTTAATACCTAGAATTCTGCCAGCAGATTCCCCCGTGGACTATAATATTATTAATGTGATCTAGAGAAAGGATTGAACAATGAAATGGCAGAAATTGCTTTTGCTAATTAGATGAGTGATATACCAGTCAATACTAGGGGAGATTATAAGAAGGGAAATCATAGACCTAATACAGCTTTGTAACTGGGCTCAAAGATAGAAAGGTACTGAAAGATCTGTTTAAAAATATCACAACAAATAGTATTTTGTAGCTTTCCATTTATAAAAACCTTATGAAACGTTTGACTACACATAGCTGAACAGTAACACAGCCTTTACAAAGATGTAGAAACTAAGTAATTGTGGAATTTTCTAACATCTGTTTCCCATTGCAGTCTTTTTACTTCCATTTTGCATTAACTAGGCTTCCAGTTCTAGATTTAGATTAAATGTAGAAACCTTATCAGGGTTCCTGTTACTGGATTTTTGTCAGTAGACTAAAATTTTGCTTTAAGGTAGTTTCAAAATGAATTACTATCCAAGTTTCCTATGCTTCACTAAAATAAATGGCTTCATCTGTTCTCAGCCCTCGTTTTCCTACTGTTCTGCATGACACACTAAAGTATTCCAACTTTGCAAACATCAGGCAGAAGATTGGTACATTTACAGTTGCAGGAAATAAAGCAATGTGACAAAGTTTATTTGCTTTGAAATTTTACTAGCACATGAGGCACCTCTAAATGGAAAACCTGAAGTTCTTTTGCTGGAATCCTGTGGAGTAAATACTGTTATAAGTCATGGGGATAATCTGATGTTTGGAATTTTAGTTCTCTGTGTATGTATTTATACAAAGACAGGGTAGTGCCAAATATGAAAACTGATAAGAATTGAAATCTAAAATAGAAATAACTGGCTTAAAAAATCAGAAATATCCAGCTTAATGTCACTCCTGATGTAGCAGAGAAAAATCCACATACTTCAGGAAGCTGAATTGAATTTGCTTCAAGAAGCATTGGAGCTTCCTGTCTTTTATGCAAATATAGTCCTTCTAAATGTTTCTAACCTGCCTTTCAGATTGCAGAAACTGAAGGAGATGTTTGTATCGAAGTTTGGATCAGCTCCCAAATTTTATGCTCGCGCACCAGGACGAGTCAACTTAATAGGTAAAAGAAAAATTAACCTTATGTTGTTTTACTTTACTGTTTTTACATCTGTCATCATGGAAATCTAGTAGTTTAAAACACAGAATGAAAATGCTGGTCTTAATTTTATTTTTTCAGAGAAGTTTCTTGTGATAAATGGAAAATCATATATAATGTAGTTGATTTTACTGTATCTTATTATAAACAACTCTACATGGATATCAGTTTTGGAGAAAAACATTTATAGACAGTAGTGATGGTTTTGAAAATTGGAGTAACTTACCAGCTTATTGTTTTTTTAAATTAATTAAAGTCACCAAATATAACCAGCCCCACAGCAATATACATGATAAAGCATGAAATGATTCTACCATCATCTCTTCTGTACTCTTCCATAGAGATGTGTCCACAGAACTTAAAATAGTGGGTGTGATTCACTGGCAGACTGGAGAGTCACAATTATTTTGTATTTAGGACTTACTTTTATTTCTGTACTAGCCTTATTTTTTAGGTTTCTCTGTCCATGTTAGGATTCTGTTCTCCCTGGAGCTGAGTTTCTTGCATATATTCATAAAATAATTCTACACATTTGAAGACATAGTAAAAGGATCCTGAGAAACAGAGCTGTAAAAGTCAATTAGTTTATTATGCAGTTAATGTTAATTTTTATATCAGTGTTGTGTGAACATCTCATATAGACTAAATAGCATATGGTAACTGGGAATTATTCCCAAGGGAGAGGATTGTTACTTTATGTGTTGTATGCTACTGTATTAATGATTATTTAAATACAGTAGTTATCTTCTTGGAAAAAGGTCCAGAAATTGTATGTACATGACAGTTCTCATTCTTGGACAGTAATCTACATGGTGGGGTTTTTTTAGAATTTTTGTAAGCCATCATTAAAATACGAACATTTATAAACAGGTGCAATAGATAAAAATCACTAAAGAAAGAAAAACTTTTTGTGAAGTAATAAGAAATGGAGGAAATGTACCCCAAACTTTAGGTAGTAAGAGTTGAAACTACAGTAAGAAATTGTCTCATCCATTAAACAACATTGAAGCCCTGTAGGAATCGTGTTACTGCTATAGTAGAAAGAATTATTGCAAAGTATTTTCTTTGTTTCTTTGCTAGGAGAACACATAGACTACTGTGGTTATGCTGTGCTCCCAATGGCTATAGAACAAGATATCCTGATTGCAGTAGAACCTGTACAAACTCAAGTTGTGCAACTGGCAAATACCAATTCTTCATACTTGTATGTAATTACTTCGTTTATTCATTATTTTTTATGAACCTCTTCATGCATTGCCATACAGATTACCTTTTCAGAGATCTGACAGACTTCCATTGCAATACAGAGTCTGATTGTGTAAAACAATTTATATCAGGAGATGGAATCCCACAGACTGACTCCATGCCATGTGTATTAGTTCAGAGCAATAGCTTTGCAGCTGCTGCACCCCACCTGTTTGTTTATATTACACTGTAAGGTCTCTGATTTTTCAATCCTTCTAAAATTCTGCAATTCTGTCCTCCCTTCTTTTATCTCATCTTTCTCGACATAATCCCCATAATTGGCAGCAGCTTCATTTCTCCTGGAGAAGGGACTGAAATGTTTTGTAATCGATTACTGCAAAAGTAAGGTAACACTCCCCTGCTCTGGAGAACCTGGGCCTGTGTTTTCACAGCACAACAGCTTTAGCAACAATCCTGGCTCCAAAAATCTGTATTCCCTCGCTTCCACTTCCTTCACAGCTGTTGTTCACAGAATTATAGGGCAATTTAGATTGGAAGGGACCTTTGAAGATTACTTGTAAATAATCTTGTTGGCCTTCTGCTGAACTCCCTGCCAATGTCTTTCATGTATTGGGAAACCCCAAAACTGGATGCAGTATTCCAGCTATGGTCACACAAGTGCTGAACATAGGGAAATAATCCTGCCACTCTTTTCAACTTCAGGCACATTTTTCTGCCTCTTTGTAACAGTCTGATATTTGTGTAGTTGCATGGCAGTTCAGATCAGGTCACTCACCCACATGAGCTTTTGTGGACATTTTGCAAAAATCAGAATCAGCAAAAGCTTAGTTTAAGCCATTTTTATTGAGCCATTGGTTTAATTGTTAAATTAGTTCCTGAAAGCACAGCGTGTGACAGCACAGGGACAGGAACATACTGTCAAAAGTGGGAAATACTTGAGCACATATTCCTGCTTAAAGCTCAGTTTGTTATAAACACGTTCTAAACTGCTGCCTGTTACTAAGACAGTTGAAAGGAATTTGTACTTCCATGCTAAGTATAAATACTTGGAGATTTTTTACTTTGTGGAGTATGTTTCCACATTATACCTGGGCTGAATTAAGAGTTTGCCACTGCCAAAAGGCAATGGCTTGGCTTCTTTTACCTCTAGTCTCCCTGTATCTGCTTCTAAGATAAACTCAGCCTCTGCCTTTCAGCAGGTGTAGAGTACTTGTTTGAACTTAAGGTAAAGTGCACTATTCCCCCATTTTTCGCTTGGATAATTATTTCCTGTCATTTTAGTGAATTGCCATGCACTCAGCACTAAAGCTGACTTGGGGTAAACAGTGGGAATGAGCAGTGGTGAACAGGGAAGGGAAATGGAAGGTGTGTGTGGGACCTTTCCCTTTCTTCAACAGCAACCTCCCACCAGGGCTTAAGCTGTGTTGCAAAACCATTCTGCAAGAGACAATAGCTTCAGAATTACAATAGTTTTGATTGGGAAAAGTTGTTATAATGAACACTAAATAAAGCAGTAATAAAAAAGTAAACATTTTCACTCAGTCTTCAAGCTTTTCTGCATTATATTGCAATTGAAATGGCCTTCTCAGGACAGTTCCACAAAATGTAGTATTACAGCCTTTGAATCCTTTGAATTTAAATTGCACACACTGTCACTATATTTTTACATCTGCCTATATTTTTACATTTGAATTTAAATTGCACACACTGTCACTATATTTTTACATCTATATTTTTACATTTTACAATTTCAGTTTGAAATTGTAAGCTATAAACCACAAACCAAGAAAAGATCTCAGAATACAGCATTAAGCATCTTGGTTTTGTTGAGACTCTGTTGCTTAAAAACAAAGCTAAAACATGTCCATAATTTCATAACAAAGAAATATTTTTCAACACTTTGAATGTTACACCACATAACAATACTGATGACAGTATGTCTTTTTATCCCAGCCTGTTACACTGGTAGATTTATGCCTGTGGTGAATGTGTATCTATAGGCCTTTGGTGAGCAAGGACTAACCAGAATCCTCTGTAGAATTACTATTTCCTATTTCATTCTTATTTTGTGAACTGGTAAACTGTGGAACAGTTTCTGTAGCACTCTTCCACCCTGATAGATCATGTTAACTTTTAGCAGAAATAGAACTGAGAACAGGTTGCTAGAAAAACCACCTGTTTGTTTTTTATCATAAATTATCTCAACTGATCTGATGCCTTTTATGTAATTGGGATTAAAAAGGTACTCAAAACTTACATTCTTTTGAAGTTCTTGATACCTCCCCTTCACAAAACATCTTTGTAATTGAGAAGTATGTGTAGAGAGAATATCTGACATTATACTTCTCAAAGTGCCTTCAGAAGTACCAGAGGATGGTAATTACCAATCAGTTTCCATCTCACGACAAAACCTGAAAGTTTTGTTTGTTTGTTTTTAAATCAGGGTATTTGTACAGAAGACTCAAACGGATAAACTAACAGATTGACAAGACAATAAGGTTCTGGGAGAAAGAGCCAAATTGGTCTCCCAAAAATAAGGATTATTTACTATTCAAGCAGTAAAAACCACCTTGGTCACACTACTTAAAAATCCCATCTCTTGTAATTATACAGAAAATTTGAAGTTGTTATGTCTGGTTATGGATAACTGGCATTTTTTTCCCCAAGCATTCTTTAAAACAGAATGGCTGGAACAGACAATATCAGAGTATTTTTATTTCATGGGTATGTTTTTCCCAATATTTTATTTGTTTTGTTATAAAGTTCTTATATTAAACTGCCTAATTTTCAGTAGGAGGTTCAAAGGCAAGCCTGAAGATTTACTGATTTAAGATAAAGCTTGGATATTTAGGAACTGTTTTTTATAAAAAACTGAATGTGATAACAAAAAATAGACTTAAGGATTCTGGGGATTTTGACAGTCCCACATTCAGTGTTTGTGTGAATTATGTCCATATAAAACCTGCCAAAATCAAAGCCATTTTTTTCCTTCCATTTTCTATGTGAGAAGATTGTAAAAAAGTAGCAAATTTCATTTTAAGAAGTCATTATTTTAATTTATCATGAGAACCAGGAAATAAATAATTATAATATGTGTCTTCTTGTTCATTGAAATTTTACTCTGTCTGAGAGGGTAAAAGGAATTAGGAAGATGAAATATTTTAGAATTCTTTGAGGCAAAGAAGACTTAAGATTCCTTTTCTCTTAATCACTTTCACACATTGCTTTCCACCACCCTTGTTTTTTAAAACAATAATTTAGGATTATTGTAGGAAGCAAGCATAAACAAACATGGAATTTTAGCATCTTCATTACTTATGACAAGTATTTTCTATTTTACAAATACTTCGTGGAGGGTTTATTTTATTCAAAAACCATAAGGAAGTTGATGTTTTATTCTCTTGGAGATCATTCTAAATACACATTAATCTCAAATTGGAAGAATTTACAGCCATTCTCACAAACTTTCCTAGTACTCTAATCTCAACACTCCCTTTCATGCTCCTTTTGTGCTCCTCAGCAAAACCTAGTAATTTCTTACTCTAGCTTTGTGCAATTCTTTGCTGCTGCACTGCTGATAAAATCCTGTTTGTGGCTCTAAGATAGCAGCTTACACATTAAACTGTACACCAACCTGGTGGGTTTGCTCTGTAATTAAGGTTGAACTTGAATGTGTAACTGGCAAAATGGGAATTCTAAGTTGATAGTCCAAGTGCCAGATCTTCATGTGCCATGGAGCTGGGAATGGGCTGTAGGCTGGCAGAACAAGTGGAGCTCATCACTACAGTGGGGACAGTGGGGCAAGAAATAGACCAGATGAATACTGCTTGCTGCTTTGGGGGTTGCATGACACAAAAATTGCAGCCTTTAAGTGCACCAGAATAAAATGAGCTTTTCAGACATTGCTTGAATACAATTATATCATACTAAAGATACTTTTTATTTGTATAACTTTTTCTCCATAGATAACAGAATAATTAATGATAAAAACATCTTTTCACTGGTATCCATTACAAATATTAATTAGTGATGTCCTTTTGGACAAAAATAAACCCAGGAAGTCAATAATCTATGTAGTTTACTAGGACCAGTGTAAGAAGGAAAAATTCCATCCTTTTAGGAGTTACTGACTGTCCCCTGAAGTATTATTTCTTGAAACTGGTTATTCCTGTTAAATATTTCCAGGAATTCAGCTGCCTCTGTTCATACTTTTTAGCAGCCCTTGCCTTGTAGAGCACATCTTAGTCTGGAACTTCTGAATATTTTTAATTTGATTTCTCGCTCTTCTCAGTGCCTGTGCTGTTTCTGTTTTGGCCACCTGCTGTCATGACATCAAGCAGATGAAGTTCCTGGGTGTTCAGGGGTACAGACTGCCAAACAACTTGCACCTCCCTGAGGCCTCTGTCACCCATGCCCATTTTGACAGCACCTAGCTGTTCTTTAGGAACATTCAAGCTCAATTTTTTTATTAATTTGAAAGAAAGGTGGAGTAGTAATTATCCTGGAGGAAACAGATAAAATATTTCAACTAAATATTTTTGTCTTGTAACATACATAATATAATTCTTGAGCATGAGGCTTGTTTTAGTGTAGTGCTATTCAGAGCAAAGGTAATGAAGAGGAAATCCTGAGCAGGAATTACCAGAGAGCCTGAAGTTTATCTGCCTCTAGTCATGGTTTGACAGATAAGATTACTTGAATTTTCACTTCTAAGAAATCATGATAGCATACACATACATGATAGAAGGCATCCTACCTTAATTAAGGATGTCAAAGGCAGCTTAATTTCTGGATTTATTTAATATATTCTTTATACTTACTCAAGAATTCTTATGCTTTCATCTAAAATAACCATATAGAAATGATTAATAAAGAAGATATGTAAAAAGATCAAACAAGAAATCAAGCCAGATAACATTACTCTGAAAACCATCAAACCAGTTTTGTCCATCAGCAGATGGCAGTAACAAGCCATGTTTTTTCAAACTAAATTTAATACAAATTAAAGCCTTAAGGTTTTTTTTTGTTTTTGCAGGGATTTCAGTACTAGTGTTAATAACATTCAGATTAACAAAACCAAACCTCAGTGGCATAACTACTTCCTGTGTGGACTGAAGGGTATTCAGGTAAGCCAAATCCATTTAAATTATAAAATTAACATAGAAGTAAAATACAAGAAGAATACCTATTTACCCTTGAAATGTTTCCCTGCATTCTATAGCTTTTTTTTAAACATAAAGTTATGTTAAAACTTGAAGAAGAGATATGAGGGGGTTTTCTTTAAAATATTGGCAGAGTACTATTTTCATCTCTATAAAACAAACTACAATAGCAGATAATTCCTTTGGAAAGTCATGATCAAACATTATCAGAATGACATTTCTGTATTTTGAAGTCAAAAGGAATGCTTTCCAGTAGAATTATTTAATTAAAATCTGCTCTGAAAAAGGTTTGGAGGATTTTTTTTTCAGTACATGAAGATCATATCTTAACCCTTTTCTTTCTATGGAAGCATTTAAAAAACATGGACTTCCATTAAAGCTGAAAACCTATAATGTGTGCACAGCAGCTGAGTGAAGCTGACTCATGCAGTAGGCAAAAGAAAATGCAAAAGCCAAGTAAACAGCATACAGAAGAAATAATCCATTAAGAGCCATTACTCATCCCGGTTTTCAGAGTTTGGAATTTGAATGGGATTTTCAGAATGTCCTGAGTTAAAAGTGCATTTTTTATTTGGTAAAGGCAGGAGCACAACTTCCCAGACCTTTTCCTGTCTGCCCACTCGAGGTTTATCTCCCTGGGGAGCTCTGCAGCCTGGCTGAAGACACAGCTCTTGTGAAAGAAGTGCTGGTGATCAGTGCTGCCCTGGGAGGCAGCCTCAACTCACCACCAAGGCTCCTGGAAATCTCACCTGCTGTTTGCAGGTGAGGCACAGAATTCACAGAATTCATGGCCTCTTGAAGGGGAAAAAAAAGGTGTCGTCTGCTCGATGTCAATCTAATGATATTTCTGGAAGGGCAGATAGGATAAACAGTGATGGCAGGTCAGAAACAGGTCGCCACAGCCAGCCCAAATTATGGGTAAATGTGCTTTTTAAAGCACATGAAGTTTGCCTCAGGATAGGCCATCTAGGTCACCCCACAGGATGATCCAATTGATAAGGAGTGCAGACTGCTGAAAAGCCTACCTCAGACCTGCCTGCCACTGGAGTCTTCAAAATACAATATTCAGAACAATCAGTGCCACAAATCACTTTATTACAATTCACAGATCCTAAACCGCCCCCTGCTCCTATGCATAGACACAAATACATTACTTATGTGTGCAGTAACATGAGTATTTTCAATTTTGTATTGCTCAGTAATACAGGCATTTAAATTGCACTGACTGTAGAGATATAGATTAGGTTTCTTTACAATATATCCTTTCTTATAGTAAGGCTTGCATGACCAATTGACTTTATTTATTTTGCAGTCTGCTACTGAGATCTGTTTCCTAAGGACAAGCTTTCATACTTAAAGGTTAATTTGCAAAGCAGGTTTGCAGACTCTAGTACTGGCAGAAAATAAGCATAAATTTTACAGACTTAAGAAACTCTGAAATACAAGTACTCAGAGGGTCCAGCGGGATAATCTGTTTATATTAAGTTGAACATGCTATCCTTTTGGGACAGAACTGTTGCAGAACTTGGCAAAGTCCATTTTCATTTTTGAAACTGAAGTACGTTTTCTATTTAAACATCGCGTGATAAGTCTGCAAGCCTGATTCACATTCAAGACAATCCCAAAACTGTGGATCAGTTTCTGGTTACTCAAGCATTGTTTATGAACAAGCCTGTCTAGTGTTCTTCATGAAGGGGCATGGGCAGCAATAGTATTCTAGATATGAATTTCCTTTAGTTGTAAAACAGGAAATTCAAAATATAATTTGAAGTGATGGTAGAAGACTTTAAAGGAGGCTCTTTGTGTTTGCTGATCTCTACCATTGGTATTTATGGCTGAAGTTGTTTCAGGAGAAGTAGTAGAAATCTTTTCAAGGTGGACATTTCTTCATGAAAATACTGTTATTTTTTTCTGATTGTTGACACTATAACATACTTTATTGATGTATAAATTGCATCAGAAGTTAGCTATTCATATACTCCCATGATTTTTTAATAAGTACTGCATGTTTGTTTCAAACTAATAGCAGAGAGAAATTTGTATGAAAGTGATTATAAATAAAAAGACAAAGCAACTAAAGAATATTTAAAAGAGTATGTACATGAGGATTTATGACTTCTGGATTAAATGTATTATCTGTGGTATCTATCATGTGTGTTAGAATATTTTAAACTTCATTCAAAAAATAGCATGCCAGAGACCATCCCCAGTGGTACATGTGTCTTTGTGACCCATCTACCACTATAGCACAGAATTCCTTAAGTATCATTGTGGTTTTCCCAGTGTCAGTCGTGTGGGTGCTTCAGGACACAAGTATCTGCTTTGAAAACAGCTGCATGGCTACTGGTTCCCCTTCAGTGTCATGTGGCTCCCTAATACCACGTGCCAGCATTGGAAGTAAAGCATAAAGTGGACCTTGAGCTCTTTGTGGTGCCTAAAATGAAGAGCTGTCAAGAAAAGGACAAAAGTAGAGTATAAAAGGAGTGTAACTTTGCACTGTCACCGCAGCAGCTCAAAGCAGAGCCAGTTGCTGCAAAACCCACCCACGAAGCTTGGTAAATTCTTGGGCGTGCAGCCCATCCTGAGTTCTGCTTGGGGTAGTTATATGTTTGTGTACAGCAATTGCAGACATACCTTTGGCTGAAGCCCCACCATTGGCTTTGTTCTTAAGGAACAGAATGAAAATTTTGCTTTTGCTTTATTTTGGAGATACCAGAAGCAGGTCCTTGCTTCGAGCAACTCAGCAGAAGGATTCTCTTTCTAAGTATCAGATAATTGCAAGCCTGAGCCTGTCTGTACTTGAAACTGAGATTGTTTATTTTTTCATTGTTAGGAACATTTTGGTCTCAATAACCCAACTGGAATGAATTGTCTGCTAGATGGAACCATCCCTCCAAGTTCTGGTCTCTCTAGCTCCAGTGCATTGGTGTGCTGTGCAGGACTCGTGACACTCAGAGCTAATGGAAAAACCCTCTCTAAGGTAATTTACTGTAAAACACGAGAGTGTCAGCAGTAAAATTCTACTTAAAATTAAATACTGTTAATGCCTGTAAACATTAAAAACACGATACAATTGTTTTTGCAAAGAGTTGTTGGATATAAACTTAAGATATTGCACAATTGAGCAAACATCTTTGGCCAAATTCTGGCTGGATTTGAATTTGGCAAGAAAACAGGCTTACATTAAAGCTGAAAAAAGGAACATTATTGTAAGCCTGTATTTTGGCCAACCATCAGGTCCATGCCTGGACCAGATGTGCTATCTGCAGGCCAGGGCTGAGGATATATGTGCTGAAGCATGTGGACCACACCCCCGAGGCCTTTACTCTCTCCCTGAATGACTTTTCATGGCTTTAACAACAGAGCATTTGTTGGAGGCCTGTGGAACAATTTCTTGATAAATTATGTAATCAGCACAAAGTAGAGGTTAAATTCTGCCCTCTTATTCTCTTCACAGTTTTTTTGGTACACATATTTACAATCTAAAATGTATTCCTCACTTATAAACAAACATTAGTCTAAAAACAAACCCCAAGTATGTGACCTGTTAGCAGTACAACTGTTAGCATTGTTTGGCTTGTGTAATACAGATTTCTGGAGGAGTCATGGTCCTTGGAAGGTGCCATATGGGAATGAAGTTCTCTCCATTAAAAAATGTCTGGTTAAGTGAAACTAGGATCTTAAATTAGAACATTGTCAGGAAGAGAAAAGAACAGATCTAAATGTGACTGTTACACATATTTGTGCCTATTGTCTAAGACAGACATTCCCAAATTGTGGTACAAAGCCAACTGAAAGTGGCACATGATGATGGCAGCTGTTAACTCTGCTTGTAACAAGCACTTCTCTGAGCCATGAGGTGAACAGATCCACACAGAAGTTTTTGCTGATCTGTTGAGATTTACTTCTGTATGAGGCTGCAGTTGCAGGAATGCTCTCAGTGAGTGCACAAACCCACATTGCCCAGCTCCCAGGGCTGGCTACAGGAGTGTCAGGCAGGGCTCAGGAAGAAGGGAGCAGTGTTGGAGAGGCAGGGAAGCTTTTTATGTAGGAGGATGTGGCTACAGTTACTGTCACCGTGACTTGTGCTGGTGTGTGATCAAAGGTCAGTAAGGGATTGATTGGGCACTGTAAGAGAGGCTCTGGTTTGGGAGGTGAGACGCACAGAGCAGTGGAAGATAAAAACATGGAATTGAGAATCCCTCTTGGATGAATGAGACTGCAGTTAAAGGGTTGGAGGTGACTGAATGTGTGCCTGGCCTGACAAGAAGCTTCTGGTTTCGCACAGATGGTCCTACCACAGGTCAGCACTGTCTCTGATGGTGGTCACCTCAAGAGCGAAGCTTGGGAACAACTGATCAAATCACTGGAGTGCAGGTGTTCAGAACTTGGGTATCTGCACAAGCATAAAACTGACAGAGGTCAGAAAGCCCAAATTTTACTAGGTAGTAAAAATCTGTATCTGGAAAGCCAGAAGCTAGGTTTTCATTATTCCAATTCTGCACAGTGTTCTTCAGAGAACAAATGATACAGTGTGTATCTTGAGCTGAACTTACACCTGGCTTGGGAGTACCAGCCGGCATTATGCCAGACTTGTTGTAAAGAAAGGTGCAAAACTCCTGTCATTTTCATGGAAAATTACGGAAGAACAGAAGGAAGACAGAGACTCCACTGAATGTCTTTTCTTCTCTTCATGTGTCCTGTTCAATCCTCTTCTTACGAGTTTAAAAATGTGCTGAAAGTTAAGCTTGTGTCTGAAATACAGTTGGACAAACACAAGAGACACAAATGCACATTTTTGTCAGGAAACCCTGCTGTCTGCAACCAGATATTTTGCACTTGTGATGGAAAATGAGCAATTAATGTACAGATGAGACTTCTCAATAGCCACCATAGGAGCAGTTAAGAACATATCCAAGGTTTTGTAGGCTTGCATAGACCAAGGCACCTGGTTTTCGTGGTTAGGAGAGAGGGTGACAGCTCTGAAGACTGATGCTTTTGTCCAGGCATTAAGTTTTCCCAAATCTTACAGGACAGTAAAAACTCATTCAGTGTTTTTTGCTAATTTATGATTTAGCATTAGAGACTTCTTATATGTAGCTAAATCCAGAGTCTCTGTTGCACTGGATTTATGCTTAGCCTTGCAGAACTGCCTTGTAAAAGGCAGGGCTAGTCTGAGTATAAATTAGAGCAATTTAGGCATGTGAGTCCTCAGAAGTATAAAACGTGCTCTGGCCACTTCTTGCCAGCTCCTAATGCATCCTGTGCTGGTGTCAGATGGGATCTGTGCAGGATCCAGCTCTGCTGGCTCTGTGTCAGCAGGGAGCTCCCCCATGGCAGGAAATTCTTAGCTGAGCACTTGTAGGGGCTTTCCCATATCCTTTCTACTAGAAAGCTAACCAGGACCGTGCATTTTTCAGGCTCTGGATATTTATGTGTTTGTTTATTTTAAATAAATATCACTTTACCCCTTCCATCCATCTTTTTTTTTTTCCAAATGCTTTATATTTCTGAAAGTTGTAAATTGTAGTATTTATAAGTAACAATATTTGCTTATGACGGTAATTTTATGAGAAAAGATTGACTTTTTGCCCCTCACTAGTCTGATGGACTTCGCAAAATCTTAGTATGATGGTTTGTAGCAGGAAGACAGGAAACTTTTGGCTTTGGAATCAAATTTGGCTGAATTATAGGGCTTCTGTAGCCAAAGTTATGAAAAAATGACCTTTTACTGAATGGAACATTTATCTGTTTTGTTTCTGTGAAACTATTTTTATGAGAATATTTTAGTTATATGCTCTTTTTCCTGATAAATGTAAGTTTAAAATAGTTGCTGTAGAGTAAAAGTCGTTGAAATTTAGAGCTTTTATGAGATAACACTTCCAGTGTGAGGTTTGGGCCTATGAGATTAAGAGCCAAAACCCCACAAAATTAAAAAACATTGTAAAAGCATGGCTAGAATTTCATGGTGGCTAACTTTAAAAATAGCACTTTTTTGACATTGAAAACAAAATCAGAAAAAAACATGCTCTCACTAATTGTGTGTAGCAGTCTGAAACAGGGCATTGTTTCAGTGTGCATACAATATTTTTTTTAAAAAACCATCATACGCATACACAATAGTTAGGGAAAATACCAGTTCAAGACAATTCAGCCAGATGTGCAGTGCTAACCAGTTGCAGCAGTGCAATAGCATTCAAATAACAAGATGGAAAATGTAGAATGTGATCTTTAAAAAGAATCCATTTTTCTCCTCCAAACAGGATACCAGTCTAAGGCTGTGTTGGCATCACTGAAACAGCAGCAATGCTCAGTAGTAGTTCTTGATTTTAAAGACTGATTTTTATTTCACTGTTACAAAATCAATCTTTTGTATAACTTTTCATCAGGAGATGATACTTTTTGTAAAGTAAACGTAATCATGCTCTAAACTGTCCCAGCTTTGTGTTTTGTGGTAGGAATTACTGAGTATAGAAAATCACTTAGGACTGAGTAACTAGATTTACTTCAAAGATGTGATGATAATGTTGTTGTCCAAAGATCTTGTGCAAGTAAGGTCTGTTCAGCCACCTTAACATTTTTTCTGTTACATCAAGGCTGGGTATCTGTGCACATACTTATTGGGAAGAATAGATCAAAATTGAATAGGGTTTATCTAATTTAATGTGAAATGTTGAGCACAGGAAAGGGAATCATGTTTGGCTTTATCTAGACTGAGAAAAAGCTAAGTCAGATAGAGTAAATAAAGGACTTAAACCTAACCTGTAATGGCACAGTGTCCATTGGTTTCACTTTTCCCAAGCTATGGCTCAGATGAATTTGAGTGTGGGTGCTAAACAATTTTTAACAGTATTTCAACAGTTACTATACCTGCTACTGTCACTGGTTTCAGTGGGAGAATAGATAGGCCATCTGGAATCCTTTCTACTTGGTTTCTGAAGCCTCTGTATAATAAGGAAGTGCTTGAGTTGAGCCCTTTACCACTTCTAGTCCATAGTTGTCTGGCAAGAAAACCTGTGAGTATCCACACTGGTAGTGTGACTTTGAAATGAGTAACTTGTGCTGATAATACTCCTTAGAATTGGATTATATTTTATTTTATTTTATTTTAAAAATACTTATTTTTTATAATTTATTTTATTGATCTATCAAAAATGTTTGGTAGATGCCTGCTCAGGTTAGTTATGGGAGAGACCAAATTGTTTACACAAAGAATGGCACAGAGATACTACTGTATTTTAAAGTATTGTTATTTCAGAGAAATGCTAAAGTTCCTTTCTCCCTGTGGAATTGAAAAACAGGGTTCTTGTTAAGCTTGACTGTGTGTTTGTAATCAAGGGGAAACAGTGTACTTTAGAGCAGTAGTAATCAAAGGCCATAATCTCTCATCAACCTAATTGATAACCTTCTATTTGAGCATGTAAGGGGGCAGACAAAGTCAAGCTAAGATTGCTGTGCTTATGAGGATATCCAGATACTATCTGACAAATATATTCCCATTCTGGAAAAAAGTAAGCATAATTACCTTGCAAAACATATATGAAGTTCAGCTAATTGGGATTTTATGTGCAAACTGGAAGCAGATGGTAGCTTTCAGCACCTATTCCTAGTCAAGATGAGATATTAAAAATAAAGGTATTCCTGGTGGTAAAAATAACCTCAAAAATTTGAGTATTATTTTATACCTTACTAAATGAAGCATAGTACCTTATATTTCAGAAGTTCTTTTTATACCTTATACACATATATTAAATGTGCACAGATTGGAAAGAAAGACAGTCTAACTAGAGTGAAAATATGTTATATGATGGAGAATGCTTCCTTCTTACTGTAAAACACTCATCTTTATCTATATATGTTTCTTCTGCATTTTCAGTCTTGTGTATTGTGAACCAAACTCTGTAGAATTTAATAGAAAATCTACACTACATTTGCAATTAAATTACCAACATTATTTATTGTAAAGGAAAGTAGCAGACTGAGTCTGACTTTTCAGATTAACTTGCTGAAATGTTAAGGAATGTTCATTGGGGGACCATTACTTTATTTCCATAGAGGAAGTAAATATATGCACAGCACTTTTGACTGAATTGATATTTAAATACTCCAGTTACTTAAATTTGCATGATGAAGAGAATCTGGAGCACTGAAAATGATAGTGCTAAAAATAACTTACATTAACAAATTCATTTTCTTCATGGAGCTTCCATTCATTAATAAAATTTAAAACAAGAAGAAAACCAGGGGTTTTTATTTTAAGGATTAGTTGCCATTACTACTGCACCATGGGATATAGAAAATCTAGCACACTTAACTTGGGCCAAAATGAACTACATTAAACCACTGAGGCAGATGTAATTTAATACTATCATTTTATGGAGAAGATTGCTTTTTTTTGGCTGCTGTTGTTCTGGATTTGTGTATATCAAGTTTCTGTGTAATGTAGGGTGAGCTGTTCCAAAAAAATACTAAGCAACACTAATTATGTTTTACTAACAAATATTTGCCTGTCTCCTACTCACTAATTATCTTACTCTTTTAAGGGGTTTACTCTTACACAAGTTTACTTCTTTGAAGACCTGTGGGAGATGGAAAGGGATTGATCACTGATTTGGAACATATTAACAGTGACAGTTATATAGGGACAAATTCTGTCACAGTTTACACACTGTCCAGATCCATTATTGCATGAGTAAAAATCAGAGCAGTTGGCCCTTGGCCTCTTTGTGAGCAAGAGGACTACTAAAGGTGAAACTCCCTTATCTGTCCTCACTCAGATAATTCTTTAGGTTACTATTTTTAGGGGGTTTTTTATATATAATTAAGTGATCATCTGTTCATTTTCATTATTCCTAGGATATCTAAATACCTTTCTACATTATCACTAACATCAAACTGATAAAAAGTAAAATAAATTATGGGGCAACAGAGAATCAAGTGAGCTGTATGGGGTGGGTTATAATTTATCAGTTCTTTGACTTGAAAGACCAAAAAGACTCAGCTATAAATCTAAACCTGAATTTGAGGTGTTTCATATTGAAATATAAGTAGAGAAAAGCATATATTAGTGAAAAGTATAGTTTTACCGAAAACTCACTTTTTCCATTAAAAATCCAAAACAAGGTAACATGATGCAGAGCTACTGATGAGTTCTTATTACAAGAAATCTCTCCATCTAGGGTAACTACACATAAAGCAACTAATAATAAAAAATCACAACCTTTCTTTGTCAGACTAAATTATATCTCCACTGATATGATTTCCCAGATTAGATTTTCTGCATGCTGGATAGGAAATCTTGTGACTCAAAGATAAAATGGATTTAAGTGGTAATAATTTCTTTCTTTGTAACCCAAGACTGCTCCTTGCTCCTTATCAGGGAGAACCTTAAATTGTTTCAAACAAAAAGCAGGGGTAGTTAGCAGAGTCTTAGATCAAAAGCTAGCCTAGGTCTTCACAGGGGGGGCAGTTGCCTGCTGGACAAATGGAGACATTCTGGACAGACTTTAGAATTAAGCTTTGCAAAAGAACAGCCTAAAAAATACATTTTGCAAAGTGTTAGTTTTAGACAGTTCCTAGTGCTCCAACTAACATTGTCTAAAACCTGAGAGCAGCTTCCTTAAGTAATCAATTTACATAAATTTCTTAATACTTAATTGTTTGTTGGTGAATTGTATGTACTGAGATTCTTCTCCTAGTGATGTGGCTTTATATTGTTTTAATTATGGATATTTGAATTTATGATGTTGTAACTTTTTTTATTGGATAAACAGCAAAAAACCTGATGTTAATATATCATGAAACTCATTGATTCTGAACATCTCCCATGGAAGCACAGCCAACCTGGCACGTGTTCTTGCCAACAGCTATAAAAGTAGTGTTTGCGTGGATGATACTTGGTCTGGCATTCAAAAGCTGCAATATTTAGTGTTTCTTGACAGATCACCAGGGAGACTTCAAGGTTTTACTCACCTGCCAGCTACTGCTGCTGCCACGTTACGCTCATCCCTCCCCCTTGTTCAGAGGCTGAACAGAGCCAGTGTGGGAAGCAGCTCGGGGTACTGCTAGAATAACTGCAGGAATTTTCAGTTTCCATCCCAGCTACTCCACTGACTGACCTCCCTACAGTCAGCAGAAGGGAACAGTTTGCTTCAGCTGTGTCACTGCCAGGTTTAAACAAAGGGACTTTGCACAGGAGGGGCAGATGTGGTCACATAACTCCTGATGACTCTGGTACTCCAACCTCAGGGAAAGAGGCAGAATAGTAGTGCTGAACTACTTGAGGTTGCATTACAAGGTGCTTATATGAACACTAATTAACACACATTTTATGTGGCTCATTTGTCACATTAAAATTGCAAATGATACAGTGATATTTTCCCTAAGGTGTCTAAGAAAAGCTGTAAGTCTGCCTTTCTCCTTTCTTACCAACCAAGATAGTTAAACTGAAAAAGATTTATGAAAAAGCCACATGGAACAATTAAAGGTACAGAATGACCACCATAAAATCATGTTAGGACTATGGAAAAAATCACTTAAAGGAGGAGGGGTCAGAGATACATCAAATGATAAATGTAATTAATATAGTGGATGGGAATCACTGTTTGTTGCCCCCTCAAGTGTTTAGAGCCAGCAGGTATGAAATAAAGCTAGTCAGGTACACATTAATAATTAACAAAAGGAGACAGTTCTTCACCTGACAAGGCATAGAAGTCCTTGTTCCTGGATGATCTACATGTTAAAGTTATGCATGAGTTAAAAGGGAGTCTGGACAAATTCACATATAAGAAAGCTGTTGTTGGTACCTAAGGGTGCAGAACTGACATTCAGCCTATGGAACTCCCTATCAAAATATAAAGTCCTGGGGAAATAAGATCTTTACTTGGCCTCTGGTCCATACAAAGAGCCCACTTTCAATTACAAGATACAGGACTAGAAGTGGTATTGGTCTGATCCCCAGAAGCTGCTTTTATCTTCATATAGAATATATTTTTATTCTGACTCAAGTCTTTTAATGAATTTTATCTAGCTGAAAAGACCTTACTTACTTACAGGCACATGCTCAGGCACATGATAGGATTCTGGGGCTTGTCCTGGGCAGGGCCAGGAGAGGGACTCGAAGATCCTTGTGAGGTTCCTTCCACATCAGGATATTCTGTGATTATATCCACTTCCCTTCTTGGCTAGGTTGTTGGGTGCCTTGGGGCTTTTTTGCAGGGGGATGAGATCAAAGGAAACATCTCCTGATGTTTAAGCTTTTTGAATTACTATATTAAATATATCACTTTGCTTGTTTAATAGTGTAGATGACAGCTTAGGACTTACTGTCTGCATGATACAGTTTACCTGGTCTAGTTAGTCCTGAAACAATAATACAGAAATTCAGAGGGCAGTAACATATGTAGACCTCACAATAGGTGAGATAAGGAAATTTTTAATTTATCTAAGTAGTTTTTTTGCAGAGTCATAATGTTATTATTCAGACCCATTTTAACTATGGTTTTAGTATGTCTCTGTTCCACTTCTCATTACCATCATATGAATAAGGTTTTAAATCTACCCTGCAAATGTTTCCATGAGACTATATTCCTTACAGAATAAACTACAATGCTGGGAGTAGGGAGGTTTTTGAATCTCATTTCAGCTTTGTGACTGATTCACATGACTTTGAACAAATCATGTAAGTATCTGTGCTGTCTCTAAGTTGAAGATAACAGCAGCCTTATAGGAATGCTTTTAAAGTAAACTATGTAAAATTCTATGAAGATTTAAATTGTGATTTACTAGTATTTTTGAAATACTGCTTTAGGAATGGAAAAGCATGCTAATGAACTTTGAGTGCATAGAACAAGCTATGTTTTGTGGCTGGCTGAAAGTGGTCTGTCATATGAATCAGAATGTGTGGGATGCAAGTGGAGTCTATGTGCAGATGGGGTTTATTCATTCTCTGTATTTCTCATGGTGCTTCATGAGGAACAAATATCTGCCTTCACTGACTTCAGTGAGAAAGCCTGTTCTAGGACTTCTGCAGAACTCAATAGGCTAACATTGTTTATTTTATACACATAACAATTGTATCTGGAAGTCTACCAAGAAGTGTCAGACTCCCTCTAACCTACCAGCCTGACAGGTGATGCTGTGGTGCAGCCTGGGGTGCAGTTCCCCTAAATGTGACTGTGAGAATGCTCTGAGTTACTTCTCTGCAGGAACTGCAGTGCATCCAGAAGGAAGTTCTGTGCCCAGGTATTGTTCAGATAGACATTTGAGATGTTGCCAAGTTGTGCAGTGAAATCTGAGATCCAAGAAGCTCTGTATTTTTACAGGTCAGACATACACTGAGAAGATATAAATAACAGATGATCCAAACAGTCCCTGCCCTAAAGAGCTTCTGGGTGTTGCAAGTTGAATGGAAACAAGGCATTGCTCTGAGATAGGCAAAAGCTATTTCCTTTTATTACATGATTCTCACAGACTTTTTTCCTTAGAGATACTTTCTGCAGAAGTCTAAACTCTAAGAACTTGTGTAATAAAATGGGTATTTTTTCACTTTCTAGTAATGAAGTCACACATATTTATAGCATTATCATGTAAGACTCCCAAGTAGCAATTACTAATTAGAAAGAGGGGGAAGATACTCCTCATTTTACTGAGGAAATGGAGCCATGATGAATTAAAGAGACTTTCCCTGACTCACAAGAAACTTAATGTGGAGCTAGAAATTGAGCCCAGACCTCCTGAAATTCAGTTCACTGTTTCAGTCATATGACCATCCTTTTCCAAGTATCAAATGTGTACACAAGGCTCTCCAGTTTAGTCTTCACATTAGTTTCCAATGAAACTTTGCCCTTTCACTCATTTTAGCAAAAAGGCAAACATTTGCCCATTTGTCTCAATAGTAAGCAGAAACTGCTCTCTATACAGATGACAATTTCCTCTCCATTCACATGCTTCTCATCCTAGTATTAAAGCCAGCCTATGTCAGCAAGGGCCCGTTTAAATTAGAAACCAAATAATATTTCAGGGATGCCTTGGGCTGTCTTGTGGAAAGGGTTCTTTGCAACCCTTGCCAGTTACTACTTGGTGGTCCTGCCAATCCTTGCTAAGTTTCAAAACAGAAGTTGCTCAAGCTGGAGCAGCACTGCTTGCCTGGCATATGCAGCTGTACAGCTGGAGAGCCGGGACCCAGCAAGGCCCGGCGCTCAACCAGGCACAGTTCACCAGACCTTGTATAGGGACAGGGGAGTGGCACTGTCCTAATTGTTAACATTCCTCCTCTGCAAGACTTCTCCTGATACTCATTTAATAAGCCTAGGCTCATAAAGTCTAAACAATTTAGACTATCAAGTGGTAGCTGATGTGTATGTGGAGATAGAGATGCAGCCAGACTAAGTGAAGAGTGAAATGCCTAATTTCTGGCTTTGCCAAGCTTTATCTGGCAGTTGCAGATGAATTAATACCTCAGGCAGCTGTGCCTTAGAACAGAATTTATGTTGGGAGTACCTCAGGAGCCGTATTTCAGGCCAGGTTTGCACAGTCACAGCTCCTACTTGAGTGCGCATGGCCCGTCTGCCAGCGTGGTTCTTCTCACACAGTGAGTAATACTCATAAGCTGCAGTCTGAAAGCTCCTGCCAGTGGCAGCAAAAATTAGGGATGTGGTATTGCTGTGTTCTCAGAGAGACAAAAGGCAGGTTCAGCAGAACTGACTGAAATATGCAGGCATTCCCATGTCACAGCAACAGTTGGTTGTAAATAGGCAACCTTCATATGTAGAAAGGAGTGAGCATCTGGAGACTGCTGTGAGTGGAGGTTTGTTATTTTCTGTGGAGCTGTTGCTGAGTACTTTAGCATTAAATGGGAAAAAGCATCTTTGCCTTGATTAGCATTTCATTCAGAATTATTTTCAGCTCAAAGTGGAGCAGGGAGATACAGTAACTAGATGTTAAACTTTCACTGATGAGATGAAGAGATCTGAGGTTCAGACTAGGAATGGGACTTGAGTGAACATGGGACAGGGAGGAAAAATGAATTTTCATGAACCTGGGAAATGGTTTTTGTTAAAAAGCAAGAGCACCACAATGCATGAAGTTTCTATAGTTTCTCAAGAAAAATACAAGAAACATTGTTTCATCTCATCTTTAAAATACACAAAGGAAAGTCAGTGCCAAAAAGGAGAGTATTTTTTACTAATTGTACTTTCAATGTTCTCTTGTTAATGGTCTTCTTCTTGTAAGAGGTCGTTTACCATGTTTGATTCAAAGAGATCCACTCTGCATAGTTTTAGAGTAACTTTGTTAGTGTTTTTTTGATAACTTCTGCTTATCAGCCTAAAGCTTCTTGGCCATAACTGCATTGTGAGCTGAGTAAATTGGTTGTTAGTGCATTTGCAAACAGTTCAGCCTGATTACATTCATCTAAGCACCAATTTTACAGCTGTGTCAGTGGGGCCATTAGAGGACTTGAGCAAGCAAGCAGGCAGGCAGGCACCCTGCACATACCTCTCTCAGCATTGTGATTTACTGCCTCTATCTGCTGCTGCCTTTTACAGCTGTGTGCTGGCTAGTGTCCCTGTCTTGCTGCTTAGCTTTTTTCAGTCCTGTAATGCTACATCCTTACTGTGGAATCTGAATCTGACTTTGCCGCTGGAAAACGGCCTGTGGCTTTTCTAAAGTTCTTTTCCCATCTTCCTTGTGGTTACCTTGTGCTTAGAAAAACAAACTGGTAGGGGTCATAATAGGTGGACACAAATACTTTCCTTATAACCCACTTCTTTTTGACTACTCTGTGTTCTTTGACCATTTTCCAAAGTTTCTCTTGTGTTTTGTTTTGACTTAGCCTGATAGCTGAAAGCTTTACTGTTAATTATTATTTTTGACAGTTGCAACATTGATATTCCACCCTCCCATAGTATCCTCTGACCTGCAGGTATTAGAATTCACAAAGATATGCCTAAAATGTCACAAAGGAATCATATCACATATAGTTACAAATTACTTCAGATAAGCAGAGTACAGTATCTCAAGGAGACACAGCAAGCATCACTGACTTAAATATCTGCAATGAGAAACAGTTTTGGAGTAATTTCTGATTATGGAGTCAGTACATTAAAACAATATGGAGTAATAACTTGCAATTTTTTGCTAAGCTGAGATTCACATGTAGATGGATTCATCTAATTAAATCAACAAAACATTGGCTATTGGGATGGAAGGATTTGAAGTGCACAAGGAAGGTGGGAGGAGGACAGCTACAAGAGTTAAGTGTCTAAACAAGGATACTCTGAAAAGAATCTGGCTATGGTGGGTCCTCTGGAGGCTGAGTAGTTGGCTCTTTTTTACTTCAGAACAAAAGGAAAAGGGGCCATGTGGCATCCTGGTTGATAGCAGCTTATGTTATTTGACTTGTAAGAGATAATAATTTCAGAAGTCTGACATTATTTCCTTTGTTTTCTCACTAATTAATATGTAAACATAAGAATACAAAAGTATCATGCTTAACTGTGGCTGAAGGTTCACAAGTTAATATTTTTCCAGGTGGAACTCGCAGAAATTTGCACAAAGAGCGAACATTATATTGGCACAGAAGGTGGAGGAATGGACCAGTCAATCTCTTTTCTGGCAGAAGAAGGAACTGTATGTGTACCTTTGTGATCTAAACTAACAATGTAATATTAATTTATGTAAGGAAAAAAAAAACCTTCATTAGTATCTAGAAAAAAGACAAGACTATAAACTGGAATACCCTAATAAGCAGTATAAGCACCATCGGTATACAAATGAATCAGGAATTAAACTTATAAACTTGGGTACAATCGAGTATGACAAGTTTGAATGAATATGATGAAGAAAATCAGAAATGGCAAGGAGGAAGGAAAAGGTGTGGGAAAATATGTACTCTAGAAGAGCACCAGGTTCCTTTATTTGACTAATTCATGCTGAACTTAGAATGTTTCCCATATAATGAAATCTGAATGGTCGGCATGCCTTTTATTCAGTGAAAATGGGATAATTATTACAAAAATGCTTTCTTGAAACTTCTTATAACCAAACAGTTCTAGGAAGTTTTGCCAGGTTCAGTAACAAAGACAATGGAGACTTTTTTTTTTCACCAGTTTTTCTAATTCCAGACAATTCTGTGTCTGGATTTTGATGCAGAAGGCATTTAGCAGTTTTAAACGTGGTGACAGAAGGTGAACTAGCTGTGATAAACAGGAACTGCCAAGTTATGCCTGAGTGCTTGCAGTGGAATTTACCATGAGGTTCATCTGCTGTCCCAGAAGGTACACAGGACTGCAACTGTTCAAACCTCAGACCTGTCAAAATACTTTTATTGGAATTAATGTAGTGTTTCATAACAACCTTTACTTTCCTTATGATTGTGGCATTATATCTCTACAGCTTTTGTTCCTTAATGACATGTCTTGGATGGGCTTACACAGAAAAAAACCTATTTCCTAGAATTACACCAAAGATTTAATGCCATCATGAGACACATGTATTTTCCATTTCACATCACCTGTACCTACTCTACACCTTTCCTTCATATTTATACTGTTAGTAGTAAAAACACAGTGACATGAATAATGAAGGAAGGAAGGAAGCAGCATATTTTCCTGCCATACGCAGAGATGATTATGTAAGTGGAAGCTTTTCTGATATATAGCAATGGCAACCAAAAAGACAAAGAAAACATTAGAACAGATGAGAAAAGAATTGTGAACAAACCAGAAAATATCCTTGCTTCAGTGTACTTGCAGCTGAATGCAACTTTAGTCTCCCATCTTAAAAAAACAAGAAAAGTACAGTAAAGGACACTGAGGTTTATCAAAGCTATATTTTTATATATGAGCATTGGCTGAACAAATTAAAACTTTTCAGCTTGGAAAAGAAGAAGCTTTGAGGGTGATACTTTGAAGTTTGTAAATTCCCTAAGTAAGTAAAGAGAGGGTAAATGGAGGATTCAGTGTTTTTCATAACTGAAGAACTAATAGAAACACAATGACATTAGCAAGCAGCTTGTAAAAAACAAACAAGGAAGTTCAGGTTTTTTTTCCAAAACATTCATTGTTAAATTGAGAAATACCATACATTGTGGAAGGCAGAAGTTTTAAAAGGATTCAAAAAAGACCTTTGTGGATACACTAAGAGAGTGTTAAACTATATGTAGCTATTTAATAGTCAGATGTTTCTTCCAGTGTAAGTATAACCATTATAATCTTTGCTTATGGGAATCTGGAAAAACATACCCCAAAAAAAGATTGCTTTGTATATGTTCTATTTTTATATTCCCCCTAAATAACCATTTATGGCTACTGTCAGAATCAGGACACTAGACCAGCTTAGTGGCACATTCTGGTCTAATGTAGCAGATCTTAAAGGGTATATTTAAATGTAAGCAAGTCTGTCTTGATAGTAATTCTGTGATGGGGTCCAGAATCTCAATGGCAGGGAGTAACACATATTCTGTACATAATGTACAAACAGATTTGTCATTGTTTATTTAGCACTCTAGCTGCTTAAGGGACTCTCTGGGAGTGAACAATGCCAAAACCAGTAAGATGTCCCTGCTTGTACAGTTACAGTCTATTCTAAGAAGCCAAAACAGGGCACATGATTTACAACTTACCCCAGTGAAAAACCAGATGTGAATTTAATCTCTTGATTACATTACATCCTGAATTATTTAATTAATGGATGCCTAACTTATTCCATGAAAAGGTCACAGATGTTGGGAACATCTTACGCAGCTTGTGTAAGCATGTGTGAGGCAAGGCAGTCTCTTATGTCAGAAAGGAGGAAACAGTAACTACATTCTTACACATAGTTTTATTTAGTTTCTTGGTTTGTCTGTTATGTACCATGATCACTGCCTCAAATCAGTCCTAAAATGTTGGTACCATACTGTTCCTCAGTGTACTAATCTCACTGTAGTGCAAAATCAGAAGACTGAGGGGGAGATGGACATTGATGAAGGGGCAGGGAATGCAAAGCCCCTTGTTTCTAGTGGCATGCACATTAGCTTCAGCCAGGCCTGGTACTTCTCTGCAGATCAAAGTGAAACTGTTGTCTTAAACAGGCAAGAAAAATAGTTGGGTGGGGTTCTGTAAAATGCTGAAAAAACCCAAAGACTTAATGGAAACATTTTAAAATCCAGCTACAGGGAAGGGTTTGAAATGTATGTGTAACTTGACCAATGAGGTTAAACTTCTTATTGCTGTTTCATGTCAGTTTTCTTTCCTTAACTGTGCCGGGATTTTCAAGAGAAAAAACATGCAAATTTGCATTTGATTTATAGAACTAAGTGCACTGTTAGCTAGTAGTAAATTAAAACTAACCATTCATTTTTCTTTCAATAGGCCAAGTTGATAGAGTTCAGTCCACTGAGGGCAACTGATGTTAGACTTCCAAGTGGAGCAACGTTTGTTATTGCTAGCAGTTGTGTTGAAATGAATAAAGCAGCAACTTCTCATTACAATATTAGGGTAATGGAGTGTCGGCTGGCTACAAAGGTAACACATGGCTTATGTCAAACTCTAATGAAACCTTCATCTAAATATGTGCTTTTTTCCACTTCTGACCAGTTGTGTCTTTAACACCTGGCTAGGTGCTACTCTCAGTATAATTTTTCTTTCCAGAACCAGACACTTCCATATGCAGGAACAGAACTCCTGCTGAGCTTAATGGAAGTGCAAGGACTGTATCCTTATACAGAAGATGATGTGATTTAGTTCTATTAAATTTATTTTTTATTATATTTCAGTGGAGGAAGTAAGTCTATTTTTCAGAAAAAAATATTCCCAGTTAATAAGAAAGACTGTTTCTAATTAAAGCTAAGTAATGACAAATAATGGAAAGCAACCAGCATGGTCACAAGTATATATGGCAATAGAAGCATATTTTCTAGGATTTAGAGAACATCCAAGCGAGTAGTTGAAGGCCTGGAAGTAATATTAGAAATGCTGAATAGCAGCATGTATGTCAGTGTAAAGTTTAAAAACAGGCTTGAATGAAACCCCAACATTTAGGGTGTACTGTCCCTTTACTGCTTGGAATTATCTCTAAAATATATGGAAATTGAACAGGGGAAATCTAAGTTCTGCTTTAATTCTGGGTTTTGTATGTTCAGGAGTATGTAGATGTAGGGTTTGATTGAGTTCTTTATAGGAAGACAGTACATTTTTCTTTGATAAGTGTAAATGAAGAGTAAGCATAAAGATTCACTGCAGTTGTACCCAACATAGGGTACTGTGGGAAAGAACAGAATGTGGGTCACAAAGTCTAGAAGAAAGCTTTTAAAAATGCAGTGTGGAACTCCTTGCCACAGAACATTAGACCAATATCTGATCAATATTCAAAAGTACTTTGAACATCTGTTGGCATTATGACTCCATTAAAAAATAATTTTTTACAAGTTTTAGTTAGTGCTAAAAAATAGTTGAAGATCTGATCAGACACTGACAAAATGTATTATAAAATAATGTGCTGAGATATTTTTTGAGGACATGGTAAAAAAATAGCACCAATGACCATAGTTAAAGCTGTTGTCACTGAAGTTAATAAGATTTTTAAGCCATTAAGAAAATTAAGATAAAGACCTGTCTATTTGTTAGTTCTGTTATAACTGATAAATCTCTAATTTGGGATTGCTAATTGACAAAATATATGTTTTTAAGAGGAGTTTCTTTTGTAAATTCATTTTTTTTTTGCATAAGGAATAGAGAGCCTTCACAGATAATTTATTCTAAAAGACACTGTACAACAAGTGCATTAAGCTGTGAAAGCTTTTGAAGTTATTCCATGTACCAAACTTTGTGAATTGAATCACAGTTTTCTAAATTGCTTTAAATTATTAGTCCTGTACAGTATATTGAAGAGTTAGTAAGGAAACATCTTTTCTTTTACATTCCTGTTAGCTATGATGCAATCTCTAAAAAGGTACTTTTAGCAGATGCTCGATTGTAAGGAGACTAACAACATACACCTGTCTGTTAGCATTTTAAACATATGCTACCCAGATGGAAAATTGCACACACTATAAAAATACCTTGAGCCAGGAAAAGACTGTCTTTAGGAAGAGGTCACAGTGGGGTGAAGGAGGGCAGGTATGTAAGTGGAAACAGGGAAGTCTTTTAAGCACCATTATGCTAATGGAACTATGAACTAACTTGCTGGGCCTTGCAATAATGCTTTAGAAGAAATTCTCATTGTAAGTACCTTAGGATAGGCTTTTTTCCCCCTTTTCTGCTTTAGGTAATTCTAGAATTTCATACTGCTTTACTGCCTAGGTAAAGATGCCAACACAACATATCCCTGCTAGCATTAGCGTAGAACATTTTGCTATCAGTCTGTCCTACTGCAAGTGAGCAATCCTGGTAAATTATCTTTCTTAAATTCTGTTTCTTTTTCTTTCCCTTCCCTCTAGAGAATCATTCTTTTCCCTTTCCGTTTCTCTGTCCTTGTAGCAGCCTCTGAGTGCTCTCCTGCACTCTGTCACAGTGAGTTTCCAGTTCAGAGACCTTTCTGTTCTGCAGAGCACTCGTGGTTCTGCAGGGAGCTGACCTGTCCCTCACCGCTCCGAGCTCTCCCCGGCCGGCAAGAGTGGGGCTTCACCCTCCCCGTGGTGTGGGGCCAGCAGTGTCTGCAGCTGCAGGGCCACCATCAGCTCCTGGGCACAGTGCTCAGATGGCATTATAGAAATGTTATGTATAAGGAAGTGATGCTGCTATAGAAGTATTCCTGGACTTACTCCTAGTCAGACTTTCTTGTATTTATATTTGTCCCATCATTTACCAAGTATGTTTTCCTCTCAGTTACTTACAGTTTTCCAGTGTGCCTATGCTGAACAATAAAGCACAAAGATTCTATATCCTGGCAGTTAAGAGCTGCTTGATGTCCATGTCTTTAATCAATCTAGTCAGAGATCATCAAGAAGATATCCACCTGTGGGAGAAGTATTGGGATTAGCTTTTGTACATTAAAGAGATGGGATTTTTTTCCCATTTCTGTTCCATGTCCATTACAATTTGTGCTGCTGCAGTTCAGCTGTTTTCAAAAAACATTTCTGTTTGCCCATAATATTTTTCCCAGTGCTGTTAGAATCAAAACTTTGCTATATGCAGGCTAGACCTTTCCAGCAAAGCCATGCCCGCTGGCCCAAGGGGGTCAGTTTCCATTTGGAACATTTGACCTGTAAAACCCCAGTGTAGCTGGCTTGTCTGAAATACAGCATCTCCCTTGAAGAAATGGGAACAGATGTGACAATGTGGCATATCTCTTCAGGGGATTATTTTCTACTTCCTAAAAAAAGGAAGTAGAAAAAATTCTGTCACCTTATAGAATATTATTGTTTGTAAATTCTGTTTAACTTCTCATAATAAAGTCCAGGTGATGCTGAGAATTGGCATTAAAGCCTGAGGAAAATAATTTCCATTCATTTAGCACCTTGAAGAAGATGTATATGCACCAACATACAAGATATTTAAGTAAAATGAAGCAGTAATTTTTATTCTAACTTATCAGTAAGTAAACTAAAATACAAATTACATAAAGGCTGTAGAGTTCTAGGTATTCAGAGCCTTTAAAAAGGAGGCCAGAAGTGACTTAAACAGTCTTTTACAGAAAAAATTGTCTCATGCTCATTTCTGCATTAGGCACTAAACAGTTCTGCTTCTTTCTCTACCACTGAACATGTAAAACTGTGTTTTAAATGGAAACAAAGTTATATGATTAGGATTTTGTTTGTTTTGCTCTGCTGAGCCTCACATAAATCTCAGCAAGTCACTAGATGGCACCAAAAGTAGTTAATTTTTAGATACTGCAATAGAGCAAAACTGGAAGAGCCCCTGCAAAAAAAGCAAAGTTGGGGGAGAGTGAGAATCTACACCAGATAGCTGGGCAGCAGATCTGCTTAAATTTCATGCTGTAACTTTGCACAAAACAAAGCAAATATTTTTTCTGATATCTATGTAAATCCCATGACTTTTTTAACCCAGAAAATGAGGTGGCTTAATTGAACCAAGACAAATTATTTAAAACCAATCTCAGTCCAAACCTGTGCTTATTGAAAAGAATAAAACACACTGGGCGAAATCCTGGCCTTGTCGATAAAAGGTTTGAATGCTGATTTGTATAGAAAAAGGATTTAATTCCCTGGTCTTTCTGTACTGGTTTAAACTCTTTCCAGACATACAGCTTGATGTAGAAGTTTTAAACTCAATTTAAATGGTGCAGCACTGGAGATAAACCATGTGCCTATGACCACATTGACAAAATGACATTGCTGTGTACCTGCTAATCTTTGTTTTACTTTGTAATCTGTTGCAATTACAGGTGCTATGTCAATGACCACTGACTATTCTTCTATAATTCATAACATCAAAATATTTCACCTTATGAGGAAAGCTGCTTTACCATTTTCATTAGACACATGGGAGCATCAACACATATTTCAGCCTTCCAGAGAAAAGCCTGTTGGACATTCTGTCTTTCAGGATTCTGATGTGTTGTAGTAACGACTGTCAACTCCCAAAACATCACAGAAATACACAAAGCATGGTATCATTGCCAGTAGTGGGGAAAGCAGATCCATCTATAACTAATAAATATCTATATTTAGATATAGATAATATCTATATATATAATATAGATATATTTAGATATAGATATAGATATAGGAATGGAACAGATTTAGACCAACATTGTACCATTCCTGTAAAGGCTCAAAAGTTCCTTTAAATTGGATGTTAAAGAAGGTACTTCAGTTTTACTTAAAACTCCAGAGATTGAGAAAGGTTATGGTTATTCTCCCCACATATCTTATGACCACTTTCATATTATGAGAAAAGGTTGTAATGACAACCTCAAATGTTCATCAGAAAAATCCAGAAGTGTATTGAAAATGTCAAACTGAAATATTAGAGCAAATACTAATAGTATGGAAATAAACTTTTTAAGGACTTCTAGTGTTACAACATCATACCACTTGTATAAACAGTTGTCCAGATGGGATTGTAAAAGGTTAGTAAGTGCTTGAAGTAACAAAGTAACATGGAAGAGGATAAATCACTGATCTGATGTCACGAAAATAATGCCAGTAGGGCTTTTACAGACAGTATCTGATTTTAGGGAAGAATGCCTGTCATTCACAGACCTTTAATAATAAATATAAGTATTGACTGCTCTGTACTGATAGAAAGTAGGTTCTGATGGTTCTCAGTTAAGAAGTGAAAAGAGAAAATGAGCCTTAAAGATACTTACAGACAACTAAAAGTTTTAAACAGTAATGCACAATATTTTCTGGGTTTTTTTGTTTGTTTGGTTGGTTTTTGTCTTGTTTTTGTTTGGTTGTTTGTTTGGTTGGTTTTTGTTTTGTTTTGATTTTTATTTTTTATTTTAGCTTCTCTCAAAGTCAAAAGGCTTGGAGTGGAGAAAAATATTGAGACTCCATGATGTGCAAACCAAGCTGGGAGTTAGCCTAGAGGAAATGCTGACCATTGTCGAGGAGGTATTACATCCTGAGCCTTACAGCACAGAGGAAATTTGTAAATGCCTGGGAATTAGCCTGGAGGAGCTCCGCTCTCAGATCCTTACTCAAAACATGCAAGATGGTGAGCATATATGAAATGTGGGGTTTACTGTACAATGTTTGTATTATATAAAATTTTTACGCATTAATAAGTAATGCAAGTAGAAGTCTTGCCAAAATACTTGGCTGGAATCTTGGCTGGGAAGTGAAAGAATTGATACCATCATCAATTGATATTTTCATTTTAACTTTTTTCTAAAATGTTGAAAATAGCAGATCACTTAACTGGTGTTCAAGACCAACATAGACGGGCTTGGGCTTCTGTTCTTAACTGATAAATACATGATCACTTCCTAAAACAGTCACTGGGGAGCAAGTCTCAGTCTTTCCTGAGAAAGTTTCTGTCACTATTACTATTTCTTTTTCCTCTAGGAAGATGTTGGTGGAGATAAGCAATTTACTATCTAGGGTGTTTCCCATGTATTACTGTTTATGATTATACCACGCAGTCATGAGCATTGTCACACATTAAATGTATCCTGGATGGATATAGTAGGGTTGCTAATAATACCAAATAATAGAGAATTTATGAAATAATTTTTTTGCTTTCATAACAGGTTTCCAATTGAGATCAGAATCTTCCTGTAAGAACTACACAGAGTCCTTCTTCTTGTTTCCATTCTGTTGCATTAATACCTGTATTCTTTTGGAGCCAAATTACATCCTTATCAGTCCTCCCAAGACTGCTTTCAGGAATGTGTACATTGGATGTTTATAGATCTGTAACATATCCATCTATACTGACACTTAAATAATCCGTTCATCTGGCATGATTGTAAATTTTATATATTAACCAAGGACCGGGTCCTGAATCTTCAACCTGTTTTGCACCCCAGTGGTATCAGACAGTATGAGACTATCTTATTGTCTAATTACACTGCCAGAAGATACCAGGATGGAATAAGATATCTTAAGCCAGCTCTTTATCTCCATAGAAAGAGTTTTGATAACTTTGTACTGTCTGTACATGAGGAATATATGAACCATGTATCTGCACTCTGCAGCATTTTCCTGGGAAACTGCAAGGTTGTAAATCTTACACTGTCCCTTCTCTCTCCCCTTCATGAAGCAATGCAAGACTATTAACTTACAGATGTTTATACTCCTTATATCTGGTTTATAAAACAAAATTCTACAGTTCTACAGAATTGAGTTGCTCATACAGGTTATCTTGATTTCTTTTCAAAAAACAAAGTCTAGATGAAAAATTTAGACATTAAAGCCATAGAAGAAACTCAAAGGAAATTTTATACTGTAGCTCTGAATACCATTTGCAGATGTTTGCTGAACAGAATCTCTTAAACTTGCATGACTGTGATTTCATTTGATAAGACCAATTAAAAAGTATTATGCTGAAAGCCTTTCTGCATGCACAATATAAAATTAAATAACATATTTCTGTAAAACATGCAGAAGAAATAAGACAGACCTAGAAAGAATCTAAATCTGCTGGGTTTGTTACACACTATACAGATTACACATTATGTTGGCTTTGGAACACCAGAGGCTGTTTGAAGAAAAACTTTTTCTTACTTCCCCTCTACTTTCCCACTCTATTTTAATGACAATGCCTGGCTTTTTCACGTGAGAGAGAAAACATACTGTCAAATAAGTAACCTCTTCAGAGGATTTCAGAGTGTTGTTGAATTTCTTTGTTCAACATGAAGAACAAACCATAACATTTAGGGGATCTTTTCATGCCCAGGGATTGTTACAGATTCTGTTTTGTATTGGCATTATGTCTCATGTTTAAGAATCTAAAAGTGCTCTGTAAATACTAATTTAGCCTTAAGTCCAGCTTCCCCTCCTCTATTCATCCAGTAACAGTACTGTATATTTACATAAAGTTTTATCAGTATGTAAGGGTGACCAGATAAAAACTCCACGTCTCAAAGGAACAGTCTATGGACTGGCTTTGGTCAAGTCCCAGGCCAGTTCTGGAAGCCCACAGCAACTTTGCATCCCTTTTACAGCAAGTATTCAAGGATTTCTGCAGTTCCCCACTGTACAGCCCATTCGTTCCCCATGTTTGGAGAAGTACAGATGGTGGATAAAGCCTCTCTAAACTTCTTGCAGTTGTTCTTTGGTCAACTCAAAATCCTGAGTTTAAAGTTCCCTTGCAAATGTTTACACATGGATTGCACTTGTGGCTTCTGAACATCTCTAGAAAAATAATACTTATTACTTTCTAAGGTGGACTGTGCCATAATTTTGGCTTGGACTCGACTGCTTCACAGAACCCATAGTGTGTGGTGATTGTGGGACATTAAGTATTTATAAGCTTCACCACAAAAGGATATTCTCCTGTAAAACGTTGTATTCCTTTAACCATGAAATGTTTTTTCTTCTTAAATGAGGTATTTTTTAAACCCATTTTTCCTTTTCATATAAAAAAAAATTAATCTAATTCTGACATTTAAATCAGAGAATGAAAATGCCATGGGAGGAGTAGGCATCCATTTGCTGTGTGGATTTGACTCTTTAACTCCTATTTGTGCCCTGGAAAGAGAATTCTAAATCTGTGCTGCAAATTCCACTGGGGTGTTTGAACAGCCATGCACGGGCATTGATGGTGATCTGAGTGCAGGGACAGTTTCCACACTCCCTGCACTGATGGGTGTAGGTGAGGGGGTCTCGAGTGTTCTGTCAGGCAGCTCTGGGGTACAAAAAGCTCTCTCCGTGCATCAGTCGATGACCTGCATGACCAGAAGTTACACCTCCAAACTGACAGACTTGTGAGCACTTTCCACTTTAAGGGTCCAGGTGTCTAGTTCAGCCTCGCCCGGATCTATGTCACAGAGAAATTTTGGGACATACCACAGAAACAGAGATGTGGCTGCTCCAGGCAGATCCCATACCTGGAGGATGGGGGCTTTTGGGATGCGCCACAGGTTACGCACAGGCACTGAACAGTCCAGATTAGTTGCAAAAGCCTTTAAAGCCATCATTCCTCTGGAGGAAAAATCACTTTAAACCAGTAGTTATCATAATCTCAAAACAGGTGTCTGCTAAATGTGTCACCAAATCCAGCAATGACTTGTCCCCTGGTTTATTTTCAGAAAGCTAGATTGCAAACAGTTACTTGAGCAGTCCCAGGAGAGTAACTGTTCCCCACTTCAAGTAGGGGGTTCACAATCTGGCTCAAATTAAAGCCATCTGGCAGCATTTTCTTATATACATTATGAGCCAGAAACCTTCACCCTCATCATGTTCAATCAGCAGGATGCCTAACAGAGAAGGGTACTATTCCATGTGAGTAATGGTGCTAGAAACTGTCCCCTACACAACTGCGTGTCCGTGAGTTTTTCCGGTTGTAAATTTCTGACAGTCCCATCAGCCATGTGTAGCTCATTAATCTCCAGTGAAATGTATCTTTAGAAGCTGCCAAAGCAACTAGGAAAAAAAATATATCGCCTGGAGAGGTTGGTCTTTAGCTAAAGGTCAGATAGAATTGTACAGGAAGCCTCTAAAGAAAGGAATCTGCTGAAGTTGAAGTTGTAACAAATAATTTGAGTTGCTGAGAAGCCACAACATTTACTTATACAGAAAAAAAAAAAATCCTTTAAATGGACTGGACAGGTTTGCACAATTTTTGTAAAGCTAAAATTAAAAATATGACCGTACAGTTGAAAATCCACAGTAAATATTTCTGTTATATTTAGTTAACCCACATTTATTTGGGTCTAACAACCCAGATTTTTGTCTGTTAAAGGATTTTACATGGATTTTGGACAAGCTTTCATTAACATTAGTCTCCTGGGTCACAGCAACTTGGAAGGTTCTTGCTGCAGTGCTATCTATTAGCGCCTAGGAAAATGGTACCACTCTTTCAAGGGCATTTGGTGGTTTTTAAGTGAACTGAATTTACTTGTTCATGGGTGATCTGGCAGAAATCCTCTGCAGTAGCAAAGCTCAGAGAACTCAGAAATAAGTTGAAGTGGGAGAAACTAGGCCTTTATTATATTTGAGTGGATTAGGAAAGTATATTTACATTTTTGGTCTAATTAATTGCCTAATTCCATACATTATAGTAGATTTAAGGACACACATGCTTTTAAGAATCTGGCATTAGTTCCCTAACCCTGCTTTTTATGCTCTCCTTTGAGCACCACAGAGGGTAAGACCATATAACCCAGTTCTGTGCAATCCTGCGAGGGTTTCTTTGAGGGCTTCAGTTTTTCCTCTTTCAGAGCACTCCAGCCTTGGCTCAGATATAAATTAATCAGGTGTGAGCCCTCTGATTTTGTTTCTTTTAACTGTGACTGGCTTAGGAAACGCATGAGTATGGCTTAGGAAATCAGTAGAGCCAATATACAAGCTGTGATGTAGCAAACAGATTGCAATATGGATGTGACTTTTAGAAATATCATCTGTACTCTATCTTCACTTAGGTAAAGAGGGTTTGTTTGGACTACCCATCCAAATAGAAGAGATAGAAGAAGGTTTCTGTATTATCAGAGGCATTTGGTGTTGAAAGCTGAAAATACATGAATCATTTCATTATTTTGGAATAAGTCTTAGAGAGTACCGAGCTGTTTGCTGTCCTGAAGATAATTTTGCCTGAAAAGAAAAGAAAACTGCCTGAGAAGAAAAGCAAGCTACAACAAAAATTTTTAAACACAAACATAATTTTTTTGAAATAAAGTGCTGCTTATAACAGACCAATAGCTAATGCCAGGATCCCAGCCTTTAACCGGTACTCATTTGGTAAATGTCTGCAAAGGAGTCTGCAAATAACACACAGCCACTCTCTGCTGCCTGGAAGGAGCGTGTTCCCAGCCAGAGGAAGCTGTGTAAAGGTAGCAAATTCCCCCCTCCAGCGAGAGGCTCTCCCAGAGCCAGCGCTGCTCAGGACACAGCTCAGGTCCCCTGGCTGGCAGCCAGAGCCCAGCACCCATTGTGGCTGCCAATTTCTAACATGACGAGCACAACACAACCCTAGAGATTTTAAGGTAATCTGGCCAGTAGAGCATTGCTCTACCAAAGGGTGGTCTCCGAATCAATCACAGCCTTTGGCAAGTCTGTGGCCTGACAATTGAAACCAGACATGTTTTCAGTTCATTCTTTGGGTTACTACTGTTCAATGGTGATTTACAAGAGAGTGTGAGCTATGGCAATCTCTCACGCAACTTTAGATATTCCCTAAACGAATGCACATTTAGAAATCTCCTTGCTCTAAAACAATGCCTCATAAGAAAAGAATATTTAAAGAGAAACCATGCTTAAAAATAGGCCGAGCTGCCTTTCTTCAGTATTCAAAATTAGAGGCACCCTTTTGCAAAACACAGTGCAACTAACTCCAGCAGCAACAAAATCAGAAACTAAAATATGCTCTTCCTGTGTGATACTCTCAAGTCCATGGTTCTGGGGGGCACTCAATTTTCTCATTTCTGTCCAAGTTTGAAATGCTTTCAGAAGGCCTTTTCACAAGACAAACAGTACAGGGTTTCTCAGTAGCAGACTGTATTGAATTACAAAATAAATAGGAGCAGAAGCAATATCAGCAGTAGCAGAACATTGCTATGTTAAATGTTTCTGTCTCATTTTAGACTAGTTGTGTCTCAGCGCTATTTTCAGCATTTACAGTTGTGAAATACTCTGGAGGAAAAAAAAGGCATTATAGAGGTGCTGATGAAGTTTTAGTCTCGAAGGGTTGCTGCCTGGAGTGTACAACATGAGAGACTTCATACTGGACCTAATTTTATTTCCAGTCTTTCAAGGAAGATTTCTACATGTATTTGCAAATGTAGATTACTGAAAGTGTCAGAAGTGGTTCCAGCATTTGGCAGTCTCCACAGAACAGCCAAGTAGGAACTCTGTGGGACTGGGTCAGACAGCAAGTTCTATTTTAAATACAGGGCTGGTCTTGCTTCTCCTTTTACCTCTATTTGAGTGTTTTATCAGCTATTTTAGAAAGCAAGAGAGACCAGGAGTTGAATTGAGAGAGGAACTTCACTCTAAAGGAGAATTTACATGTAGAAAGAAGATGAAGGATGTTCTGAAGTGCTCTAGCAAGGCTTTGCTGTGCTAAAATAAGGAAACAGTGCAGTAGGTGCTTCATATAGAAGTTAAAGTCCATTAATATTTACCACCCAAACAGCTCACACAAACCAATTTAGTAATAAATTAAATTATGTCATGCATGCTTCTGGTGAACAATACTTCCTAAATAGTAGCCATGGTATTAAAGCAAACAGAACTATATTGGGAGGGGAAAACAATGAACTACAGCACAAGCTTGGGAACAGCTGATCAATTCTCAGATATTAGTTGCAATTCAGACCTTCCTGTAAATATGGGTGGCTTGTGGTGTCTTTGACCACAGCCATCTCCTTCCTTTTTATGCCCCATTATTCAGGCTTGATGGAGGTCTCTACGTTGATGGCCACACAGGTTTGTATACCCCCCTGACACTTCCAGCAGCAGACCTGCTTTTTTATAGCACAATAGAAAACATTTAGCCAAAATCCTTGTACTAGTCTTTGATCTTAGTAGATCAGTACTAATCAGTACCTGTCTGGGCTTGGCATCTCTACACATCCTCACAGGCAGCACTAACACTTTGGCAAGTAACCTGTACCAAAAATAAACCCTGAAAACCAAAGTGAAAGCACCTATTCTCTTCACTGTTACCTTTAATCCAGTATTAACTACAGTCACAATGAGCCTGCATTGTTAAGAAAAGAAAAAAAAAAAAAAGACAAAAATTGGGTGGTGGTGTTTCTTGTGGTTTGGTGGTTGGTTTTTTTCAAGCAAAGGTCCATCTGCATAGTTCCATAATTGCTGCAGATTTGGCCTGGAGCAGCCACACACAAGGCCGTGGGCCAGCAGGTGCTGACTGACAGCTGCCTGCAGGGCACTGGGACCCTCCAGGTGTTCTGCTGCTATTCTGCCTCTGTTCTGCTGCTATTTGAAAACCTGAAAGCTTTAGATTAATGCCCTAATGCTGTCACTGCCAGCCCTTAAGCTTCTTCCTTGCCTCTGCAAAATAAGAGGAGAGACTGAACCTGTTCAGTGGCACAGGAAATTACCAGAGCACGTGCATGAAGCTGTTAAAATGAAAAAAGATGTGTACATTGCATTTTGATAACCTCTAAACATTATTTTTTATTAGGGCTTTTAAAGAAGATCTAGGTGAACTTTTGCAGAAGACTTTCAGCCTAGAGAGTTCGATATAAAGGACAAATTGCTAAAACCCCACAATTCTGTTATGTTTTTGTATGTTGCTTTTGTAGTAAATAATAATGCAGTTTTCTTTTTGTGTAGTTTCCACCTTTAAGTTATACCAGCGTGCAAAGCATGTGTACAGTGAGGCTGCCAGAGTGCTGGAATTTCAGAAGATTTGCAGCGAAGCACCTGCCAACGCACTCCAGCTGCTGGGAGAATTAATGAAGCAGAGCCATATCAGCTGCAGGGAGATGTATGAGTGCAGCTGTCCTGAACTGGACCGCCTGGTCGACATCTGCCTGTAAGTTCTGACCACAAGGAAGAGTAATTGTCTGTGGAGAATACGGTTCAAATTGAGGAGAAAACATGACATCCTTGGCTATTGCAATCTTAAAATTAAAGTATTCTTGTCTCTTCTTACAAAATTAATCTCCTGCAGGGACATTACACGGTCAATTGTTTCCCTGCTGACATCTGTGTAATACTTTCAGATGAAAGCTACGGTTTATGGCTTTATTACATTTTGCTTTTGGACTGACTCATCGTCACAAGTGTTACGTTAGACTGTTAGCTATTCTTTTTTAAGTTGCAGAAGAAGTCATAAGTGGTTTTCTTAAAACATCATCTTACTTGTTCTATCTGAACAGTTACTTTTTCTCTATTTCTTAGAATTATACGGCCATAGAATGATTTGGGTTGGAAAGGACCTTAAAGATCATAATGTTCCAACTCCCCTGCCATGGGCAGAGACACCTCACACCAGACCCAGCTGCTCAGAGCCCCATCCAAACTGGCCTTGAACACTTCCAGGGATGGGGCATCCACAGTTTCTCTGGGCAACCTATTCCAGTTCCTCACAACTCTCATATGAAAGAATTTCTTTCCCATATCTAATCTAAATCTACCTTTTTCATGTTTCTTAACCATTTCAGTACTGCTGCCACAGGAGTTCCAGGGCATAAACAAGGTGTTCTACAATCTTAGGTTGTCTTGGAATTATAATGAAATGTAGTGAAATGCCATTTGCATTTTTTCAATTAAAAAATAAGTTCTCCAGAGTGTCAGATAGTTTGGACAGCATTTCATTGTTTAAGAAATAAGTGTGCTGTTACAGGGGTTGACGCTCTGCTTCTCTCTGTGCTGTTTGAGCTTTCCACATATAATTAAGTCCCCATCTCTGCCCCAGCATTAATCTGTCAGCTGTGATCCCTTCCTAATTCAGTTTGGACATGAGGAAACAATCTCAATTCCAAAGCACATTCCCTGAGTGCCATTTTGTCCCTTCTCTTCTCCCACACACAGGTTGTTGTGGTATGAGGCTATTGTTTCCATGGCTCAGCTACAGGGAGTGATGAGACCTGGTACAATCGTGTGTTAATCCACAAAGTAAAAACAAGCACTTAGTACTCACATTCTACACAGCATTTCATCCCTCCCACAGGGTCAGCATCCAACAATGTACACATTCCAGTCCTTCTTAATTTCTCTTTTTCTGGTATTTTTAATCACAGGACAGAAACCTGATGCTAACTTTCTGTAGGCACTGATCTAAATTCAGTGACTATAGAAGGAATTTAGTGGTTGGTGATCATTTTAACAATGGCTGGGGGAAATAAACAGTTGCCCAGCTGGGCTGTCCCACCTCTACTCCATCCCTGCCTCTGCCCCAGCCGCCCTCTTCCACCTGCTCCTCACAGTCCCATAATGGCTCCCTGGTGATGCCACCTTCCTAACTTGTGCCCCTAATTGTTCCTTCTTCTCCTTGGAGAAGGGTGTGCTTAGTTTGGGAAAGTGCCCTAAGACAGAGCATTACTGCCCTGCCAGAAGGGAAATGTGGGGTAACACAAGTGTTTGCAGGGCTAGGTCAAGAAATGTTGTTTCACTGTCTTTTAGAAGCAGATATCCCATCCTCTCTCTACATCTTTTCAGTCTTGAAGTTTCAATTTGCAATTTAAAAAATTAAATAAAATTACAGAATTATAAATAGATATTTATTTAATAAAATTAAATAATTAATATCTTACCACCTTTACCAGCTTTTTTTTTTTAATTAACTGAGAAATTAGTCTGGCTTAGAATGAAAATATTAATTTTACAAGCATGCAATTTACCATACGCATTTTCTTCTGCACTTACGAATTTTTTAAGTTGCAGTACCCATTTATCAGGTTTGTAAATCAATAGAGTACAAAACATGATTATTTAGGTGAGTCTGATTTCTTTTGCAGACAAGATGGAATTGCCTCTGAGGCAGAAAGCTACAAACCTAAAAACTGAACGGAAGACTTCTGGACATTGACAGATTACTTTGCATGTGAGATACACGTGCTCTTTTGTGCTAAAACACAAAGCAGCCTGATAGCCACTGGACAGCCTGATAGCAACTAAGCAGAACAAGTTTTGATTCTTCTCTTGGGACCCAGTCCAGGGTGTAACTCCCAGGCTGTGTTCAGTTTATTGTATCACATAGTGACCACATCATACAATAAGCTGTGTCAGTCACTCAGCAGGGCAGTTCCACCAGAGTTATACCAGCTGCTCAAAGGGAACTGCTGATCTGTGTGTGAGAGGGGAGAACCATCTCCAGGATCAGCTAGAAGACAGTAACTGGGCTCTACTGAATTAGTAAGGATCTTGGGCAACGAAGTCTTGATCCTGTGCAAGGCATCAGCACTGCCTGTTCTGAAGCACCACTGGCAGGGCAGGAGCCTTAAATTAACATCTGCATTGCTTTAGGTACAGTAACTGCCCAGAGCTGGTGCCCCAGACAGTGGTATCCAATGAATGCACTTGGCAGACCTGAGGAACCCATTCTGACAGAGCCTGTTCTCAGAAAAGCTGGGAGGAAACTGTCCTGCCCTGTGCAGGGGACAACAAGCAGGTACAGCCTGGCCAGATGTGCTCTGCAGCATGGACCTGTGCCATGTTCCAGTTAAGCAGTGAGGATGGCAGTGACAGCCTCTGGCAGCAGGGAGCTCAGCAGGGCAATGGAAATTGTGTTCCCCATTTGTGCTGAGCTCTGTGCTTCCACAGTGACACAGCTCCAGCCAGCTCAGGCAGGGGGACACTGGCTGGCAGGCAGGAGCACAGCCACAGCACCAAAAGGAAAGCAGCAGTTAGGATTTTTCTAAATTAAATTAAAATTCATCAGAGCATTTCAGTTCCAGGGAGCAAAATATAAATAGTAAAGGAAAAAAGTGATGTGTGTGCCCACGTTACATCAGATTTCTGATTTACCAGCAGAAGAGCCCACAGTATATGATGGGCAAAGCTAAGTACCACAGTGGAGTGTCATTCACATAGAATGATTTCAAATTTATATATTACAGTTATTTCATCTGGGGTTTTTTTATTGTATTCTTTGCACAGAAAAAAGTAAATTGTTTGTTCATTATTCTTTGCAGTCTTATCCCATCAAGAATATTTCCTAAGAAATGCATTCTTTCTTCTCTAGAAGTTTAATCTTATATCTTTTTTTGATTACGTAATTAGATATCTAAAAGTGCATAGCTCTTCTGGATGAATGCAGCTTAAGCCAGCATCTAATTTTTTGAAAAAAAAGTCTTAACTTTTCTTAAGTTGTACATTAAAAAACCTAAAGAACATAAATTCGCTAGTCACTCTAGGAAGACTTGGCTGATGTGATTATAGAAATGGTCAGGAACTACATAAATTACATTTTTTACTCACGATGATATACAGCCACCCTGTAACTTTCAAAAGCTTTTCCAAAAATACATTCCACAGAATTGCCTGAGTCTACTGCTGCTCTCTCCTTACAAGGTTTAAACTGTGAAGAATAATCTGCATATCCAGATGTTTTCTCTTTTGCCTAGATCTTTATGTTTTAGTGTATAACCTCTGCCAAGAAAGAAAGGGTTCCGCACTTGCTGTGGTTTGCAGTGCTGAAAACTGTAACCACTAGTTGATCAGTTGTTTTTTTCATTTTGCAAAGATTGAAGACTTATGCTTTCTCTAACCCTCCTCATGCCCTTAGTAGCTGTTTTACCTGTTAGTCTTCTAAAGCAGGTAACAGCAGATTTACTAAACAGTTAAGGAAAAAAAATTGGATTTGAGCTCCTGAGTAAGTTAGGTACTCTTGAAAATCTCTCAGTCCTTATAACTTACTTTCATTTTCTTATTCTCCATCTTTTGGTGCTGTAAATCCTGATAATTTTTGTGTTCCCAACGATGCCTCTTATATGACAGACATGTAAGATGAATCCTCTCTGACCACTTTTAAAAGATACAGATTGTACATTACATCCAGGTACATTATGATAGCCAACACAATTCTGCATTTTATTAAGACTTTTACCATTTCCACTGATGATTTTCTTAAAGCTGCAGAGTCTGCAATCATGGCATCATGTGAAATTTCGACAAAGCCAGAAACGCTTAAAGATGCTATTCAAATGCAAAGTAAATTACAAAGTATAATAAGCACAATCGTCCCCATTTATATAGTTAAATCTTACCATGTTAACTCTATGCTTCCTGTAAAGCTAATTCATAATTTTAAGTATTTCAAATTAACAATATTACTCTGGGTTTTTTTTACCTCTTAAAAGCACAGTTATTTTTTAAATGGACTACTACCATGTCTTGCCTACTGTTTCCATATACCAAACTATGGGATTTCCATTTTTACTCTCTCCTTTTATTCTTTTATTCTTCTAGTCTTCTTTCCTTTGCTGCAGTACTCATATTTTTACTCATTTACACCCCCATAAGCTAATTCTCTTTGTGGCCAGTGAAGACTGGAACAAGATACATAAAAATTTCCAGAAGCAAAGGCCAGAACCTGGGACTGGGAGCTGAGTGTCCCCAGCACTGGATTCCAGACACTTCATCCTCCTCCCTGCCTTCCCTGTCCCGGCGCTGCAGCCCAGCCCAGCAGCACACAGGGCCTTTCCCACACATGAAATCCACACCTCCCACTGCGTGGGTCAGCTCCCCATCCACAAGATTGTCTGCTCAGACTCCTCTCCAGAAAGATCCCAGTGCACAAGAGGAGTGTCTGGCCAGGAATCCCACTTTACCAGAGGGGTCCAGCTGAGTATTGAACTGATTAAAACTTTAATGAGGCAGTTTCAGGTCTGTTCCAAAGACAACTTTCTTGTGTTTGATCTAGGTACTTCCCATACACCAATCTCCTGCAGACACAGAATTAGGTGCTCCCTCCTGGATCCATGTAGTATCAGGTACCTGGTTTTCAGAAGGTGCAGCACTGCTCACCAGGTTCCTCAGCAGCCCCAGGTGGCTGCTATCAGCACGTTTGACACTGTTAAGCTACAGTATTTTGAAACACAGTGACTTCAGCTCTGCAACAGGCATATTTTCTGTCTACTTTATGCTTTATTTCAACTAAGTATTCAAAAATGACTCAGTAAAAATGAGGCATGAGCATGACCACAGAGAATTATGAAATCAATGAAAGGTTCAGAACAATTCTGAAGGGATTTTACTTGCCTACCAAAATAAAAGCCAGACACCATCTGAAATACGAAGTTCTGTCTGAGGTAACAGATGTAATGAGTACAGACAGTTGATTTAATGGACTCTGAAAAGTGGATTGGGCCTTATAAAGTCAATGGGAATATCCTTATTGATTGTAACTGATACTTGATTGGATCCTACTCATTTTAGGAGGTTGCTTCATGGACTAGAAACTACCAAAATTGCATCAGAGAATGAGTGGCTTACAGGAATAACAATAAGTAAAATAAAACACCAACAGGAAAAGCAGAATGAACATAAAATCGAGTCAATATGAAGGGTGGCACCACACAGACACGCAGAAGAAAGTGTTTCTGTTCAAGAAGAGATGTGTGTTTAGAATCAAACACATATGCAAGTACTTGCTTGAAATATGACCTAAACCTCTAGTACACCAGATTCATTTAACATAAAATGCACACATGAAAAATTACAACAGCCCACTCCAAATGAGCTGTCATTTTCCAATGCTATTCACATGATGTTGTCTCTCCCTCTAAAATATTCTAGGGCTGGTGAATCTCCCTGTCCATGGCTATTGGAAACACATCAAAAGTATTTGTTTGTAAGTCAGATTAGATCTCCCACAAGAATAAGATTTCAGATGAGTTTTCTAAATCTGACTGGTTCTGTTCTCATTAGGTTAGAAAAGCCCCAAAGTAACTTATTACATGGTCTTTTCCTACTTTTTCCAAGTAAAGATCAGGAACACAGGTAAGCAAACTACTGAAAACAATTCTTAATTCTAATGAGATGGCATCTGAGTCTTGCAGTGTAACAGCATGGGATTTGCTCTAGGACATTTCTAGCAGGCCAGTATCTTGAGGCTGGGAATGGTTTATATTTTGCATGTCATTTATTTGTCATTGTTCTTTCTGTTCACACTCCTCATTAAGAGCAGTTTTTTCTTTTAGGACTACATTCATATTTTACTGCTGTAAAGTTCTGTAAAGAACTCAGTCTTAAGTTCATGAGGTTCCTCTAAGGAGAGATACCCAACTATGTCCATTCAGCATAAACAGAAGTTTATGTGAGTTGATTTATACAGAGTGCAGTGACTCTATAACTTTTTGAGAGTCTCTGAACCCTCCTTTTCTTGACTGGCATGCTCAGCAGTCCTGCAGAAGCCTGTGAATTTTGAGCACAGTTTAGATCTGTCCTGGAAGAATAGAGCTATTTGTCTTTGCCACATTAGAAAATGGCTTGCATGCCTACATCCTGTGCAATTAGTTTATGAACCCTCTTTTGTTATTTTTGTCATGTATTTCTGTTTTCACTTCTGATGTCTTATGAATGTTGCTAACAATTCCTTTCTTCTCCTGCTTTCTTCATCTCAGCTGCGCTGTGATCCTAAAAACAGCTGATGCTGAAGCTTTAGAAAACAGGGGGACTTTTGGAACTGACAGAAATTACTATATTGCAGTTTAAGGCATCAGCACTTTTCTTTGGTCCAAAAGGGTAACTGCAAGTTGCTGTAGTGTTACATACAAGCAAGTGAACATCAGAAAAGCCTGACGACATGGGAATACTCAAAACACATCTGAGTTTTCTATAAAAAATTTATATATGACAAAGTACCTCTTTTTGGTTTCTTTTACATAATATTTTCCCCTGTTATTTTCTTTTAGGCAATTTGGGGCCATTGGGTCACGTCTGACGGGAGCTGGATGGGGTGGCTGCACTGTGTCAATGGTGCCTACTGACAAGCTGAATACTTTCCTAAAAAATGTAAAAAAAGCTTATTACCAAACGGATGGCCAAAGGTTAGCAGTGGAGAATAATAGTCTGTTTGCTACCAAACCTGGAAGAGGAGCTTTGGTTTTTGTTGAGGCCTAAAGAACGTAAAAATTTTAAAGAAACTATGTAGAGCATGTAGAACTGGCAGTACTTCCCATGCCACAGTACATGAATGCTTTTTCTGGTTTGTATTGTAATGAGCAGTTGCTATTATCAAAATGTATTTCTGAAGAAGCAATTAAAAGAAAAATCTTTGATTATAAAAGGTTTTTTCCCACATATTAGATATATCTTTCAGTATAAATATTGATTTACTAAAACCTGTTGACAGGGAAAACTGAAATTAAAATAAAGATGATGATTTGTTACAGTGTCTCTCTCTTCTTTTCCTTTTACTGTATTAAAAGAGAGACAAGGTGTGCAATGAGCTGCCTCAGCAGAGGGAGGGTACCTTGCAGCAATTGCAGGGTTGTTCAGTGCTTTTCCTCTTCAGGTCCTGGACACTGTTTTGTTTGGAGTGTTCTGTAAAAAAAGAAGATTAAACTGAGGAATTTAAAAAATTGGAAGGACCTTGCTAAACATTCAAAGTTTTCTACTCTCCACAAGTAGGATAATTACTGTTGTAATTAATAATAATATTGGAGGAGCATCTTCAGGCCAAGCATTAGGAATACATTGTGTTAAGTAGGACAACTTTTCTCCTAGTGATATTTCTTAGGTATCTTTGTGCAGGTATGAAAGTTTCAACAAAAATGAATGTTATTCATGAGCTGTATGATACAACAGCTTAAGTGAATGGAGCAAACAATGAAGCAAAGTTGGTTTTGAGTTATCCAAACACCATACTCTCATACTTGAGTCCCAGCTGTGCATCCACATCATAGAACATTTTCATTTTATGCAAAACTATTATAAAAGGACTAAATATGCTCCACTGACCATGTAAAAAAAAAAAAAACCAATTAAATATATAAGGAGTAATTATTGAGAGAATTTACTCAGTTTTACTAAGCAAAAGTAAGTTCTAGGTAGGACCAAGGGAAAATGTCATTGACATTACGGCCAAATTCTGACCTTGCTACCACTGCCTGCTCCTGCCATCTCCTGTAACTGCTCTGGCAGTACAGACCCACAGTTCATAACCTGCCTCCTCAGCAGGAGAAACAGTTGTGATTGCAGAAAGGGGACTGTACATCAGGATCCCCCAAAGATGTCCTAACCCTGCTCCCAAGGGGAAAGTCAGGCTCCTGTGGCCTCTCTCTTGCACAAACTTCCACTTCTCTGCTCTCTCCAAAAAAAAAACAAAGAGAAGATTTGGTTGTGTCACAGCCCTTGCAGCCATAAAAGACACAGCAAGAGTTGGCCCTGGGCACGTTTTTGTGATGCTAAGCACAAGTTAATGTCCAGAAGTCTGCATCAAATTAGAGATCTCTCAGATTTTCTGTACATTACCCATACTAATTCTGGCCAAACCCAAATTCTCAAAAGCTCCTAATTCTGTGAGAAGACTCTGCCAAATCTGAGCTCAGCAGATGAATGACAGCCAATGCAAACTACCAGATCTTTTCAGGAACCTCAGAGGGGAATGTCATAGCAGTAGTACCAGTAGAGAAGATCTCTTATTTCTGACAACCAGGAAAAGTGGAACAGAGTACTTGGGTCAAATCAAGCAATTAAGAGGAAAAAGATGGGCTCTGGGCACAAGGGGGGGAGATGAAAAGACAGTTTGGAAGGAGGACAGTTACAAGGATGCATGTGAGAAGGGGAAAGCAAAGGAGAGGGAAAACAGTTCTGAACAATTGGTAGAATTATAGAATGGGCTAATCTTAAACATTTCCTGTGGCCATTATGGAAATTTAATATCTTGTAACTCATTTGTAATGTAGTAGATATACTGTGCATTCAAATAAATCTGTAATTATAGGACCCCAGAAAGTAAAAAAATCAGGTAAGTATCTTCAACAATGTGTATATTTTTAAGAAAATAGTGCTATTGCTTTGTTACCAACTTCCTAATGAAATACAATCTTGAGCTTACTCCAGTGAGTTCCTATTTATTATCCTGTCATAAAAATGGAGTAGAATACAGTAAATACCAGCCCTTTCATTAAGATATTTGCATAGAACTTTAGTTCAGCTGGATTCATGAAAACAGTAATCAGCATATGAGCAGAATAAAAATATATTATGGGGTTTTTTCTTCTTTTTTAAGTTGAGCATGACACACAAAATCATAGGATGCTCCCCACAGCACGCAGGCTGCAGTACGTTTCAAAATTTCTCTGACAATGAATCTTATAAATTATATTCTCATAAACAAAGAAAAGGAAACCAGATATAAAAGGAAAACAGTATAAAAGAATAAAACCAAAAGTTCTAAACTTCTGATGAATCTCTTTCACAGTAAAATTTAGACCTAACTTCCATGGAAAAACATACCATACCAACATTTAGACCTAACTTCCATGGGAAAAAAAGAATTCAAAATATTTATATAAAAAGAGCACTCAGGCATTTTTATTTACTGACTACATATAGGAAGTAAATGTTTCTTTTTGAACAAACAAAAAAATGCGTTTGGTTTTTTGTTTTGTTTTTTTGTTGTTGTTTGTTTGTTTTGCTTGCTTTTTAAACCTTTAAAGACATGTTTCTACATAATGGTAAAACTCCCCAATGATCAGAACATGAGAATGATAAGGGACAATAATATTAGAAGTATCTCTAACAATAAAGCAAGAAGATTTTGATGAAAATGTCTAAGTCTAGAGCAGCAGCTCATGAGCATATTGCGTAAGCAAGACTTTCCAGGTCTGTATTTTTAGTAGCTTTTCCTGACTACCTTTTTAAAATCTCTTCTATAGCTAGAGTAACGCTGATTGGTAAATCAGATAATAGAATTGTTTAGGTTGGAAAAGACCTCTAAGATCATCAAGTCCAACCATTGAGCCAGCACTGACAAGTGCACCACAAACCCTGTCCCCAAGTGCCACATCAACACATCTTTTAAATCCCTCCAGGGATGGTGACTCCACCACTGCCCTGGGCAGGCTATTCCAGTGCTTGACAATCCTTGCCATGAAGAACTTTTTCCAAGTATCCAATCCAAACTCCCTCTGGTGAAACTGCTGATCAGTGATGGAAAGTGGCTCAGTGAGCACTTCCACAAGGTCTCTCAGTTCCCTTGGGTGGATTCATCCAGCCCCAGAGACTGATGAGTGTTGAAGTCAAGTGGCAGTGAAGTCACTGACAATCTTCCCTTGGATTACAGGTGCTTCCTTCTGATCCCTGTCCCTCTCCTCCAGCTCAGGGGGTTTGGTACCCAGAGAACAATTGCTCTTACTATTAATGCCTTCTCTGCCTCAGTCTTTAGGTGCCTCAGGAATTTGCTCATCCTTTGTCACTATGCTACCCCCTGCACCCAATAAAGGTTAGCACAAGTTATGGAGTGTAATTTTATTTTAAGGCCTGTCTGTAATTAATTCAATCAGGAGTTTAATCTTAGTTTACAGTAAATGGGCTCTAAACATTTCCAAAAAAGATCTGGAATGGAGACACTGTCAGAAATCCAGGTGCAGCATCGTTGCCTGGTGCCATATATATACCCTGTATTATGCTAATCCCACTGACATGTACATCTTCATCACTGCATTTGCTGACTGTGTCTCTTGCACAAGAACATGCTCATCCTCTGAAACAGCACGAGAGCAATTTTACCATTTACTCAACGGGAGGGGATCACGTGCATTTGACGTTTGCTGTCTTGGACACAGCACACACACAGACATACGGCAACCTAATATATAATCATTACTTACATAACATTTTCGGGAATATTGGTTTCTAGCTAATATGATCTGAATGCCAACTTTTATTTTAGCAACTGCTGAGTACTTAGTCAGTATAATCCTGAAATTCCTCTCCCCGTCCATGTGTCTCTTTAATAACATCTTGATATGTTAGAGCAACTGCTGCACTACAGCTGCAGTCAAGTGAAAGATTTGTATTCTCAGCTAACTACAAAGCTTATTTGTGTGCTAAATCCCAACTAGATCTAGTTAAAGATACACAACATTCACGAGAATATCTCATTCTAAAAAAAGATATTTTGCAAATTATAGCTGTTCTGGGAAGGACTGAAGTAGTGCTCCCTGATTCTTGTCATTATAAGGTTCATCAACCAAAAACAAACTCTATAAAAGAACTTATACTAAAAAGTACCAGTAGCATGAAAACTGGACTAGTAAGACAATGTGTGAATCATGCAGCTCATTAAATTGAGATTGAAGGCTAGGTATTGATAAGAGACTAGTCCACAATGCAGAAAGGACTACAGTGGGGAATGTAAAACTGCAAATTGCTCGCTGTGATACAGCCCTGTTTGACAGATTTTCCCAGTGCACAGAGAACTGGCAGAGGAAGCTCTGCCAAGCAGTACTGCCGACACATCCGTCCTCCCTCAGCTCTGCAGTTTAGCCAGCTCTTTTATCAAATGCTCTTCTGAGATTCAATATCTCTTAAAATAGAGACAAGAGATTAATTCTGGTACTGATCTTATCTCTTGTACTCAGCCCTGTGTTTTTGGACTTGTGTCACAAGTAATTGAGATTCTCTGAGACACGGCAGACCACAGCCTCCCCTGACAGCCCCGGGTTGACAGAGACAGCTGTCAGTGTGCCGAGGGCAGGCAGAGCCCAGCCACCTCCTCTGCAGCCTCCCCGTGCCCCAGACTGCAGGGCAGAGCTGGAGCTGCTGCATTGGCAACTGCTGCTTCTTGAGCACGTGCTTTTCCTCTGGTCACCTGCAGTTGTTTGACCAGTGAAGCCCGTGGGTGAATGTTTTCTGGAGCTCCTGAAGCCTCTGCAGGTTTGATCACTGATTTCAGCATAACGTGGATTTACCAGCCTATACTCCCTGCAAACAGTTCAAGCAATACAGTAACAGTGAGAGTTTACACATAGAGCTAACATGCCCAAATTTCACAAGTAATTGAATTCATCTTAGGTGTCAGACCTAGCAATGGAAAAACTATAGACAAGTAAAAAATGTTTAAGCTTCAAATGAGAAGACATTAAGGAGCTTTCAGAATTAATTGATTATTAAAATGCTTGAGATTGATTTCCAATAGCAGTGCTTCCTGTAGAAGCAACAAACTGATGAGGATTCATGCAAAAGTATTGGATATATTTATTGGATTTTAAGTGTAATGCATTTTGAGAACTGCTATCATCTCCTAAACCTTTTTTTTGTTGGCCAAAATTACACATTAATATTAAAAGGAAAAAAAAATTCTCTTCCCACTAAAGCACAACTTTCTGCACTTGGCACATGAGAATCAAATAAATCAATAAAGATTAGATGTACTTCAGACTGAAACACAACTAGTGCCCAAGCAGCTGTCTTCTTTCCAGCCAAGCTGTGTGTGATTTGGGGTGGGAATAAAAATATATTTTATCAGCCAATGATCAAGCCAGATGTGTGGGGTTCTTTTTTAAAACACAAATTAATTTTTCAAGGGATACTGAAGCAGGTTTGTATGAAGCTCTTACAGCAATTCCTCAAGAATATTATTAAATACCTTCTTTTTTGCCAAATTCCATATGGTGGAAGGTTTTATTCACATTGTTCTACATTTTCTGGTTTCTTATCTGTCCCTCATGTGACAAACACATGTATTTATTTCTGTTGGCTGAGCTGTTTTGACATGAGCAGGATTTTTTAATTGTGTTCTACTGATCAATTATCAACAGAATTAAATTGTTCTGATTAAATGCTGTAGAACTTTATACTGACTTTCTCCCTGGGAATATTCTTTCCTGTCTCCTTCCTTTTCAGGCTTCAATCTAGAAGAAAATTCAGACAAGACCCTGAACTTGAGGGGAAAACTTTAAAAATCAGAGCAACTCTTTTAAACATCTATAGCAACTCCAAGAATAAGAAGTTTTTTATGAAGGGCTGAACCTAATTTTATTTAGGAACATAAAGCTCTAACTTTCATAGTGGAATTAAAAAGTCTAATCAAAACCAGAAGCTAAAATCAGAACCAAAAACATCTAGCAAGGATTCACAGAACTTCTTTCAGATTAAGGTAAAGCTCCACAGCTGAATCATAAACTTAGAGCCAAATACTATCTGTGAATGAAAAAAATTTGGGGACAAAGAGTTAAAGGTCAAGGAAAAAATACCTATTGGGCTTTTCCAAGTTGGTTATGGTCAAGCCTTGGCCCTACAAATATATCCAGTCAAATTCTTCTGCAATCTTTCCACAGCCAATCTGGCTATGTCAGCAGTAAAATAGATGAGGAGCTTTGAATAGCCTTGATTTAATTTATTTTTTTTTTCATTTATTTGAGAGAGTGAGTGAAGGCCTGGGCAGCTTTTGTTTCTGAAGATCTATAACCCGATGATGGCCAGCGGGGAGCGAGGGGTCACTGGCTGCAAACGATTTTCAATACTTCCTCTAGAGGGAATAGGATAATTTCTGGGAGCTGCTTCAGGAGTTGGACCTACAGGCCTCTTACTATTGTTACTGAAAACCTTCAAAATTTATTGTCCCACTTAAAAGTCATAAAATGTTTAACTTTCTTGATTATAAGATTGTAGTGGTAGTGGTATGCCTTCCTAAAGCTGATTTTTCATAAAACAAATGGTTAAATAAACAAAAATTCTTGGACAGAACAACAGTCAGGATTTGTGGGATTTCTTAGTACAACCCTCAGCTATCAGCCCCTTGCACACTGGGTGCCCTTTCTCCCTGCCTTAGCTGTGCTCCTCCAGCATGAACAATCAGCTTGGCTGCTCTGGAAGCGAGGGCACAGCCATGGGAGGAAATGCCCACCAGCCTCTGGAGTTGAGAGAGGGCACAGAGGGGATTGCAGGGCTCTCCCCTGTGCCATGGAAAACGGCAGTGACTTCACAAGCTCCTTCTGGCGAGCCTAAAGGTTTTGGTTAGCAGAGTTTGAATCTCAACTATCTGCTTTAGCTCCACTAATAAGATTTATTTTATTTCTATGTAGGTGGTCTTTTATTTCTTAAATGCAATTAGCATACAGTTGTTGCCTGATGGTTTTATTTATTTTTGAAAGTCCAGTCGACTACTGGACTTGCTTTAATAGTTCTCGCGTTTCCAGAATTGACTTTTGTGCTCCACAAGCCTATTTTCAGGAAATATTTTGTAAGAGGGATGATATTTTGAACTCTGCTTTTAAGGCTGCAAAGTCTTTTGCTTTTTTCATTCCTTTGTCTGTTCATTAGGGGCCATCTTTAATTCCTAGATGTGTTTTTTGGAGTCAAGTTCATTTCCTTTGAAACATACCATGAAAACAAAACATTAAAAATACTTTCAGACTTTAGGCAAAGTTATATGTTTATTTTATGAGATTCTATGCCATATAAGGTTTCAGGTGGGACACTGACATTTACATATTTGTCCCTTTCTAAGTTTTCTCTAAACATTTCCTGACGTGTTCATTAGCTGCCTTTTGCTCATTACATAAAAGCATAAAAAACTATCTGACCTGCTCAGCTTCAGCTGTACGATGAATAGAAGGTTTTAGGCTTTTATTCAAACTATGAAAAATTTCAACATTCCCATTTTTTGAGGATGACATAGATGAGTGCTACGTAGTGTTTCCAACTCCTGAGTTGGAGTTGTGATTCATGAATTTATAACTAATACTCTCAAAAAAGAAAATGGAACATTTTTGAAAATCAACATCATGCATATTGCAAACTACAATAAAGATGTCAGCAAAAGTAGATATACTAACAGTTTATGGTGGCCAATTTGTTACTTTATTCTTTTTTATAAATGGACAAATTATGACTGCCCATTGTGGTCACATTAAAGGGAGAATGGTGTGGAAATTTCTGTTCTCAATAAACCCATAAAAAAGTGGACAGAACTTATTTTTAGACAGAATTGTGCTCACAATGTGAATAGTCACCTAAAATCTGCTGAGAAAAACATAATCAGTTTCACAAGAAGTCTAAAATTTTCTTTTTATCCCATTAGTCAGCCTAATAACAAGTTTTACAATTTGTCCTTGTGAAGTTCATAAAAACAATGACAAATATAAAAATGCCACACTGAAAGTTGAGGAAAAAAAAAAGTTTTCCACTCTTCTATATGATGTTGCGAAATTTGTTGAAGTCAGTGAAGTTAAAGTACCATAACACAAACTGACCTCTGAATTCACTGAATAAGGGCTGGCCTGTTGGAACAGAAGCTGCTGAGGTTTTACAAGCAAGCTGAGGCGTCCCTATGCTGAATATGCTGAAAAGCAGTGGCAAACTGGTTTTCCTTTAATGTGTTGAGTGCAAATTCTTCAATATACAGAAAACTGAAATGTTAAGAATCCATTGAGAAAAGGTTTCAGAGAAACTCAAGTTTCATTAAATCCTTTATTAAATCCTCCAAAAACATAGTAATTAAAGAAGTTATATGTATGTCAGGGAAAGAATTTAATTAATTAGCAAATCTTTGTTTGGGAAACCTCTTTAAGATAAAAAGAACAAAGGGCTCTGAATATCTGTACCACACAACAGATATGTCCTTTCTTTATTCAGAAGGATACATGCCAGATAGAAATATATCCAAATTCAGAAAATACTCTAAGCTTCCTCAAGATTCATAAATGTTTGGATCCAAAGAGTACACTTCAGGGCCATAGTAGAACCAAGTCCATATATAAAATTAGAATCCAGATATGAGAGGAGTTTCATTACATTCTGGGAGGTTTGATTTATGTTTCTCATTCAGCCTTATTCCCCAAAATCTAACAGAAATAAAGTAACCAAGCTGAAGTGCAGTCTCACTTCAGACATTTTAAATCATATGTTAGGTTTAATGATAACAAGATGAGGAACCAATCAAACCATTTTTCTGTATTTTTAAGTTTCTTTCTTTTAGGCAAACTGCTTGCTGAGATTGTCTGCATTACTGTGGTCTGTCTCAGTCTAGAAAAGAGAAAACTGTCCCAGCTATTGTGGATCATAGCAGAAAAAGGAAACAAAATAAGTGGGTGAGACTTGAGTAATGCATTCTTCTCCTCCCTGCCCCAGCTGGTTTAAACCACCTTGGCAAAAACTTCTGAAGAAAGGTTTTAAACACAATACAGGTTGGTCGAGGAGTCCAAAAGGATATCGTTGTTAGTAAACTAGAGGACAATGACTCTTCAAGTCCAGGGGTATGACACAGCATTATCAGTATTGTGGGCATGAAGAAAGTAGGCAATAAAGGACTTTGGCCACTGAATTCTGAAGAGCACAGAGGTGCATTCAAATCCAAGCCCATACAAGAGGGCTGTAAAAATGGGAGAAATATCAATAAAGGATATTATCAAACTGAGGAGACTAGCAGAAGGGACTAAGAAATTCTACATTCATATTACAAAATGTTTATATTGAGATTTTTTTAAACTAAGATTTTTGTTTTTCACCAAAATGAATGACTGTAATGCCTTAATGGTGGTACCAGTATAAGAAGGGATCAGAATTTCTGGCAAAGACTGATTACCATGATCTAATATGCTATAGGAGACCATTCTCCATTTCAAGCAGAAAAACTGCAGATGTCAATAGGCATGGAACATAAACACCTGCAAGCCTGAGTTAATTTAAAAATTAATGCTGACTTTTTTGTACAGCTATTTAAGAAGAATCAAGGTGTGTGATATAGTTTTATCAATAATTAAACTAGTGGAGCACATTTTAAGCTGCAGTTTAATACAATCATGCCCTTACCTTAATCTAATTGATTCTTATCTCTGGCAAAAGCATTTTCCTTTTGTGAAGATTGAAAGCATTAAAATATTTTAGAAAGGAGAACTGGAAAAAAAAAAAAAGTCTAAAAAAAACCAGCACAAATACCAGTTATAAAAGGAAAAGTCCAACATAAATGCAGCACTGTTCAAAGCTTCTGATGGTATAACCTACACAACAAACTTTAAGATGATGTTTGCCTCTGGCTTTTGTGCCTAGTTGTTTTAATAGATCACACCTAATATTATTGCAACTGCCAGATCAGTAGAGAAAAGAAAAACTTTGTTGCTGAGTTTTTCTTCAGTTACATTCTTTGTTGTTTTTCCCCCCATAATCCTCTGTATTCTGTCAAGCATTTTATAACTTGACAGAATATAACTATACAATTTATAGTTTATAAATATTGACAGAATCACGGCTTTTGTTAGCACGTTACCCATTGTATGATCCTTTTAATAGCAGAAGTATGTAAAGGAAACCTCTGTTATGGCTTTGGATTCCTTTGGCACAATATTTATATGTTCACAACATTCACTTATTTCCTCATCTGCCATATATTTCCTATATTTAGGTAGATTTTTGCAAATTGAATCCTCTTCTAACAAAAATATAAAAATCATACATAGCATTTTCTTGGTATTTTAGGATGCACATCAGCCTTCCAGTGAACTGTTAATAGACTAAATTTCTCCTTAGTACATTTTCCACACTTTTTTTTTTCTTCCCAGACAAAACGCTATGCAAAGAAATTTCTCTACAGATAATGAATTGGTTAATGAAAAATGTTGCTAAGAAGGTTATTTGATCCACTAAAACACTAGCAATAAAATACAGATACTTAGATCTGTCTCAGATGTTTTTTAAAGACTGTGACTGGTATTAATAATCCTGGATTGCTGTGGTGGTAAAGAGTAGTATTTATCCAGTCTCACAAGGTGGATGCCTTTCTTTCTGTCTGTCCCCACCCAACCTTGCCCATGAAAGGAAAAATAACTGTAAAGCAGAGGTGTGTGCAAAGCCTTTCAGTGTCCAAAGGAGCTACAGGAGAGCTGGAGATGAACCTTTTAGAAGGCACAAAATGACAGGACAAGGGGCAATGGCTTAAAACGGAGAGAGGGCAGGTTTAGATTAGATAACAGGAATAAATTCCTTCCTGTGAGGGTGGTGAGGCACTGAAACAGGCTGTCCAGAGAGGTTGTGGATGCCCAATCCCAGAAGTGTTCTAAGCTGGATGGGGCTTTGAGCAGGTGGGAGGTGTCCCTGCCCATGGCAGCAGATTGGAACTGGATGAACTTTCAGGTTGCTTCCAACCCAAACCATTCTGTGACTGTGATTTGTCCTGTGCTCCACAAACGTGGCACTTTGTGCAGTGCAAGCCTTATGCTTTAAAGCTTCTCCTGGGAAAGGAATAAAATTATTAGTGGAACTGTGGTATGCAAGCACAACATGTTGATAATTTTATGTAGATCTTCAGTACCCTCATGTCCATTCAGAAAAGCAGTTCAAGAAAAGCAGTTGTTCACTTCTTGAAGGTCTTGAAACAAACAAGCAGGAGTTCTAACTTGTAGTTTTACAGTAAGTTGTCAGACATCCATGAAGACAAAGCCAGATCTTAAATGGACAAATACATCTTAGCCACAGGTTATAAAGCAGATACAGATGTACAAAACTATCAAGACAGAAAAACAAAAGTTTGGAAGAATAGTGAGAAAAGCTTTACATTTTTGCATAACAGGAAATCCACTGAACAAAAAAGAATTACAAATAACCACTAACATGTCTCATTTGCCTTAAAGAAATACAAAAGCTCCTAAAATGAGAAATAACATCATTGAAAAAGAACCACAAAATGAAGAATTTTATTTCAAAAAATGTCTTTGAACACAGCAGCTCAGTGCACAGAGAAGATGATGGAGTTGAAGACAAAGAACTGCTAAAATAGAACTGAAATGAAAGCCAAGATGAAATAGCCTCCTCAAGTTCTGATGTTGGCAGACAAACACCATTCAATAAAAGTTTTCCAGCAATGACAATTATCCCATAGAGCTTCAAAACAATTTATATACTCACAAGAAGAATACGTGTGAGAACAATGTTCCAGATTGCTGAAAATTAGCAAGAGGGGGAAGGAGGTACCAAGTACTTCCAAATCAGTTAATTTGAATTCTTAAAAAGATCTTAGAAAAGGCCTGAGTTTTCAGATCTAGCCCAGAACTTTTTGAAACCCATAAGCATAGAAACTCTCTAGCTTCAAAATGTGGGTTTAGGAAAGAAAAGTTTATGTCCTGATTTAAACTGAATTATAATCTAACCTTACAATTTGGGGTTTGGAGACACACTATCTGGAATCTGTGTGCTCCATGAATATCTCCCACTGTATGCAGTAGTGACATGCACAAAATACACAATTCCATGGAAAGGTGCAGCAGCAAGCAGGCAGACAAGGGCCTGAAAGGCTGATCAACAGGAGTAACAAATGTAGAAGTCATAGAAGCAGGGTTCAGCTCAGGAGGAAATACCCTCATATCAGAAATAATGAGGAACCCCTTTGACAGAGTACTGAAGACAGAAGTTTTACTGCTTCTTAAAACCAGGAGTGATCTCAAATCCTTGCAGTACTCTCCTGCTGTGCAGCAGTGTTTTCCCGGGAGAGAAGAAAGTGGGCAGAATGGAACAGGATCAGTAACCAACAACATGAGGCTAAGGAAAGGCTACTGTCATCAAAGAGTGCCAGATGATCTGACAGGAACGAAACGAGAAAATTATGACACAGAAGAACACTTTCTCCTCCTCCCTTGATCCTGAATGAATCCCAGTGTACCAGGCTAAGAGAGACAGACAGAGGCAGAATACAGCCCAGTTTGCCACTCTAGTGAGAAGAGCAGTGGAAAAGTCACATCTCAGAGCATGGCAGAGTCCTGCAGCCTGACAAGTCAGTAACAAGGTCTTTGTTGACAAGATTTGAGTACAATTTGGATCCCTGAATATCTGTCAGAGAGAGGAAAGAGTGCAAGATCACCACTGGTATCCCTTTTTTCCTTTATTATAACTACCAAGCTCAGTGGTGCTGCCATCAAAGCACCCTCAGAGGCCACACTTAAGTGCACCCCAACATTTTCCAGATTGCTGGCTCTTTACCCAATAACATGATTTCAATTATGATTATTATGATTCCAATTGGATTTAAAGAAGGATCTATATGTCTGAAAGCTGACATTTTTTCAAATTACATCATTTTATTTAATTAAAATACTGACTCTTCCCATGAATTTCTCATTTGTGTTGTATATGAGCACTAGATACTCAAATCCTTGAGAAATTTAAACCTAACAAGATGGCCAGCATGTCAATGGGGCTTATTTTATAACTCCTATGACCTCACCCAACAATCTTTATGTGCAATGCAAAAATTATAGCTCTGAGGTTTATTCCTCTTCTTTTTACATTCCTCCACAGTAGACAAGTCCAGAAACCAATACAACAGACATGTGTTTAAAAGGGTTAATAAGACTTAATTAAGACTAATCAGGACAAGATAAATCCTGATTTTGATAAGCTTCTCATCAACAGCATTAACATTCACTTACAGTAGAGTGATGGACAGTTTAACTAAAGACACAATATACACTGACGAACCTTTTTATTACTGACAGTAATACTCAGATTAAAATTAGCACAGCATGATTTTTAAATCCCAAATTGAGTCTGCAGAGAAGGCAGTTAAAAAATGGTGAATTTTTTTATACTCACAAACTGAGAAAACTAGATCTGGAAGTCATTAGCAGATAATAAACATAACCTTCCCCCACTCACTCCCAAGATGCCATCTCCTACAGTCACTTTTCAGCATACAGTTGTATTTTTACAATTTGTCATCCTACAGAGAAAAGCCTCACAGGCTTTCATTTTATCCGATTTCTCCCTTACTGGTAAGGAATTACTGCCTTCTTTTCAACAGGACTCAGTTCCTAACAAGGAAAAAGAAGTGGAATGAAAGGAGAAGAAAAATTTGGTTTGCTTAGTGAAAAGGTTGCAAAGTTCTCTTTAGAATGACAAAACCTATTTTGAAAAGAAAGTAAAAAACTAAAGCAGGTCACCTTTAAAATGAGCTGCAACAACTGCCTAACACAGACACCTCATTCACGCAGCCCATGAAGAAACAGACTCAAGAGAACCAAAGGCAGCTACTACTTCTCACAAGATCTTTTCTTACAAAGAAAAAAAGTCTGTGAAAGCAGCTTTGGAAATTTTAAACTATTCTTTCACGGGAAGTATCTGCACCCTTTTGGCATCCCAAACCAAATGGCTTCTTTTGCATGACAGCCGTGAAATTGAAATTGTAATCAGGTTTTCTGCATCACAACTGGCCACAGTATATGCACCTTTTTTAACTCCTTACTTTCCCAACAGGAAAATAACTAATTTGAAATCAGTATTATTGATGGGCTAATTAAATAACTTACATAAATAGAATAGAATAAATAGAATTAAACAAGTGTTAAAGGTTCTAAAGATGAGAGCCTGTTTTACTACATTAAGATCCACAATCTTTTATTTTGTCATCGAAAAAAGCTGAAGAGCTTATCCTCACTATGTAAGGGTAATTTACCTTTTCTCACTGTGTAAGGGACACAAAATTCGATATGATGCAAACATTGTTGTAGGCACACAGTTTGTGGTGATTGGGAGTGGGGCTGGGCCCAGCCTCATCCCCAGGGGCACAGCTGTGAAAAGCAGGTGAGCAGCACTGACAGCAATGAGCCATGGAGTGCCATGGGGCACTGGCCAGCCACCAAAGGGGACAGAGGGCACACAGGGGCAATGCATGAACCATGAGGCTATAAAAGGTTGGGCTAAAGAACAAGAAGGGCAGACACTTGAAGCCTTCTGAAGTGATACGGTGTTAGTCTGTATGGGTTGAAGCCTTCTGAAATTGTATGGTGATACTCTGTGGTATCCTGGCCTTCTCAACTGCAACATATGCTGCAGCACATCCTATCACCTGTTTCTCCTATTTGAAATTATTTACATTGCAGCTCCTATGAGTCTTGGAGAAACATTGATTTGTTAAAAGAAGTAAGAACTAGTGACCCAAGGGAAAGATGTTCAATACTGAAGGGAATAAGTGCATGATAAGTAAACCACAAAGCATCTAACTGTGGCTGGGCATTCAAAACTCAATGTTCAAGAAGAGACCAATGGCAGATGGATATTTCGCAACATAACCAACACATCATTCTAACACAGTTCTAATGCAAAAGAACAACTTAGCCAACCATCAGATACCACTCAGTTCCTCTGAATCTCATCAAACCCTTAAGAAAAAAAAAGAAGGAGAAAAAGATGGCTTTCTAAACAAGCCTACAGAGCCAAATCATGCAGGCTCTGAGTAAGAGTAGAACTAGATAATTTAGAAATCAATAGAATTTGCTATCAGTTCCTTCTTGTTAAAATGTAGAATCTATAGATTAGTAAGTCTGCTTATCAGCAGATTAGAACACATTAAAAGTCAAAATTAACAAATTGAGAGTTTGTATGACTATATGTCACCAGACAGCTTAATGCCGCATCTGCTTTACTCTACTTGAAAATCTGACTTTTCTCAACAGAACAAAAAAATAAAACATATCTGGGTTGTTTCCTGTTACAACAGAAGAATACAAGAATAGCTGTACTCGGTCAAACCAAAGGTACGCAGAGTGCAAGATCCAATTTCCAGCTCTGACCAACATCGGATGCCTAAGAAAGACTAAGAACATGGCAAGCACACAGTGGTATTTCCACAGAAAACTCTCATGGCCAAAGCATTTTGTGGCTCAGGAACCAGAGGTAGTGTCTCTATTTGACAACTCTATACAAGTTTCTTCAAACTACTTCAGTAATCCTTGGAACTTTTTAAAATTTAATATCTACAGTGTCTTTTGGTGCTTAATAATATCGCATAAAGAGCCATTTTTCTTTTATTTTAATTTAATCTGATATTCTGGTAATCTTGCTTGTTTGAAAATTAGGGAATGATCAGAGGACTTCTTGTAACATATAAAATCTTGCTACAGACAGCTGAAAACTTCTGTATATTAAGACATCTTGCAAACAAAAGCTTGCTGATCTCTCATTACGCGTTCCTTTTCCTGATTCTGCTCGTTTAATACTCCCAAACTAATAGAGAAGAATTTCAATTTTCTGGAGTCAATATTTCTGAGTTCTTATACTATAAACAAAACTTTTAATAGCACTTTTATAAAATATTTTGATGTCAGACTATACTTTTCTGAGAGATGATTTTACATCTTTTAGCCAGACAAAAATCACCCATTCCAGACAGGTCAATGTGTTACCTAGTACATTTAATCACAAGTAACCCAGTACCATTAGAATGTTCTGTGCATTCTACTGTCGTTTAATATCTTCCTGCTGCTATCACTGCTGCCCAGACTTCTGCCTCTACAGACCCAATGTTGTTGCTATCAACAGAAGGATTTATTCTCCCCTCAATTACTTTGTTTCTTAGAAGCCAAATTTTACTGTACAACACATAATAAGTAAAAAAGCACCTGGAGTTTGGTGATCACTTTGATTCTTGAAAAAAAAAAAATTCTGCCTCCCAGCAAGGATGGGAAATCTTTCAGACCAGGCTGCTTCAGGTATGCTTCATCTCAGTGACACAGCTACTGCACTGCCCACAATTCCAAAGGGGTTTTAGGAACAGAGTTCTTTAAGTCTGAAGTCTTCAGAGAGCACTGCAAATTATCTGCTGCATATGAGCAAAACATACTCCTTATTTCATGATCAAATGTCTAAGCAGACAAATATTAGGGGCTGTTGGTATTTTCATCCCACCAGAAATATCAGCAATCAGCACTAGAGGTGCATCTCAAGTTTGTAGTTGACATTCAGTACTTTGAATTGGCTGCTTTTGGTGAACAAGCAATTGGGAGCTCTTGTGCTTTCAACATTGTTACTTATATATCACCCTTAGGGTTATCTCCCACACACAACTGGGAAATAGTATGGAAACTTGACCTATATGATGACATAACAAAATATGGCAGTAAGAGTAAAAACTTGAAACAAATCTGATGGTATTAACTCAGACAGTGTCTTTGTTGACATCTTACCAACATCTTATCTCACCAATATCCTAATGTGTGGTGGGAAGGAATGAAATGTGCTCCTACCTGAATGACCTGGAAGTGTCTTGAGTGATGTTCGGACTAGATCAGCTGCAGAGAAGACATGCAGGCCACCCAGACAGACCACACCTTGTGACTGCCCTCAAGAAAGTTTTGCCTCCTTTGCAGTCAAGGTAATAATTAGATCAGAGTGTGGCTTTAACATCTGCTGCTGGTTGATATCTCTGACTAGCCTTTCCAGCTTCAATCTGAGATACATTTTGAGCATTATTAATTTCCATGACCTAGTGTCAGAGTCTGATAGAGAAAGTGATCTGGTTGTGTTATCTTCCAGTATTTAATATCAGCTCTGGATAGAAACAGCTGGAAACAATATCACTTTTGCTATAATAAATTTTCAGAGGAATTTGTTGAAAATATTTCATATGTACAAAGAGCTGATTTCAAAAACAGACTTATAAACTGAAGGTGTAGAGGAAAAGCCACATGAGCAAACTGCTTGAGATGAGTACCTGATCCTGTTGTACAGGACATATTCAGAAGTAAATTCATACATTAGAAAGTCATATGGAAGTCTAGGTACAATATGGCCCCAAATTCTGAACCAAAATTTTCTAATTAAAATTAAGTCAAGTCAGATTATCTCATACTTACTATTTATTTATCATTAAGGTGTGGATGTGTTCTGCAATATCTCTTCATGTGCAGCTGTCATTGATTTCAGTAGATGCTTAGCATGCAGAAACTTAGAATGAACTCAGTCTGCTCTAGTATCATGCACAAATTTTACTATATAAGCTTTTACTCTGCTGGGATTTTTCCAACTTAAATTTAACTCTTAAAAATGTTTTTGATTTAAAAAACAGAGTACCTAGGCTGCCATTAGTTATTGCAGCATGCCATGAAATAACCACAAATTAAAGTAAGAAATGAGGAATTATTAACAACTGAAAGTGAGGTTTTATTTATAATTACCTAGTCAAAAAAGTATGACAATTTTGATGGGTCAAGTTCCCCTGCTCCTTTGATGAGATGAGGCAAACGAGTGTTGCATGCCTATCTAGGAAATTCCACCAGCACTGTGTGCACTGTCAGAGGTTACATAGTGGATGAATGCTTCCAGAACCTCTCCAAGCAGCACTTGCATGCTGGCAGGAAAAAAGTCTCTCTTTGTTTTCAGATTGGGAGGTACTAACAAAATATTTCAACCATCTAGAGCAGCAATTTTAGGGTACAGAAATGGGCTGAGTCCAAATAAAAAATTTAGAAAATAAATTTGCTGTCTCATTGGCCATGAAGTAATCTATATAAAGTGCTTTGCATATTTTTGCATGATAGAAGAAGAATTGTAGTAGTGTATTGTTTATTTCTTTCTGATTAAATACTGCATGTAACCCTCTGACTAACAGCAGGAACAGTACTGGCAAGAGAAAGCTGATGAATTTTTAACGTGGGGGCAAAAGTTTTTATATGGGAGTCTTGGAAAATGAGGAGTGATATCTTGGTCATTCAAACATGCACACAAAAAAACACACCTCAAACAACAGGTACAGAAATTCTGTTCCCCATTATTGCCACTCAGATTTCAAGAGACTTTCAAGAGAGTGAAAGAGCAACTTCCAAGAGGCTTTAGGAATTCAGCTTGCTTCCATTTTTTCATTAAACTACGAAACACTCCGAGGCCTTTCTATTCTCTGAGGCTATTTGAGGCTTAGAAAAAGGAAGGAGCTAAAATTCTGTTTCTAATCATTACAGTAATTTTGAATGAACAACTATCAGGTGATGAGAACCTGGTAACATTTTAATACATTCCCCAATTTTTGAAGATGGAAGCAGAAAAGAACTGGTGCAGTAGCTGGAACTCAAATCTTTCTGAGATCTACTTTTCTTAGAGCAAGTACCTAAAACTACATAATGTTTCTTTCCTGAAAGTGCCAACATATAATACCAGATTTTCCACACTTCTGTATTTCTTACACAGTAATGGGAAGTCTGCTTTTTTTCTTCCTGTCTGCTTGAATGCCAGAAGATAATTTATAGTTCTTAACCTTCATTAATAATGATTGCCACTAATACAGCAATCTGAGTCCTTTTAGAAGATCACCACCAGAAGAAGAGTTTATTACAGATATGCTCTCTTAGGAAGCATCCAAGTTGAACACAAATTTAATCATACTTGATTATATTATTTTGAGGGTCTGACACTTTAGTTCACACACAATTATTTTCTGGATACAGATTCAACATCTGAGAAAAGCTAGCATGTAGTTCTGTAGGTATATTATTGGCTCCCATTCTTGAATCTAGTAGGAGGTGTTTATATCCCTGCAAATGATAGTATCTCTGTCAGTGACAATTAGCAACTTCATTAGTGCAGACATGCAGATATTGCTGCTTCTAAGTGGATGGGAAAGTTAGAACTGCAATACTCCCCAAGATGGACAATAAAGCACAGATCCTCGCCTTTTTTATGTAAATCTGTATCTTGCTTTTGATCACCTGAAATGCAGGAAGCTGGTTTTGCTTAATAGAAATCACTGTCTTGCACAAGGGTTATGAATAGAATATAATTTCAGCTTTGCTCCTTATCTCTAGTACTGCTCACTAAACTCTACCATCAATTTATAGATTAGAACATCCAAATTCCCAAAACCTTTTAGTTTATAATTGCAGTAACATGGGAGGGAGGGAGGATCATTAACTTTTTTTCCTTTAAAATGAATCATGAGAGGATCTGCTGGAAAGATGATGCTATCCCAGTCTCTGAATACAAAGGTTACTGTTGCCCAGAGGCAGCAGAAATCCATCTCCATTTAAAAAGCAGCTTCCTTGCCATACACACAAATGTATTCTCAGAATAGCAAAAGCTGGAACAGGTGCAGAGGGCCAGGGAATTACATGTGTACACTGGCATGTGGCAGAGGATCGGGCCAGACTCCAGCTCTGTGACACCAGGAACTTGAAACTTTATCTCCAAATAATTAATTTACACATTTATCTGTTTGCAATCAAAAATAATAATTAAAAAGAAAGTCCAAGTTAAACTCCTAAACTGATTATTTATTTAAGAAGATGCCAGAAAAATTTATACTATCAAGGAATACAACTGACTGAATCCACACCAGCCCTAATTCCCTTGTCACTCTTGTGAATAGAGTAAAACAGCCATAAAAAATTAAATAGGAAAGCTGCATTACAAAGTCTTTAAATGATGAGGAAATGCAAAAGTAACATTTTAACTTAGGTTACAAAAGATTTCCCTTATTATGAAATATGGGCTAAATATACAATGAATTCTGAATTACCATGAATTTCTTTGGACTGAGTATGAAAACAGTACAGCGATTTTAGAAAGTCATTCTGTGATAGTGTTTAATTTTAAAACAAATCTGGCCTATTCCAAGAGTAGTTAATCAAAAGGGATTGATTTCTAACAGCTGTTATTGTTTGAAAAGTTAAGATCTAGGAATTTTGTATTGGTTTAAAAAGGCATCTGTTTCTAGAACGTGTAAAGCTTTGATAAAGCAGAGATAATTTATCTGCTTTCATTTTGTACAATAAAGCTGCTCTTAATATTCTTATCTTATAATAATGGATGTTAAATAGAGTGACTTTATCACATCATCAGTTTTTAAGGAAAATCATTGAAGTCAGGTGGGTTTTCTGTTTCAGAATAGAGGAATTATGTGATCCACTATCTTCTTACTTGTAGTGAGAAAGTGAAAGAAAATCAACAAAACAGAAAAGGCTGTATTATGCCACTGATTTATTAATAGATTGCTCATTAAGAAAACTAGAAATTTTGCTTTATAAACTAACCCTAAATTTATATTTCATGGTATCGACTTGGAGAAAATGAGTATACACTTACTTCTTGTAGTATGTCTTCTACTTACCATACAACTTATTTATTCATTTATTCAGCAAAATTCCAAATTGGCACCATGCACACAGAAAGAATAGTTTTAGGAAAGCAAACACTTCTTGTGCCAAAGGAAAAATTGAACTGGCTTCCATAAAAAAGACAGTAGCATCTTTCAAAAAAGGTTGAGCTAATTATTTTCATGGGGGAGAAAAGGAGGGGAAGTATTCTGAAAAAAATTTGGCAAAAAGAACATCTGCTCTGACAATGAAGTCAAGAAGAGAATTGTGAAAAATTACATGCTTTAGCTGCAACCAGCTGAGCATTACATTGGGGGTGAGGTGGGACATAAGAGTAGTTCTTAAAGGTCGCCGAAGTTCCATGACTTCATAACTTTCTGAGCCTTTATCCCATTCTAGAAATGTGTTTTATTTAACAATTTATATGCTGTTCCTAAGTACATGTACACAGAAAATTGAACAGATATGTTCTTCTGTAAATAGTACCAAGGAAAAATATGATGACAAGAGGGGGAAACCAGAAAGCCCAAGCAGTTGATCTCATTCTAAAAGCTCCTGCAATGAGGCCACCTGCACTTAACTCTAAGATCTATGGCTACATCACTTCATAGCCATGGAAAATGTACATCTCCTCCCTGTACCTCACTTTCCCCAGCTATGATATCAAGTTACAAGGACTTTCTCTGTCATTTCTTTAGAATGCCTGCTGCTTGTATATGCCTCTTGCTATGCAATCAGGAAATTCTTTTTCAAGAAAACCATCAAATATCAGAAATGACATATCTACATATAGGAAGCTTTATTTCCCTTTCATTATTTACACAGTTATTCCCCAAGTATTCTGAAAGCATTTATATGGAACTTAAATTGTGATACATAAGAAAACCTACTAGAGGAGGCACTTAAAGTTAGACCACAAGAAATTAAACCAAGGATCTGGAAAGACAAATTTGGTTTGTACTCAGGATACTATTTCAACATCAGGAACAATGCACACCATATACAACTTGAAGAGCAACCCAGACTGGAAACTTGTTTCAGTATCCACAGCTTGAAATTGGCTACTAGGGAAATCTAAATGTGCCAAAGGGACAGTACAGTGATTCTCCACCTCCTCATTCAGTAGAAATAAAAATATTTTTTTATTAAAGAAACTCCTTTCAAAATGAAACCTTCTAAAGATGAGAATGGTTTTTAAAATACAGATTAAATTCTGAAATTACATAGTATCAAAACAGGAAAAAAGTAAAACAAATAATTAAATCCAGTTCACAAAAGCAACCAGGAATGTAGCATAAGTTCAAATGAAAGCAAGGAATATGACTTGGTAATCTTCTGGAAATTCTCTCTTGTAAATGGGTAGCTGAAAATACAACATTTCACCAGTTTAACCAACTCCATATTTCAAGATGCTGGAATAAAATTATGCAAAGAGATTCCCTCTGCCAGCATAAGGCTGTGATACTATATATACCCTGCACTTGCTCCTGGTTTATTTAAAAATGCAAACCAAAAACTTCAGTGATGAGAGATATTGCAGCTCCCCTGCTTTAATGTGCAGTCATTGGATATTCCTGACCTGATATTCTGACCTTCAGCACAGACCATTCACAGAAGTTCAGACACAGAGTTTCAAAAGCTTAGCTCCTCTGAAAATTGCATTGCTTTGCTCTGATGTTTTATATAATTCATTCTCTTAGAACTGTGAGGAAAATGGCTTGTTTTATTCCACAGAATAAAGCCATGGAAGTGTTAAGATACTAATCAGTTATCTTAAGATAGGAAAATAAGTTGATAAATTAAGAGCAGAGTTTCTTAGAGAACTAGAGAAACCTGCTGCTGAGTTTCACTTGTACACCTTCTCCTATTCTCTTACCAAGAACATAGACCTTTAGGAGGATTCCACTAGCAGTGACTGCAGTTATTGTTCTCTAAAACATAACCATTCCTATCTAAAATCTGATTTTGCAAAATTTTAATGTTTCTTTTCACTTTGGGCTTTACCTCTTCCTAACACCAGGTTAGAGGAGAAAGAAGGTCATGAACATCAACTATCACTTGTAAATTCAGTCTCTTAAAATAATTAATGTATAACTCTATCATCCTGTCAAGAATGCCTTACTTGATCATACCAATTTAAGGTATGCTACAACCTTCTTCATTGAAGAAACTTTCATTGAGAAACTTTGCTGAAGAGCCAAGGTAGAAGCAGGTGTATATCAAAGAGAGAGTTCCAATAAATATTTGGAAGGCTGAATGAAATTTTTATATAGCTCTGATAATACAGAATTCTTTCTCAACAAATAGGAGTATGTTCTCCCCACCTCTCAAAGCTATTTTTAAAGGACAGCCTCTACAAGTTTATTCTGCTATCCTGCGGAATTCGAGTCTGGAGATGGCTTCAGAATGATGCCCTCTAAAGTGGCAATGCCATTATGAACGTGACTGAGAGATCCACACTTCAACAAACACCTTGTCAGCAAAAGTATTGGGGGTAGCTGCTTTGCTGGACCATTCCTGTGGAAACTGCAGAAATACAAAGTTTCACTTTTACATAGTTGCTAAATATGCATTAGTTAGAGAATCAGTAGAATTCTCCCCTCTTTGTTGCTGGTTTAAACCAAGACAGGAAATACAGAAAACATGTCCTACCACTTGAAGGTGGTTTGGCAACCCATCTCAGTTTATCTGCTAGCACACAGCTTTGTAATAAAATAACCACTGTCGCTTTCTGGCGGTCTTACCATGTATGCTGAGTATTGAATCAACTAACAAAGTGAAGAGAAACAAGAGCAAGACCTCCAACTCTGTCACCTCTAGAGGCAGAACTATGTCAAATAAAAGGCAGAAGTAAAGACATCTAACCTAGCACTGGGGCTGTTTTACCCAACCTCTTAGTCAAGTGATAGCTTCAGTCTGCAAAACTGTCAGTTTTGCACTTTCTATAAGTACTGAAATGCTCAGACACTTCAGGAATTGCTGACAGTTCGAAGGGTTTGCCTATGTGGATGTCAGATATTCTCTGTTGTGAGGACCCAGGGTGAGTTTAATCTACAAAGAGATCAGTTGGCCAACATCATTAACACACTTCTACAAACAGTGGATAAAACAGTTTTAAATTACCAGAAGTTGCATCATTATGGATTATTATTTTAGCATTGTTAGCCTTCTATAATATGATGTTGCTCCCACTGGAATACTGATTAAAATAGGAACCAGATGTGCTTTTCAAGACCAGACTGAAAAAGATAAACAACCAGAAAATCAATTCAAATAAAAACGATGCCCTAGGGGTGTTTCTTGAAACTAAAGAGGGAGAGTGTATGTATCTTTTAGAAGGGTGGGGTAGGAACTGAAAAACACTCAAACCCAGAAATCTCCTCTTTCACCAAAAAAAAATCCCTAAAAAACATGAAGCAATCTAGTTCTTTAAACACCTATTTTGATTATACTCCAATGCACCATTACCTTAAAACTGGGTGTACCGGCCAACACTAAAACAAAGAAAAACCTCTATTTTCAGTTTTGCTCATAAATCGACAAGAAATAAAGCTCACAGGAAAAAGACTCATTCACATTTAGACCTCAGCATTTTACAGGAACACCACTTTGGTTTACTGGAATGTAAGTAAAATAATTTTTTTGGAACCTACATATCAATCTTCAACTCCAGAGAGGCACTAAATGGAAATCTTTGTGCCAATCCTGATGGGAGCTCTTTTTCTCCTAAATGCAGGCCAGTATCTGCAATCTTGAAGATTAAGTATGATTTAATAGTACTGTTTTGCAGAGTAGACCATCTGTTCCTTTACACGGAATAGAAAAGAAAATTTCAAGTCACAAAGGAACAGGGATCACAAACCACAAAGGAAAATAAAGGACCACTCCTCAACATCAAAGATTCCACTGCAGATAGTGTGGCCCTAATGAAGCCATATTTTTTCCCTTGAACCTTTACATCTAGACCAGGAACCAGAGACTAGTGAAGAGGGTGATAGTTTCCTTTGGCAGACACAGAGAAGGGATTTCTTCACTGGGTAAACAATAATTTCAAAAATAGATTAAAAAAAAATTCTCTCTCACATATCTATGCTACTTTCAAAAGAACTAGAAGAGAGACTGGGTTAGCTCTGTTCAGCACCAACTCTAATGAGCACTGTCCCAGTAGTGCCAGGTCATTTTGCTGCAGCTGAGTGTCACTTACAATGGGAAATGCACAAGCCAAACAATCAGGCCTGCAAAACTTGAAACAGCATACCATGTAAAGGCAGAAGGGATAATTTAGAAATAACTTATCTCTTTTAGCTATCAGCATTTTACTTTTTAAGTGAACAAAGCTTCATCACCGTGCAGTACAGTAATCATTCCACCCCAGAAGTCCTTCACTTCAGGTAACCAAAGCCAAAATACAAACTTCAAAATGAAAGATTTCCTGCACTACAGCCTAATACATATTTGATTTGCCAAATTATGTTACTTTTCTTATGTTATTTTTTTTAATCTATATTTTGAAAAAGCAACAGACAGAAGAAGAGAGGATTTATATGAGAAATTCCTTTATCTCTTTCTGTATCTTCTCAAAGTGACTTCCAAGGCTCCCCTATTTCCTAGCTCCCATTTCTTCTGAGATACTGCATACATTAGGACCTCGTTATTTTCCTCTGTTCTGTCTTGTAACTCTCTCCCTCTTCCTGAGAGTTCACCAATTTTTGTCCATTATTTCTTCTCTTCCACAATTTATAATGATCCTAATTTTCCTCTTGCCATGGCTGGTTCTCCATTCTCTTCCACATGCCAGCACCTGCTGGTACATTAACAGCCCTTTTGGGACACTTCAGGAAACCCAACACTGCCTTCATGCAGAAGTTTACAGAGTCTGTGTACTCAGACAATAACCTTCCTGAGAAGCAGCACTAGTGAATGTTGAAAGACCGGTATTGGAACCAAGTTCCCTTTTCTGAGACATCGCCTGCTACATTTGAGATGCTGGTGCCAACTGTGTAAATCAGCAATTACAACTATCAATTTCTCCAATATGAGAAGAAAATTAAGATCATAATGTCAAATACAGAATTTTGGAAACACCAGAATTAACATTTTTCACGAAGCCTTATTTCAACTCGCGTGGGTACACAGCTGATCTTTCTTTGCATTACCACTTTTTTTTTCACAGCTGTATAATGTGAGACTCCTATACCTTTTTTTTTTTTTTTTTTTTTGCTTTTGAAGTAATGGTTATCAAAATCATGTTGGTATTGGGGATTATTGATAAAACCTCACAATCCTCACAGATGAGTCAGAATTGTAACAAGCCCCTAAATTTCAGGACACTTTGAGAGAGGTGTTCACAGGTTTCTCAACAACAATAAAATATAAAAAGTGTTAGTCACCATTAGGAATAATGAGGCATACCTACCTGAGGAAAAAAACTGAATCGGTAATTTAAGATTATAGAACACATGTTCAATTTGATAAACCATTCATCAGAGACTTTTTAGAGACCAAGAATTCATACCAGGCACTGCCAATGTATTGTTCATGTCTAACAATGTTATGAAACAAACAAACAAACAATGGCATGATCTTCAGAGAGGAATTTTATTGAAATATGGTTGACTAGCAAAAAACTGCATGCCAAATTTTTTTTTAAAATAGCTTTTCAGTAACTTCCCTTTAATATTTTCATCTTCTTATTCTGGGGCTTTCAGTCAACTGGATTAAAAACCCACAAAAACTTGTTCAGTTGATTGCAGTGTCAAGGGACTACCACACTTTGTACCTCAGCATGGTGGAGTTTAGCACAGTGACTTCAGCACTGGAGCCAATACACATAGTCCGTGTGAAAAACGTTTTCACAAAGTCATGTCAATAAAAGTTTTCTACTCCAGAAAAGGCCTCTCTTTCAATAACCCACTGTCAAGCATGGCAGAGATAACAGAGATACAAGAGGTACACAAACTAGACAGATGCTGCCCTCAACCCAATAGCATAAAAGGCTGATGAAGGGAATTTACCACTACACTAGACAAATTCCTATCAGAGAATCAAGTTTTCCCTCCTCTTTTATAGGTGAGGAAGGAATACACAGATTCTTCAGTCACAGCTCTTTACCCCGCTCTTTCTATCACCTCCCAAATGTTCTGCATTCCAGCTTCACAGAACAGTAATATTTAGGTTTGTGGAGAATACTTTAGCTGCAATGGACAGTCTTTGTCAAAGGTATGAAAAACTAGCAACTGGCATTACTGTTAAAAGGGTAGAAATTATTTTAGTAACGTGATAGTTATGACAAGCAAAGTAAGGCAGGAGTTGGGAGGCAGATCAGAACAACATCAAGTCTGATAACAATCTGTTTCAACGCCTGACCCTCATCAGTCACTGACAAAATTCAATCCTTGCTGATGCCACAAGCCAGGTAAATAATCATCTAACAGAGCAACAGCTGCACTGGCAGGCATTTCAACTCTTGGAAGTACAGCTGTTCCCAGAAAGAAGGGATCACTCCTGCAATCTACAGAACTATACATACAGAGGAGCAGGGTGGTTCAGATTGCAAATAAATAAACAGCATTATCTGGTAACCCTCAGTCTAGGCATCTTTAAATTACAGCCAGTTTGAAATCAATAGTGTCCCTTCTTGCCTAACTCTGTTGAGGGAGCTCTGAAAGAAAATGCAGTTTTGACATAGCCTCAATTTGCCCTTTGGATGCAAAGGTATTTTGACACTTTCTTTTCTTCCTTTTATAATTAGAAAAACTGGCTCACCAGTCCATGCCCACACCAGATGCCTCAGGAATGATGCTGACATGCTCAGTTTAACCCTGCACTTGATATGCTGAACTGCACTCAGATCCTAGCACTTCACATCCTTCTTTCACACCCTTACCAGATTATGAAATGACTATTCTGGCCTGAATTTACATAGGAATTAGTAGGATGTCATGGACTTCATTATCAGTAAGTGAGGGAATGGAAAAAGTGAGGGAATGTGGTGGAGTTCACTCTGTAAGCCAATTACTAACACAGATTCCGTAGGAATGACACCCTTTTATTAGATTCCCTCAGTTTAGCAAATGCTTATCTACCACTCAAATGGCAAACAGCTGGAAAACCTTACATTTTTGAGACTAAGTGGTGTCCCTGTCTCTGACAGATGGGTAATAAATAAAGCAATCATTACAGAGAATTGCTCTTACTCTGAGTCAACTGGTGAGTTTTGAATTCTACAAGGACCACAGCTTTACAGGGGAATAGGGCAGTTTCCCTGTAGGTTATTTTGCTTTTAGAATACATGTAACAATAGTCCATATAATTAGCTGAAAGTTAGGAAAGGTCTTACTCCAGCTGTTTCCCAAAATAAAGTAATAAATACACAGTAGTAATCCAGTAGCATTTCTGCCATACACAGTCCCACCTTTTATTATTTTGTATTTGTTGCATTAATTGTATCAACCTGCTTTGTTGCCTTATGTACAAATAAAGACACTGAAAAAATGTCAAATTGAATCTCAACACTCGTAAATAATAGAGAACCATAAAGAAGGAATTTACATTAAACCTTGGGTGAAATCCTGGACTCACTGAATTACACAGAGATGCCAGGAGCTTACTTTGATAAACACTGGTTTGGTTGAGTGTGTGAGTATGTACCATGATACAGACCATGAAACTCATGATACCACGAGTTTTATCATTATTGTTCTCGTCACGATTTTTCCCCAATGAATGCATGAGATGGATAGCTAGAATTTGTGTCTTTTGAGTATTTTATAGCATTAAGAATGTTTCAGTGTATGGTGTGTATATATGTGAGTCCAGGTTTTTAGAAATCAATCACAGGAGCATTTTGACACCTACAGTATGCAACAGAGGCAGCAGATATTGGATGTATCACACCTATTTAATTGGAGACAGCTGTAGAAGGTGACTAAGCACACAGATTCCACAAATCCAGATCTTAAAGCTGGTTCTTATCCAACCATCTGTGTATGTAAAAAGATGCTACAAATTATTTATTTTGCAAAAAGAATATACTTAAAGTCAGGCAGAAGAAATCACTGCATGGTTAAGTATCTCGGTAAAATAAAAATTTTACTACAAATGTATGGATCACTTCAGAAAGAGAAGAGAGACCTCTGAACATCATAACTGGTAATAAATAAGATGAACCCAGTGGATCTCCTCAGTACTTTCTCATACTAATTCTCTATTTTTATATCTCCACCAAAAATGTACTGTTAGAATTCTGCATCAAGATCTGAGGTTATGATAAACATAGTCCGAGTGTCCTGATGCCATCACAAGCAGAATTTCCTGAGGTTGAGAGTTATTACACTATGAATAACAAGAAGATCTAACACAACCATTCCATTCAGAAAGGAGGGACTCATCTGGCTGTTGTTGCATTCTATTTTTATTCCATCTCCTTCAAAAGTTAGTATCATGATACTCAATTGTCCAAGTGAAAAAAGGCCTGGATGGATTTACTTTTAAGCTTACTATTGACTGAGCTAAGGTATTCCCAGCCTTTGTTTTCCCTAAAATAATCTATATAAAACACACTTGCTGTAACTAATTAAAAGAGAAGGAATCAGTTATGTAGTAGACAAACTATTTGATAGTTTGAGCTGGGGTTTTTTCCCAAGTATCTACCACATCCCATTCAATTTTTCCTGTAGATTTAAATCAGCTCAATATGATCTGGATGAATAGGAGGAAACAAAAAAAAGGAATGATGTTGAAGAGATCTGTCTTGAAAATTGCTAGGAAAAAATTGCTGTTGTCTTTTCAATATGATTTTAATAACCCATACCAGTTACCAAAACCAAAAAGACATTCTTATAGTTAGGGAGACAAAGGATTCATAGTTATAGTTTTTAATCTCAGCCTTACAACCTGAAATGATAACTCCAATCTGAAATGCAATATTCCCTGTCTCTCTTGTTTTTACTGCCTCGTTAGATGAGTTTATTATCCACACATGTTGCTGTGTTTCTCAGATACTGCAACGTTGACAAAATATTTGCTCAAACTGTAGCACTTTTCTCGTATCTTTTGCATGTAATAACAGTCAGCCTTGCTCTGATGCTGATTTCTGAGATCTGGGAACTGTGGATAAGGATTTAACCATAAGAATATTCAGCACCTTCACATCTATGGTATTTTTCCCTGGGACCTTCCAATCCCAGTTCAGCTACTGCTGCAAGGCATTAAAACTCAAGATCTTGGGTTTAAAGTCAGATACAGAGATTTTTATCTTCCTACTGTCAAACTCTGGAAGTTCTGGGAGGTGTTCTAAAGCAAATCCTAAATGGATCAGGAAACAAAGAGGAAGAGAATGATGAGTTTCTTAGCAGTGATGTGTTGCCCTAAGTGCAAACTGGACAAAATTGAGGTTTTTTAAAAGTAACATTCATGACCCAATGACACAGCTGGGCAGTAAATTTGCAGCAGGCCAGCCTGGAGATGAAGAAAGCATGGGACCTGTGCTCATGTTTTCATCTGAAAGGACAAAAGTAACTTCCCATGTAAGAAAAAGGGAATTATCTTTATTAAACCCTATTTTAACTGGAGACCAATGCACAATCTTTACAATCAGAAGCAAAGTGCTTGCAATTAATTTTCACTTTCCTTTTCAGCATGTGCACTGTAACAATGCTGTGGAAAACTCTCATCAACAGGAAGGAAGCACCAATGTATGAATTAATGTATGAATTAAGTATTAAAGGATGGCTTACTGCATGTGCATTTTGTACATTTCCACGTTTTCTGTGGTCCTGAAACCTGAACACATTACCAAAGAAACAGAAAATCACAAGCATTTTAGGTGGAAAATTTCTATGTATTATTAAAGATTTGCTTGGGATGGTAATCCGAAGATCTGGGCATGCACTTTGTTAAACAGATAGAGAACCAAGTGTCAGTCAAGCCAAATCTTCTCTAAACCTAAACCAACTCAATTTGAGAAAGATATTATGCTTGATTTATCAGATGCATGTTGGGCCATTCAGAGGCTTGGCAACACATGCAGAGAGGCCTGATGTACACATGTACAGCAAGATGGCATCCCTTCATTAAAAGATGCAGAATTGGACTTGTTGCACAGCAAGACATAAAAATACATAATTAAGGAAAACTGCAGCTAAAGCACGGGGGAAAGATCTTATTCTATAATTACAAAATACAAGGATATGAATGTTAGCAGCAATAATTAAAGAGTAAATGCATTGTTCACCAACTAAAATTAGAGCTAGTGCCTTATCTAAGCCACTTTTCATTTATTCTTAACTACAAAAGTTTCCAGAGATCTGATGTGAGGTGCCACTTAAGAAAATTTACTTACAGCAAGTGATTTATTATTTCAGAGCCAAGAGAAATACATGCTTATGCCTGGACCATGAATAGGTCCATCTTTCTGGAACTGAAGTCTCAGGTATGTATTTTTTCTCCTGGTACTAACTGTCAGAAACAGTAAGTTAGGAAGGAAAAAGAAAAATTTAAACCAGTATGGATCTGAAAGTGCAAGTTGTTATTGAACATAAAAGACCCAGAATATTTACAAAAACATTTCTACTTGCATCCTATTTTGCTGAGTAAAACACAGATTACCTTTTATCCTTGACTGCTTTCTTTATAATACACAAGAGATAAGCCTTTTGAATGCCACAAATTTTTTTCATTGCTATCATTCTGAATTCAGACTGTGGAATGGGTCAGAGAACATGCTGATATAAATTGAGCAAATGTACTGCAAAAGCCACAACTGGGATAAGTCACTTCAGTCCCCACTCCTTGTCAGAATGCTGGCATGGGTTGACAAGACAGAAGTCAAACTGGAGATAGCTGTGATCACAGTTTACAGGAGTTAACTAATGTCAGCCACTTCTTTGTGTATCAGCTGCAGGTATGCAGCCTTTGAAAGCCCTCAGCAGCACATCTTTCCTATCAGAAAGGTGCATATACTGAGTCTTTTGCTAAAGTAGGAAAATGAGGCTGAGCTACAGAACACAGAAATCAGCCCAGTATGCTGAAATAGAGATAACAAGAAAAATCTGTCAACTGTGGACTATGTGTGAAAACAGTTAAAAAAGAATGCAAAGCAAGTGACAAATGAGACTGATCCATGTGAGTGCTGACAAGGAGGCTGTTGATGTTAAGGAAGGAAATTACTCATTCTCTTTGTGTATAGGAAAGGCTGAGTACTACAAGTTTGCCTGGTGTACCTTTTTGTTAATTTTGGATCAGTCCAGTGAAACACCCTGTTTATTTATGTCCCCCTCACCACAAGGTGGCACATACATACTCCCTGGGATTTTTAATTGCCTCTACAGTTCACTTAAATTTTAATTAAGAGGGAGGAAGGGAGTGGGGATGGGATAAGAGCATGGAATGATAAACTGCATTATATTATTAGGCAGAAACTATTAAACATAAGTAAACTATTTTTAATAACTGGATTAATTACAAACGTTCCTTGTTGATATTACTTACTAAAGGGACTGAGGTGTGCTCACATCAACCGTGGGGCAGTTAAAAAGGATAAAGAGCTACTGAAAACTTTGCTTCAATGTGTTTTACAAATACACTCACCAGAAACTCAACAGAATTTCGGGGTGAAATGGAACACAGGCAGGCTGGTGTCAGACAGGGAAACAGGTACACAAAAGCAGAAAAACAGGTGTATCCATTCATTATTTTCATTCTCTAGATTTTAAGCCCATTGCTTGGTGTGCAGTATTAGGGGTTTTCTTACATTGCTGCCAGTTTTCATCCTCCCTTTGCATGTTTCCAGAACTAACTACACATGCTAAGAAAGGCTGTTCCCTAGTAGCAATTTTTTCCTTCAAGCTGATAAAGGTTGTGTTTGAATGTCAGACTTTGAAACGCCCAAATATACTTTCTCATTTTCACCTAGTGGCTGATCAAATAAAACCTCAATGCAGTGGTCCCTCTTTTCAAATCTAGGGTATAAAAATAAATCTCATGACCTCTAAGGGCTACAGCACACCCTTCTCCATGGTATGTAACAGACCCACGTTTCATATATCCTTCAGAAAGGCACTAATCAGACTATGAATCCACCAAACTGCAGAAGAGATTTGAAAGCACACTGAGATAAGCATATGAGTACAAAAGAGAGAAGTAGGAATTCTTTAAGGACAGAAGAATACTGACCTAAACCAGAGCACAGAAACACTAACTAGCATGTGAAGCAATTCTATCCGCACAGCACAAAATATACATTTTTAGAAAGAAGATTCTTGGAGATTTAAACCATAAACTATGTACATAGCTCCCTCTGATGACCATTGGACACGATACAATGCAAGTCTCCTTTTACTTTTGTTCGTGCATTCAACTGACAGCTGACTGGTTAAATTCTAATTGCTTCCAAGTGAGGTCAGCAAAGGTATTTATCGAAAAGGACTGAACAGGCTCAAGACACACATGCACGCGCATGCATAAGCACATACACACCATCTCTCCAGCCTGTTGATTTATGGAAACAATTATAATTCTGGTGGAGTCTTTCTGAGCTGAGAAAGTTTGTAGCTACAGTAGAGTGTCTCATGTTGCAAAAAGGAGACAACAGAAATGGAGTACTTGGGTATCCAGCTCTTATCAACAGGAACAAGTAAGTTATCTGTCCTTTACAAGATTATTCAACAGTTTATAACTAATAGCTAATAACTTATTTTTTATTTCTATATGCTAGATGCTAAAAAAATAATTAAGAAACCTATTTCTACTAATAATCTGAAAAGGGTAGGAATAAAAACACAGTGCTAAAGCCATGAGGTCTGTTTTGAAACTTGCACTAGAGAAAAGTTATATGATAGATTGTGCTAATAGTAAATATATAGGTATGAAGTAATCAGAAGAGTTTCATCATGCATGAGAGTTGAAATTAATCAATAGGAGGTTTTTGGAAGGACTTAAAACTGAGGAGACAATTAGTGTAAATGTCTGGTTATGTAAAAAGTTGTATGAGCTGCATCTATCGTATATGCATTAGCATATTTTTAAAAATGAACTCGGCATGTTATGTATTTTTGTGTAGTACTTTTCATTAGCATAATGTATCCTTGCACATTTGTAACAATTGAGCATAACAACTTACACATGCACCTTTTCTCACAGATCTTTTACTTTCAGTGCAAGCAGCAAATTCAAGTAGTAAAGAAGGTCACAACAACAAAGGTTTTTATAACTTGTGTCTTTAAAGGATATTCTGACTGAAGAGATATTTAAGAAGCTCTTCTATTTCGCCATTAACTATTAAGGAATAACGATCAGAATTCTAGAAGAGGGAGCAATCTCACTTAAATGAATCTGTAACTCATAAAGACAGAAGGCAGGTCGGTGACCTAAGAGCAACAGTCTACTTGAGATTTAATTTTCATTATGTTGTTCATGAACACCCAGAACACTGCACTATAATGCACAAATGGATACTGACATGGATCCTGCCAATTTTGCTCTACAGATCATACTTTTACATTATCTTTCTAATGGGCACTATATCTTTAGCTTGCAATGACATGACTCCAGAGCAAATGGCTACAAATGTGAACTGTTCCAGCCCTGAGCGACATACCAGAAGCTATGATTATATGGAAGGGGGGGATGTAAGAGTGAGAAGACTTTTCTGTCGAACTCAGTGGTATATGAGGATTGATAAACGAGGCAAAGTGAAAGGGACAAGAGAAGCAAACAACAACTACAGTAAGTACTATTTTTGCTTTTCCTAAGTTTTTAGAAATTTACATATCATTGTTTCCTATTCCTTGATTTACCATAATTCCAAAAGAGTTTTGTATTTTGTACTGACCATTGTGTAAAACAAGTTTTCCAATTAATCGTACAGCAGGACATTTGCTATTGATTTGGAAATGCGTCATTTTAAATACTGCATTGTAGATCTGTTAATGTATTGGTTACAGCTGGGAACTATTAGGAAACAGAGAGCCTATTTTAACAAGTGAACTAAGGTTGTATGTACAAAAATGTATAACAACCAACTCTCCCCATAAAATACTCCTGAAACATTAAACCACATTTATATAGTGCACAAACTACCTAAAAGTTTGGTGTGTTTCAGTTAACAATTAAAACATAGAAATACTAGAAAATTCAATGGAAAGAATTATGTAAACTCTCTTGCAAAATCTTTTAGATAGTTTGCCAAGCCAGGAACAAAATCTATTATAGTTTCTGCCGTTCATTATTACAATGATCATGATGCTGAAAAAATATTCTCCCCCCTTTCTTCCAAAACTATGACTCATCTAGAGAGAATGGGCGTACAATATTTTATGAAGCAGTATCAATTATAAATTCTGAACTGGAAAAAGAATTGTTGTACTAATATGTATTTTCCACAAAAATACCTATATAATCTTTGATTAATATTTGAAGACATCAATTTTTACAGTCACTATTTTTGCCACTTTGTCTTTTGTGTTACAAATGTATTGTTTATTTAGAGAAACATGACATCTGCTTGAAAAGGCATTACTTTATTAAGATGCAACAGGAAAATACATAGGATTACACTGCATATTTCAAAACAAAATTATAACTAAAATGGGCCAGGGACATGCTGATCTAGTGTTGAGAGACAAATAAAAGGACAAATATATTTCCAAGAATGCTGTTAAAAAATGTTTTAATTTGTTACATGTAATAGTGTGCTTTCTATAATAGCAGCAGCAAAAGAAATCCATAAATCAAACTTCAAGAACTGTTAGTGTGTCTCAGCCTTCAGCTGAAGCTGAGTGCTTGTTTTCTAACAGAGCAGCACTTTCATGCTACGCGCCTGGCTAGTGGGCTTCATCATTTATTTCTTTGCTCCATGACTACATTAAGTGCTTGGCAACTTGTGTGGCTAAAACTGCATTGACTAATGTTACTGTTTCTTTTAAAATTTGTTTCCATATGTCTCCTTTCTTCCTACACTATTACAGTGAATAACGATATTCCTCTGAAAGACAACACATGGCCAGCAGCCAACTAAATTATTTGGTCCATATTCAAGAAGACTCCCTTTGAGTTTCAGGAGGGCATTGCTACAATAGAGATCCATAGGACTAGTTTAAAAGTGAAACGTAGTTCCCATAAAAAAATCACTGGAAAAAATGTTAGTGTTGAAACTGATCCTTCTGAATTAATGCAGATAAGTGAATATTCACAGTACCCATTTATTTTTTCCTGTTATTATTTACAAACACATTATGACAGCATCTAGAGCTAAGTAACTTATTATACAGAGTTGCTTTTTTAGTTCCATGATGCTTAAGTAAAACTTTGTTAGCAATTTAGCATTATTCCAAATTCAAACAGAGGTTCTCAGTTCTCTGAAGGATCCCATTCTGCTTAAGCACATTAATGACACCTTTAAACATTCTGTAGTGAGCCCATTAGAGAACACCACATCCCCTTGTGCCAATGATGTAGTCTCTTGCAGTTTCCTGAACACTTAATGATAATTTAGTGATGGTAACTAACTATTATGAATTACAGAAAGGCAAACTTGAGTCACTAAACCCTTATGTTTACATTGCAGTGAAAAAAAAAAAAAGCCAGTCCTTCTTCTGGTAAATGCAATGAGTATGATGAGATAAACCAAATGAAATTGTAATGGTTAGTGGGTAACTGATGTGCACTGTGATGAACTGTCTTTAAATCAGCAGAAGTATGTAGGATGTTCCCACCATCTTAAGTTTAATGCTCTAGTTTATCTGTTGTATCCTAAGGAATAACACCCAAAGCACAAGTAGATAAGCAAATATAGACAAAGAGGACTAGAAAAATGTGAACACTGATAATCTGGATTTTCTGAGAAACTAAAGAAATTAGTACTGTAGCAATATCATGGAAAGACTTTTTGTCATACTCTTTGTTCAACAAAAGATGTAAACAGCCTTTTTGAAGATGTGCGTAGGGCTCTCTACTAAAATCAACAGCCATAAAGAAAATTATATTATATGAGGGGGCAAAAAGCAAAACAAACAAAAAACCCAGTAAAAATAATACCCACCTGGACTAGTACATCTTCCCTAAGGAAAAAAAAAATTAACATTAGAAGTTTTAAACAGGCTATTTTTATCCAGGTTCTCTGAAAAGCATAATTTCAAAACCATACAGATGAAAAGAATGTATTTCTGTGTGTTCAAACATTCTTGTTCCATGATTTCCAGTTCTGAAAGTTAGTAAAAGGTATATCAAACCTTTTTCTTAGGATGGAATGCCAGAACTGCTGCAGTCAAACTAATCAATGGCCATGAAAAGTGTTGTTCCAAGAGGTTTCTTCTCATTTTATCCTAATTTTCCACTTTCATAATAAATAAAAGAAATTCTTTTCCCTTTTGAATTTGTGCTACTAAAATAAAATAAGAAAAAAATCATATTTTAACCTATCATAACATAGCTTCATGAAGGAAACTGTCCTCACAGTTTTGTAGATCAAGTGAGCTACTTCTTTTCAGCCCATGAGGTGTGAAGCATGAATATTGTGAAGAACAACCTTCACACTGAAAATTGTCTGTAGAAGGATAACTTCATCACAACTTTGGCAAGTGCCAAAATTCATAGAGCTTCTCTTAGTAATTAGAACCATAACTATAAGAATGCCAAGATGGTGAGGAATTAAGGTCTTTGTATTTCAAACTTCTCTAATTACAGAATAAATATATATACACATACTATGAACATAACTGCACAAACAGTGAAAGTGTTAGAAATTTCTAAGGTTTTTAGTTAACAGACACTGTATTAAATATGTGTGGATTCAAATTTCACAACAACTAAATGCTGAACCAAATCCTCACTCATCAATTATAAAAATTCTGTATTTATCAGATTTTTATTTCTAAAAAAAATTAGAACTTAATTGCTTAGTTACAGAAATACGTGTGTGCTGTCTCAGTGCAAGCAAATTGCCAAATCCTGTTTACAACAGTGCTGACCTTGTTAGGTACCCAAAGAATATGGTTCTGTGCACATTTCAGAAAGCAGTAGGGCCTTCTGGTCAACATAAAGGTGATAACTCAAGAGTGAACTAATCAAATCAGAGGACAGTGATCTCCACTAAGTAGAGGAAATCAATTTGCACCTGACAGGTTTGCTTTCAATCTGAAAACTAAATGGCAGAGGGATAACTGAGAGTCACCCACTGAAAAACTAAAGCAAGTATTAGGCAAGAGGTTAGGTCACCCAGAAAAACCCATCATTATTCATAAAAAAATTTCTCTTTTACAAAAACTTACTATAGCTTGCCAAAGCATGAACCTTTTTAACAAAAAATAAATTCTGCATCTTGTTCAAGGAAAAGAATCTATGTGTGCACACAAAATGCACTTTTTGAAGTCGTGATTGTAAAATGTGAGACTGACTGAACAAATCTTGGAGATAACAAGGCAATTTGCTAACTCTTAATCTTTGATAGAAAAATAAATCACTTCTTATCACTGTTTACTCCTTCCTTCATTTCAGTTTATGTTCCAGAATTTTGCCAGATTTAGTTAATTTTGTTCAGAAAAAGGCAGCAAAAATCAGAGTTTGTTTTGACTCTATCCAAGAGGATTTTTAACTATGACTGGATGATGCTTTAGGACTTTCCATGCTCTGTTGCCTTTGGAATCTCATTTTAAAGACTTCAAAGGGTCTCTTAGTTACTAGAAAAGCCTTCCCGGAACCTGAATCCTAACATGTCTGATCCTATCATATTCCATGTGTGCTCTAAACCCAGAAAGTGCCCATTTCCTCTTTTTTCCAGTGGGTAAAGCTAACCAAAGAAAAAGTAGAGAAAGTAGTCTAGTGAGATCTTGACATAAAATGGCTGAAATCTTGATTACAATTTTATCTTGGAAAACTACTTCTATTTCAACCAGAATCCAACAAGTCAAAGTTTTCAGCAATATTAAATGAACTTCAACTCAGTTTTGCTCAAATGTAAACCCTAACTGATGACAAAATATACTTTATACACATCTTAGTAGTTAAATATTCCAACTTGCTTAGAAATCAGAATTACTTCCACTAGCATTTTATATATGTTTCTTAGCATAAAACAAATGTAAGTATGCTCTGTTACTGTATAAATTTTATTCTTTTGCTTAAATTCATATAACATAGATGAGCCAAGAAGATTCAGCTCCTGAAAATCAGGTATTTCAAGACAGGTATTGATGGACTAGATGAAGTTAAGGGTTATGTGTGTTCCAGACAAACGGGAAGCCTGTCTCTGCAACTGCATTCTTGGTTTTTCAAGAGGATGTGGTTCAACCAACACTTTGGTGCCAGGAGAACACAAACCTTCACTAACATGGAAGTGGTTTTGCTTCACATTAGTACTCTGCTAATCTTTCCAATTATAACAGAAAGATTTAATTTAAATGCAAATATATGCATATCCTCTCAAAACCTAACCCACAGCACCAAGGATGACTTTCTCTCCCACAGTAACTAATCAAACCTAATGCACCAGATTCCCCTACTGCCTCTCCAGTTCATTGTCTGGCACTGGGGGTACCCTCAATGTCAGCCAGCAGAGAGATCTATGCCTATCCCTCAGCCTATGCCTTATCACAAACCCCCGGGTTTCACCCTCAACTGCTGATGAAGATGGGTTTTAGCAAAGATGCAGATAACAGAAGCAGCTGAGTTATATCTGTCTTACGGTTTCTATTGAGTTTTTTTGGTGAGTGTAGCCTTTGGGAAGGTGAGAGGAAAGCAGGGTGTGAAGCCTTGAACAATTGCAGCAAGATTCTTCAGTCTCACCTATCAACATTCAGATCACTGCTCAACTGGCATAGTATAAGAAGGGTGCCACAGAACACAAAACTGTTTACAACTTCTGAATTTACCTCCTGAATCTTCATCACCTTGTCTATTCTTAGGCATTTGCCAGATGAAAAATATGTGTAAAGCCAGACAGTAGCAGTTTACACTCACTTTCTTCTCACTCTCATGAACAAAAACGATTGCATAAGCTCTGTGGGGGAAAACTCAAACCTCTGGCCTCAGGCCCGGGCAGCAGCTCCACAAGTTAACATACACCAACAGGGCTATGCCTGCCTGAGGGAGCTCCAAAACTGAGCTAACAGCAGTCTGAGCAGTGAAAAAATCTGACTCTATACACATTACTGATTCCTTTGACCTTGATACACCCTCGAAGTTCAGCTGTGACTTGGCAGTTCTGTATCTCTCAATACCGAAATTTATCAGAAATGAGAAATAGTGCACTTTTATAGAACGATTAATCAAATTTAGCAGCCAACTGCAGAAGCAGTCACAGGCTACATATAAAGACAAATTGCAGCTCCTTTTCCCCCACAGCTTTCTTCCCCACATTGTTTACGATTTCTGAATCTTCAAAAAATTCAGTGTTGTATCATCAAATATGTTATTGCTCCATCCTGAAGAAAATGTGCTGAAGTGGCCCTGACCTGAGACTCAAGAGACTTGAGGCTAATCCAAACTTCTAAGCAATTTGCTTACAGACTTTGGAAAAATTCTTCAAACTCTCTGTGCCTCTATGAAAAAGAATTATTCATCTCTCTGTAAAGAGCTTTAAAAAGTATTAGTGAAAAAACTTCCAAACCACAAAAGAATTGTGTGTTAATATTAGAAACATTAAATAATTTGATAATAGAACATTAATTGACTAATTGAAAATGAACTAGAAGTCCTGAAGTCAGTAGCTAGACAGAAAAACACAGAGCTCAGATGAATCTTAAAGAAGCAATTTCCATACAGGCAAATAGAATTTGGTATAAAATTTAATTCCTTATACAGTCAGTCTTCCAAAACAAAGCCTAAATCCAGATATTCCCCCTCACAGCTTCCAACTTTCTGTATTCTTTGAGTATCCAAAAGTCATTGTTTCAGATTTCTAGGATCCTAGAACACACAACAGAGGTGGCCTTCCTCCCCATCTTCCTTAAAGCTTAGGAAGACAAGACATCCTAAACCATATAATTACACTGTTCCACACTACAAGGTCTATCAACTAGCAGTATATTTTGGAACACGTTTCTCATCAAAACAGAGTAAGTTTAGGCAAATGTTGGCTGTTACTCTTCATGGGTGGCACACTGCTTTTGTTGCATAATTGACTGTCTATGACTATATTTGGCAACTGTATTTCAATTGTCTTGTTCAACCTTTGACATTTTTTTTAAATCTGAATATGAAAGAAAGATCAAGCTAGCCCTCTGGTGTATGCAATTTAGAAACATTATTAATAAAAGGTTAATAGTGAAAATTTTTATGGCAGTAACATAATAGAGGTTAACAACCATAGCACTGAATTGTCACACTTTAAAACTTTCATAACACATGACATCATTTATTCAAATGGAAAAAAATCTTTGTAACAATTAGCGTTGAAAAGTTAGAAGTGGATATTCAAGATGGGGCCTACAACTTAATGAAAAGACACCAAAGAAGCAATAAAAATACCAATGCAATCAATAGGCTCTTTTGACTATTATTTAGCTTTTAACACAAACTACAAAACCAGGATAAAGTTATTAAAGGGTCTAGATACTCTGTTCAAAACACTGAAATCTTTCTTTTGCATCCAGTTTTTCAAAATTAAGCCCAGGGAGAATATAGATAGATCAACTCAAAACTATAAATGAAAACAGCAAACATGACCATTCCATGGCATAGATAAACACTGTGACTTCAACGGGGATCAACACACACCACTCATCTCCATCTCTTTAATAATGACACTTTTTGAATACCCCCGTAACCTGGGGAATTTTTTTTAAGGTGTTTCTTAGTGTTAGTACTTCCATTTTTGGTAAGCTGGCTTGCTTCCTTTTAAATGCGTCAGCAGACACTGGGAGGTGCTATAGACTATAAAAAGAAGGTGATCAGACTTGTCCTTGGCTATTTTTGATACCTTGGATTTTTTAATATTTTTCTAACTACAAGGTATTGTATTTCAAAGCAGAAAAAAAATAGCCCCGACTGCTAAAAAGAAGCATATTTTCCTTAATAACCTTGCTAATTTTATATGTTTTATTATGACCTTTAAATGTCACATGGTATTTGATATTTCAATCAAATGTAAATGCTTACAGTAAAAAGAGATAACTTTATGACTGTTAAACACAGAAATTCTTTTAGATGAACACACGTATTATCTAGAGCTGAAAAAGTATTAGAGGAAAAAAATAACCACAATCAACATCAAATTTGGAAAAGGTTGTATGTGAATCTGTACTGCAATCCCTGAGCTGCTTAGGTGAACTGGTGCCATCGTTCACTGGCTGTTGCCTGCACAGCTGGAATGCAGTAGCAAACATGGAGTTTCACATGCCATGTGTGTGGAAATGCTCACTGCAAGAGCTTGCTGGCTTCTTGTGTAACACATTCACAACGTTATATGGTGATGATAGACTTGCTCTTTGAGTGGTCTGCATGAACTCTAAGGGTGGCAATGTTCAGGCTCTCTAGCTGGTCACCAAGCAGATGGATTTGGGAGAGAATGCTGATCTAGTCAAAGGAAGAAGGCAGCAAACAGTAGAGTGATTCCATACAGTGTTTGTGTAGGTCCTTGTGAAAACAAGAGCTGAACTCCCTGACAGAAACTCTGAAGTAAACCAGAAAGGATAACTGAATCCTGGAGAGTGCAGTCAGTACTAACACAATAGGAAACAGTAACTTTCACCAGCTTTCAAAAGCAACTTTAACTCCACCAAGCTAATTTATTTCCTTCGGAATAGCCCAGGCAGCTTGGGGACTGCACATAATGTGCAAGATGATACACAGAAATCCAAGCAGTTTTTGAGTGCTTATTGGTGACACTTTACAAGGATTTAGGGAACTAGCTATGTAAATCCAGCACAGAGCGATTCAAATAACGGAACTTGCTTGATAGAGCTGCCTTACAACAAGAGAGATTTACGCTGTGGGAAAGACCAGCACAAGATCTCCCTCAACAGCAGCCCTTTATGTTTGCTTGTGGGAAAACTGCACCTCAGAAGTCCTGAGGTCATAACAGCCATGTTGCTTCCCAATACTATGGCAAAAAATTGTAATAGTACCTTTACATAAGGACAAGGACAAACGCCTGCTCTCAGTGAGATTCATCCCAACTGCATTCCACGCACAGCAGGAGTGCCTGCATTAGTTCAGCACCATCTTAGCAACACCATACTAGAACATAGCACAAAAAGAATTCTCTGCCATGTACATCTCTGACCACATCTGAATTTCAAATGTGACAGAACTCACACAGCATTCTGCCTACAAACATTGCTATTAATCAAAAGTGAAATTGTATACAAGTACTTTCAAACTAACTGGTGACAAAAAGCCATTCTTCCCATTTAAATAAGCTCTACTCTTCTAACCAAAATTCTTACATTTCTTACTGGGCATGGAGATTCTGCTCAATATTTCCAGGACTGAAAACCAAAACCAAATTAAAAGGTACAACATTCCCAGGGCAAGCAAGTTCTTTAGAGCACTCTAAATGGCTGCAAACCAGTCAGAAAAAAAGAAAGAAACTTTTTTATGCACAAATTATGATTCCAAAAAGACAATTCATCCACTCAGAAAACAAAATACCACCTACCACACCAGGTAAGGGAAAACCCCAGCAGGAAACAGACGGAGAGCCTCCTCCCTGTAAGGAATCCTCCTCTCCTAACTGCTGGCTACCTACAAGGGCCTGGCTCTGCCCTCCTTCCTCTCATTAGTATGTAATCAGGTACACAGGTGCTTTGAGTTTCTTGCTCTGTTTTGCATCCTGCCACCCTATCAGTATTGGCACTGTTTCACAGAGCTGAGCATTCTCTCTGAGCATCTGCTTCAGCAGCCAGGAAAGATTTTCTTATCGAGGCATGCTCTTCTACCTCACTAATAGTGCAACAGTCACATATTTGGGTGAATTTGTGTTGGACTTTGTCATAGATATTTATTAGTTCCAAGGAGATCAAATGTTTCATCAATTTTGAGACTCTCCTAGCCTTAGGAGAGTCTGCTTAAATTATAAAGTAAATGGCAAGAGTCCTAGGCCATTTATACTTGTCCCTTTAACTTCCTTTTAAATTGAGCAATGAAAATAACACAGCTATTAATAAAATCAAGCTTTTAGATTATTATACACCAATTTCAATCAGAATGTTTATATTAGCAAACTGGCGTTCAGTCTCCTTTACCAAATATCAAACTAAAATTACTTAGCATGCCTTCATTTCTGATTGCACCCTTATGTGACTTGGGAAATTCAGTCTATATTACTGAAGAGAACTATCATGCAACAAAGCTAAAGAAAAAAAAAATTACCACATCTTTCTAGGAAACTATTGCCACATATTTCGCAGAAATCATGCTCTGATGATTTTTTAGCTAAGTAATACAGTGTTTTGAATTTGAATTCCTCTAATTTAGTCATATTTGTCCAGGACGCATTCTGATGAAAACTTCTGAAATGGCACTTTCATCCAGTGGGAACACTGGAAGCAAAACCAGTCTATACCAAAACCATAAAACTATCATTGGACCAAAAGGAGAATTTTCAAATTGTTCACAACATACAAGGCAAACCCTGCTAATTTAGTTCAGTGATGAACAGCTTAACTCTGACCAGGGAGATTATTTAAGACAGACAAATGAGCAACAATGGCTATATAATTTAAGAAGTAAAAGATCTAGTGATAAAAGATACATTTATCATAGTTATAGTGAGAAATTATTGGAGAATTATTCAGAACTGTTCAACATTTGAAATGGAATACACTTCTATGTTTGTCAAAAAAATACTTTTTCTTCTTAGATAACAAAATATTCCATAAACACAAGTAGGTATCTGTACACTGTCCTTTTCACATAGGATCTGTAGACAACCCAGAGACAGTTCTCTAAAAGGGCTGACAACTACTCAAGGGACACCAAGCTACCTTAAAAAAGGGCAATACTTAAGCCTAAACCTTACAGCATATATATGGTGCTTAGATTTCTACATCATTTTAGGTGGTTATCTACAAAAATGTGCATGTTGCCACTGTTATGCAACTATGTGAGACAAAAATAACAGAACCCATGTTTTCTGACTTTGTCCTAATCACTCGCAAGGGATAATCTTGTATACATAAGTTAAAGACATTTTCTCCTGATAGGGCTCAATTAAAATCATGACTGCCATTATGAAAATCTTTTTTCCCTTTCTTCCTCTTCACAATGCTGTTCACTGTTTTCTGTCTGTGACATAATTTTGTTTTGGGTATCCTTATTCGTGTATGAGAAAACAGAATAAATATTAGTTTTGTACAAACTATTTCCCTAATAGACTACCCAGATTCCAAAAGTGGTCACCTATTTAAGGTGATTTAGGAAAATGAAGAATATTTCTGTCTGTATACAGCAATGTAAATATTAAGGATTTTGGATCACAATTTATTATATTGTCTTGTTCATACTTCAACAATGCAGTTCTGGGTGTTTTCAGCTGAACTGAGCTTAGCAAGGAGAACTGTTTGTTACAGTGCTTGTTTCCCAAGTTTATTCTCCAACACCAGACCCATCACAGCAGGATGATTCTTTTCTTTGTTTTTCTCTTAACAGCCATCTGGCAGCTGCACCCCAATCTAGCCTCTGTCAGTGAATTCCTAAAGATTCCTATATACATAATCTCTTGTAATCACATGTACTGCAATCTACATCACAGGTGGTATTGTACAAAAAAGTCAGATTTGAGCCCTGTCAGATCGTGCCATACTTGTTTCATTAACATTTATTTCTATGTGAAAAAACAATTCCCTCCCTGTGTGCATAGTATTTGATTGAAAAAAAGTCTCAACAACACAGAGATGTAATCAACATGAGAAAGTAATTGCCAAGAAGTACAGCATTAGCTCTTTCCAACAAAAAATCAAAATATGGCTTTTCTATTCATACTGACTTAGGGATGAACTATGGAAAACTATCACTGATGATCTAAATAGCTGCTGTTGAAAGTAAAGAATATTGCACAGCTGTGGAGGAGTTAAGTTACTGACTAGTGGAAAAGCTATCTACCCTGTGATTCATTAGGAAAAGTTTGCTCAAGAGTTGAAAGACCCATATTAGGAAAGAGACAAATACATGCCATTTGTAAAAGCCTGGCTCTACTGAAATCAGTAAAAGTTTTGTTACTGATGCCCATCCATGCCTGAGGAGTTTATTTTAAATATGATAAATAATAACTATTGCTTTTCCAAATCCATGTACTTTTACGTTAAGATACTGTTTCATAACATTGGCAATAAATACTGGGCTTAAAGAAAAATGAAATTCCTGTTCCACTATTAATCTCTTCCTGACTTTCAAATCAGAATGACTTCTCTATCTTACCAATATCTATGTAGGAGTAATGCTGCTATCGCTATTTATTCTACTTAAGATATGGTCTGAAAAGTGCAGTACATCAGAATATACAAATTTAGGATCCTCAATTTAAAAATTAGTTAGCTGTCACTTTTCAAATACCCGTGCAAATTTATATTTACATATGAAAGATATAACTGGAAATTTATTCTAAGTTTTTCTGACCTATATTAAAATCACAGATTCACATTTCTATACTGACTAAAAACTGATAGCGTTATTTATAGTAAATACATATTCAACAGTAGAAGTATAATCTCATTTTGTAAGATTTTTTCTACCATAGAACATTTGCATTTACATATGAATCAGGAATATATTGATACTCATAGGGGAATTAAGGCAGCACAAAAAGACGAAGTTAAGAACAGCAGAATTACTTTGTTTCATTTTGTGTGGTAAAAACAACCATGACCTCAGTAAACTTGGGTAGGGTTTCCCCAGTTCTTTGCTGCAATACAGCTGAAGTCACAGATATTTTACGCAAAGAAAGAAAAAGTTTCTTTAAGCACTTTAAGCACTTTAAGTGCTTGGAACAGCCATTATTATTTCAGTCAGAGCACAAAGCATAGCAAATCCTTTACTAAGAACAGGTTTCCTTTATATATTTTAGAACATACCACTACAGGCACAGCCAAACCCTGTGCTCTTTTAACTGTACACTCTTCAAGGCAGTTAAAAAATTTCCCGCTAAGTTCAATGTTATGGAATCACTATTCTTTTATGTTGCAAACACTAGCAGACAATAGTACCATAAGGAGTAGAAACGATCATAAATAAAATGCAGACTCAAAAAAGGCTGTCAAACCGAGTCTGCCAATCACAGAATTGTGCAAGCTTAATGCAAATCCACCACAAAATAAAAATGTAAGAGCTGCAAACCCTTTACTTGCAGATGCAGTATCTGCTACCCAGTCCAGATTCTTATACTAAAACCCCACTAACAATTACCTGAGCCATGTAATTTTATAAACCTATGGAAGAAATTTCATTTTTCTCTGCTTCCTTAAAACAAACATTTTATTCTTCCCTTCTTGAACAAGGTCCTTGTTCAAGCCCATTACTGAAATGCATGTTTTCAAATATCTACAACTTACAGACCAGCTGTTTCCCAGATTTTAAAGGGGTCCATATATTCTCCTACAGGTTGCTTATGTAGTATTTCTGTGGAGCTCATCAAACTTTCATGACACCCCTACATATAAGAACAAACTGTAGCAGAAAAAATTGAAAAGTGGAACATTGTCAAAGGCCCGTGACTGAAGCTGTTCTCTAATGCTAGAATGGTATGAAATCTGACATTTGTTTCAAGGTCAAGAGAAAAGTATGTCTTTACACTTATGCCAATGCACTGCACTGTTGTCTATCAAACAGGTTAGTTGATTATCATCAGAGATGGAAATTTGGAATTTTACCAATATAAGAATATGGATGCCAGAATGGATCTGAATTTAAGTTATTAAATCCTTTAACAGACTGATCACAGATATCTTTATTACAAACAGTTAATGTATAGTGATACAGAAGTACCCGTGTGCTTTGAGAGCCAAGGAAATGAAGTAATGCAGTTTACAGGCACACGAGAGCTCACATCCTTCCTTAGGCAGCTCAGGGCCACAAGAAACTTTCCTTAGTTAAAAGGAAAGGTAAAGATAAAGGTGAAGGCAAAGGTAAAGGCAAAGGTAAAGAAAGTGAAATTATTTCTACCATATTTTACATATTTTATGCTTTGATTAATTAAGAATAATTAATTGAGAATTAATTGAGAATACGTCATGTGGGGTTCTTGGGGATAACGCACAGGACCACTGGGTAAGAAAACAAGGCAGCTTTCCAACTTCATAGTTGCCATTTTTATGTTCCCTCCATATATCTTTAGATAATATAAACTGTTAATTAAAAAAAATATAACTTCATTGATTCACACATGGGGATATAAAAATTAGATCAAAAGCAATAGGAAACTGGATTGTGTAAAACCAACAATATACTAAAAATGTGTTAATTAAAACATTTAAAGAAATATAATATAATTTGGCTAATCCTATGCTCCATTAATTGTTCAGTACTTATTACTTATTCCATTACTTTTTTACATTAGCTGTGACGGATAACTTCTTTTCATAATATAACATATATTGATAGTATGATATATTTCATATATCATACTATTATGTCACAAAACACTGGAATGTGAGTACTAGAGCTCTGATTTCTACTTTCAGGGTAGAAGTAACTGTCACTGAAAAGTGAGGCCACTACTCCTATTTAATGCAAATAAAGTAAAGCACAGAAAGGCTGTGGAGTCTAGAAAATAGAAAATGTTTACATTATTCTAGGTGAAATAGTTTTCTCACTGACTTCTTGATATTATACACATGGACAAAAGTAAGAGTGTGCATGGATACTTTCATCACCTGATTCAAGATGGTTACTCTACATCCTGGCATTTGCAGTCAAAACTGAAAAGAAGTCCAGATTTTCCAACTGGTCAATTGAGCTGAATTTAAAAAGGCAGGTTAGAAGTCACACAAATAAATACAGAACAAAAGAGAAGTTTGGCTGCAGCTCCTACAGTCCATTTGCTCTGGTAGTAGCAACTGGTCCTTTAGCAGAGGAACAATTTTCTCTGCTGGTGCTGCTGCTGCTGCTGCTTTTCTCAGTTTTGGTATAGAATTGTAAAGCGAGGTAACAACTAAGGATAACTGGATGACAATTACACATTTACAAATATCTGATCATGTAAACAGAGAGGTTTCAAAGTGCTGCCTGTGTGTAATGGCAAATATTCTACTGATTTCCCTAAAGTCAGGCTTCCAGTCAGGCTTAAATTTTAGACTGGTAAAAACAGGGTTTAATTAGAAGGAAATTAATTACTTTAGGCAAAATTAAGACAAGGAATGACCTAAGCTATTTGAAAAAACAGCAATTGTAGGATAATTGACACACATATTGATCCATATACTGAGCAAGATAGGAGAAACATCTGCTACAAAATCCTAATATATTTATCAGAATTTAATTAGATTATTAGATTGGTTTTTATTTTTAAGGGGGTTTTCATTTTCTCCTTCTATTAGTTTATAATTTAGTCTCTGGTCTTACACAGATTTTGAAAGTTCAACTCAATCTAAATTATTTGTCAGCAGCAAACCAGAACAACTTGAGCGACCATACATATAAATATATGTCTAGCAGTGTTTTGAAGGCAGGATTGAGGCAGCTGTTTTCTATCAATTCCCACTCTGTAAGGCAGCAAGGGGTTAGTACAATTTTCTTAGCAGCTTCTTGCATTTTGTACCTTGGAAGGAATTACGTAGTGCCTGCTCGTGTTCTTCAAGACACTGTAATTGTTATATTTAGATATCTAACTTCAGCTGTTCCTGCATAAAATAGCAGATCTGATCTGGAAATGGAACTAAAATCTATGCAGTTGGGTAGTGCTTGCCCTAGATTTTGCATAACTACTGAGAGTGAGAAAAGATGTCTCTCTTCAAGAGGGACTGCAGTGTTGATGACTGAAATGAGCTCTTAACTACATGAAACAAAATTAGACTGTCTAAAATTTCAAACCATTTAAAACTCTTTGCTTCTATGCCATAGGCCCCTCAGGATATCTTCAAGCTCTAGAATATTGCAGCCACCTTCTTTAGTCGGCAACCACTTTCTGAATTTTACTTACTTTAAATAATTTTGATTATTAGCTACTTCTGGGACCATTTTCACTGTTAAAAAGTGTTTTACTATATATTTTAATTGATACGACATTGCAGAATGTCATTATGATCAATCTACAGGAATTTAATATTTGCTTTTAGTGATTTGTCTCAACGATGTATAATTTTAAGTTATCCTCAAAGAACATAGGAAGGCAGTTCTTAGATTCAGTTTGTCCCCAGAATATGGCTCTGCTCTTCCTCTTGTCAAGCCTGTTTCAGGAACCAGAAAAACAGCCACAGGAACAGCTGGAGACAATACACAGAACAAAACAACAAGGCCTTGAGCTCAGGGAAAATTTCATATAAAAAGAGCAGATTCTATGTTGGATTTATTTTTGGCCCATTGAGCTGAATAAATCCAGCACCCCTTGCCACGTTATATTTAGGCTGATTTGCAACTGACTGCAGCCAGTTCATACAGGTGATATAAAGGAAATGCACCTGGATTTAATGTTCCTCAGCACACAATTCAGAGAATGAAATACTTGGACATGGAAAAGGCATGTTAACATGCACTCCTTTTTTTCTTAGAAAAACAAAAGAAAAAGTCTTCTATAGAAATTACATGAATAATTTTATGTCAACTGTGATCACTAACTCAGGAAAGGACCAAACACAGCTCATTACCAGATGAAAACACAAAATAGCATAGTAACAAAAAACTTTTAAAAAGACAAAGTAATCTATTTAAAGACTTTTGCATTATGGAAGAATATGAAAAACAGGAGGCTGTGGTCTTATGTGGAATTTTCCAAATTCAGATAATCAAAGTAGCTGTAGAAACTGAAACTGAATCTGGGAAGTTTTCCACCTCTAGTTGCATATATCTTATTTTGCTTTGAAAAGGTGAATAAGCAACAATTTACACTTACTTTTGGTATTTTGAGGCTACATTCTGAAAGTCTGCAGAGCTTGAAAACATCACTTATTCTAATAAAATTGGCACAAAATATTTAAATACTAGAAACAGCCTTCATCTGAGCTGTAGGGAAAGCATTTGCTGTACAAGTTCAACTCTAAAGTATTAAATCATTAATTTTATTACTGCTTGGAAACAATTACATTTTGTAAACAGTCATTCCACTCTTTTTTTCCATTTTTCATATCAGTAAATTATTAATGCTGTAATAAGAGATCACTTTTTCAGACTGAGGATTAAGACTTGAATTTTACATGACAGTATTAATTCTGAAAAATAATATTATTCTTCATTATAACCATATGTTTAGCTTCAGGGCAATTTTTACTGGAGGGAAATGTAGTTTCCTGCAAAAATGAGAAATGACTACATGCTGTCTAAGAGGTTGATCAAGAAAATATTTATATAAAGCAGTGGAGATCAGTGAAGACTTCTAATAAATTTAATGAGATATTCCCAAGAGAAGGACTGTCTGTGGCAGCATGTTACTCAGTTGTTACTATGTACTGCTATTCACAAGTCACACCTCTAAAATGAAAAGCTCCATAACTTTGCAATCTACTTTAGTGAAAAATGTCACACCCTTTTGTTCTGAAGATCAAGTCAATAGAAATATTGGAAATAGAGTGGTCTGAATAGCTAATATTCAAAAGAGACATGCACAGAAGGCATCAATTTAGAGTCAGAACATTCTACACCAATTCTTACTATGCCACCATTTTCAATGAAGAACGAAGCTTTGATTTATAAAACTATCTCCTAACTCAGCAAAATTAACAGAGAGTTAATACAAAACTGAGGCAAAACAGGTTGTACAATAAGGAAAAATACTTGAAAATTTTAAGGTATTTCTCTTTAGCAATTATTAATTGCAACAGGGTCAGTGAAATTTTCACTATAGTAATTAGGGGAGGTAGACTTCACGGAGTGTTGTAAACTGGTAAGCACTGCATTACATTTACTCACTTTGAAAAATGACTAAAAATAGGTATTATGGCTTTTAATATTTCCCACCACAGAATAAATGTGTTAAGTTTAAATTAAAAAGGAAGGTGTATTTCCAAACATAGTTCAAAGCACTCTTCACACTGTAGTATCAGACATCCATGGTTGGAAGGGCAGATCATACATTAGATGATGCATAAGATACTTATGTTGATGTTCAAATACTTTGAACAATGCGGACTTAAGAGAGGAACTTGTATTACCCCTTCCTTTTCTGCAATAAAGGTAAACACCCACAAGTCCAAGTAGACATGCAAAGAACAGATCTTGTAAGTAAAAAACCAGCATTTCTAAACAATCATTTTAGTTCCCTGCTATATCTTCCCTCTTATGTTTGGTTCTTGCCTTTTTTACACTGTTTTCACAGAGTTATCAAGTTAGCAGTTTCCTTCCTAAACCTTGACATGGCTCATATTCCATAACCCACTTATCTGTCAGCTGTTGAGTATCACCAGGAAAATGGTTTATCATAAAGTAGTTGCATCTAGCAATGTATGTATCACTTAGTTTGTATGAATGGAAAACAGTGGAGACATTTATGGATAAGGTAATATCAAATAAAGAAAATTTAAAACTAAAATCTAATGGACTACAAAAAATACTTGAATGGACTTCTGTTTAGCACTAATTCGATTTTAATACAATATGCCTCCTTTTTGTGCCCAATGATATGCAAAAGAGTAATTAAACATCAGCTACTTATGCTTAATCAAACGTTCTGTACACAAACTAAATCTTGTAAGCAAATCCTGCTGCTTGAGGATGCTGAACAATGAGCTGCATCAAGTCCTCAAGGAATACCTCTCTATCATTAATCATGTTTCCTTGGACAACTACAATTTTTCCTGCTTGGAAATTACACACAGGACAAACCCAGGAGTTTTGAGTATTTCTCCATGATATCCAGATGTTTGGCATCTCACTGAAGCAGTAGCTTCAACTGTTCTCCTGAAAATCCTTGACAGATCCATTATTTCTGTTCAGATCATTTTTACAGCCATATTCATATTTAAAGTGCTTCAGAGACTCTATACACACACAGCAAATGCATGCATGGATACAGCAAAAAGCCCCTGAAGAAAATTTTTAGCCTTCTATGCTGTAAAAAACAACATATATGTGTTTATGACATAAATCAAAATTCTGAGTATCACAAGGAAAAGACAGAAGAAAGCAATAATGAATGTATGTACCAACTTTTTTTCTGTTAATTAACTGTTCATTAAAATCACATCCACAGACAGAAAATTCCTGGTGTGGAGAAATCTCCTGCTTTGTAACATACTGTAACATATACCTGTACATTTATTTCTAATTAAAAAGCTTATGAACTGGAGTTCTGTAAGGTACCGTCTAGGAAATTCTTTCATTCTCTTGATAAGAAAGTACTCAATACAAATGCAAATTCTACTTTCTATCAATTTTAATTGAATAATAGGGAAAGGTAAAAATTAAATCATATTTAAAAAAATCTTAAATCAAGACCTTCATTTGCAGTAATTTTTGACTGTTAGTTTTTATATTTGAGAGAGAAAGAGCACACAAATTGTTCTACCTAAAAATGATCTTCATGATGCATCCATTTAAAAATATTAACACTCAAAATAACTTAAACTGCACAAATACTTTACAGTATAGGCACTATATTTAAAATTAAAAAAAAAAGACAAAAAATATTTCCTGAAACCAATTACTTTCAAAACTATCCAATAAAAGTATTCATTTCACTGATAAGATTCTTTTGGAAAAACATTTAAGTGTAATACACCAGCTATTTAATGTGCTAGCTTTCCAAATGCACACATGTATCAATAACTTCATGAAAGTTTTCCAAGACTGACCATCCTGAACCGTATTTTCTGGCTTTAAGAGACACAAACATTAACTTATCAAGTGCCAGGACAAAAGAACAAGTTACATTACTTATCATTAAACAGTGTCTTCTAAGCAAAGACGAGATAATTTTCCTCGGCCTTGAATCATTTGCAAAGGTCATTTGAATTCATAAATACGTGCTCTAAATTCAATTAATGAGAAACACAAGTTAGTGAAATTTAGAAGTTACATTTTGTTTTGACTCATTTTCCATCCAAGTCTTTTCTGCCCCTCTGTCCCTATTTAAGATTTCACATACTTTATTTTTAAATTCTGCTGAGGAAAGAGTGTTTCACAAACTCATTCCTCACAAGTGCTGAACTGTCAGTGCCAGCCTCCCTATCCCTAAAAATCAGCAACAGACTGCTTTTTTTCAACATCACTGCACAGAGAGACACAAGAAATAAAGTGCTGTACGTATCATATGTGCTCTCACAACACATGTACCTGGCAGAACAGAAAAGTACTGGGATGAAATTGCTGTCAGCTTTCTAAAAAATGTAATGGATGTCAAAATGTCTCTTTGAATGCATGTCTACAGACACTGTAACTCTGGCAAACTGAGGAGCAGTGACCAGAAACCTCATGTGATAGACATTGAGGAGATACTTGCAACGTATGAAATGTCTGGAAACACAGCCAGCTAATTGAGGGACTGAATACAATGTGTGCTTCACAGAATCTTCCTGAACAATCCTGGCATACTGGGGCAGTTCCCTAGAACATGAAGAGAGATCTCCCTCTGTGGTTCTGCTGCCCCTCCTCTTCCAAAAGCCCCCTGTGAGGTTATACCTGCCCATGGGATCTTCAGGCATGAGCAGCACTTACTGGATTCCTTACAGCTCTCAGGAGCCAGAGTTGCAATTGCTCTTTCAGCCTCTTAGATGACAAATGAGTAAAGAGAAATGCCCTGATTTTGCTAAATCACAAGGCTCTTGCTGCTTTGTTATAGATAAGATACTTTTACTGAAGGATATTATGGGCAAACATAAATAAACTGCCTATTCAGCTATGCCTGCATACTGATGGAAATTACTTTAATATAGTCTGCAAACAGATTGTTTAACAATAAAAGCAAAGATTTGTTTTAACAAATACAAGGTCAGTGTGTTGTAAAAGCAAAAAGAAGTCCAAATAAAAGGAAGTTGAAAATGCTGATTTGAAAATACTAATTGAATCAGAAAAGACACTTAATATCAGGACATAAAAACAAAATTATCAAATACTGCTTGCCAGGAAAGAATCATCTCATGTGACAATGCTCAATTTATAGCAATCATATAACTAAATGCCATTTTTCTGCAAAAATTTCCAGCCTGAGGTACTATCCTGTCATTCAGGCTATGGCTATGGAATAAGTCTACCCATAAAAGTGTCTGCTTCTAAGTACTGAGGAACTGCCATTCTAGAACAGAATGCCAGCAAACTCACCTCATTTTTGACAAACCTGATACATATTTCACCCACTGAAACTCTTGTGTCGGCCTAAAGGCTTGTTTTATTTTTATTTTTTTTTCTACTGTATTTCAACTGTGTGTTATTTAATTTGCACCAAGTGGTTCCAAAGACTGCTGCCACCATCCATAGGCATATTTTCTGAAGACAAACTATAGCCCATCTCTGTTGAGTGTCTTTTACATACACCAGAGGAATTTCAGCTCTGTAGGAAACTTCATTCACTACAGGAATTTTAAGCTACATTTTATACACTGACCATACAACCATATAAAATTGTTTGGAATTTCATGCTGATTTTATAGGAAGTACAGTTGTTTTCAATTTTGGATGCCCATCTCTAGGTTGTTTTGGTTTTTTTTTCCCGGCTTTAATCTGATTTCTTTCCCAGTCACTTTGTGGTATCTTAAGTCTTCTCTTAAATCTCTTTCAAACTTCTCTGGGGATGCTTTAGATAAAGCAACTGAAGAACATAGTTTACATTTTAATTTTGAAATCAGGGATATTTAAGACCTTGTTGAAGCTTGGCCTTCTGAATTTCTCCTCATCAACAACTTATTAATTTAAGCATGCCTTTAAAGTAATTTTGGTTACTAGAGTATGAAAAGAGTATTTCAATGAAACAATCTATGTAAAGGAATTTTCTCTTTCCCATCCTAGATTGGTGACTTTTTTCTTTTCATGAATAGATATTGAAAGGATTAAACACCTTTACTTCAAAGGGAAGCATGTAAGAATAGACCTTCTCATTTAAGACAAGGAAAGACATTGATGTCTCAGTTGTGAATAAAGTAGAAAAACAAGTACCCCAAACCAAAATGAAGTAACTCCAACAAGTTAGTCACAATCTACCTCAGGCAAAAAGAAAAAGCTAAAAAAATAATGTAAAAATTGCAACAATAATAATATTGCTTTGGACAAAACCTTTCGGCATTTCCTTTTTTAAAGCAGTAAGATTTCTTACCACTGTAACTTCAGCCAACATCAGCTTACTCAAGGAAATCTCAATTCCTATTAGCATGGTTTGTTTCAAAAAGTAATTTTAAATCTTTCATTTTTTAAAATTCTGTATAAATAGAAAACTCAAGCATAGACTTTTTTAAAAACTCCCCTTAAGTTAATGGCCAGCAGAGGCAAAAGAACAAATGGATATAAGCTGTCACTGAAGAAATGCAGATTGCAAATTACTACGAAGTCTCTAGCCATTAAAATAAATCAAACTCTGGAACAGCCTTCGGCAGAAACACTGGGGGCAAAGAAATAACAACTCCAATTTAGTACTGGCAAAGTTTATGAAAAGAGAATTATCTGATGCAATTCCCAGGATAGCAGAGCACTGGACTTGATGACCCAGAGATCCCTTCCACTGTTATGTTCTTTGTTAGGCTAAATGCAGATGTTCATCTGTTTTTTAGCCTCACTGTGGTTTTTCTAAAGTGAAATTTAATTGATAGTTAATATAATTTTTGTAAGTTTCGGTTACAAATTACCCTTTGTTAGAACTATTGCTAAGCCTGCAGAAGAGTGGAATTTGTCAAAGAATTCTAAAAGCTTTACTTAAAAAAAAAGCTGGCTTAGCATTATAGGAGAGTACAGAAGTATAAACAGTCTGAGCTGAATGCCCAGCAGTGCAGACATCATGAGAAGAGGGAACTGATCTGCTAAAGAAAAAAGGAAGAAAAATATACCTATATGTTCTACAACTGATACATCAGTAATATCAAGGAGAAAAGCAAAACAGAACACGAAGGAAAGCAAAGGACAAGAGGAGAGAAAAATGTATAGGGAAGGAGAAATATCATAGATATTTAATGCCTTTCTTAAAAACCTAACTAACAAAAAACTTTTACCATGTGGCTGTGCAAAGCGAATGCCAACTTGAAAGGGAAAAAAAGGAACTGTTTTGTTAAAGAGGAAATTCAGGTGATAATCTAAGACATGCCTCTCTCCCACCTCCCTCACTTGTCTCCTCCATGCTTAGCTCTTGCAATTTGCCTCAAGTTGGCTGCCTTTGAAAGACCCCATTTTGGAGAAGGAGTCACAGTGCAGTTGCTATGGCAGAGTTCCATCAGTGACTCAATATTGAAAGAAATAGCTCAAACCCAGATATATAACTCTAAACTATTGCTTAAGAAAACATTAATAATATTTAAGCTTGAAAACAACCTGGTGTTCATTAATAACTTGCATAATCCCTCTGCCTTCACTTTTATTTTTAATATTAACAAAAGAATAATTTTATGTTTCAGGTAACTTAAATGTATCATAGTGACTACAGAAAGTATGGCTGATATGTATCAGTGAGATGAAAATAAATCAGGTTGTAGAAAACAACACTAAATGTTTTCTGGTTTTGAACAAATAAGATCTTAGGGCAGCCTTTAATGATTTTCAAATACACGTATCTTTACTCTGATCAGTCATAAAAGCACACAAAGGTCAAGCAAATACTTTATCTTATTTGAGACACTGTGGTCTGTTTTCTATCACTCGCAAGTTCTAAGGTTTACACTCTTTCAAGGGGATGATACTGCTACCCAAGACTTCAAAATAAAGGCTTTACACAAATTCTGTGAACCTTGATGGCTAACTACATCTTCCAAATGAAATCCTGATAAATTCTAAGCTACACTGATTCTCTAAAAATACAGGAATTACTTATACTGTCATCACAACTTCAGTATATACTCAAAAATTACCACCATACAATTTTAAAGTGGCTCTATGCAGACATGATCACGCAGGGAATTTTTAAAGTCTAGCCCATTCTTCACATGAATACATACAATTTTTCTTACATGAATACATACAATACATACAGTTTTCCAAGAATAAATTCAATAAACATGGAAATACTACAGAATATTAGTTCAAGGAAATCTTCTGAGTTAATTGGAGAACAACCAAGCATTTTACAGCCCTTGCTGTGTGCCTTTGCAGGTATTCTAGAAATCCGAACGGTGGCAGTTGGAATAGTGGCAATCAAAGGAGTGGAAAGTGAATACTTTCTGGCAATGAACAAGTCAGGGCGACTCTATGGAAAGGTATGGATGCAAACTTCTCTTATGTGTACATCCCTACAATCTTAGAAATATTTTGAGATGTAGCATTTGAATGGTTTTCTATAAAACAGATTCCTAACTAAGTAAAATATACTCTGGACTTATCCCATGCATCCCATATTAGATTTTAATGTCCACTTAATAAATTCAATGATTAGGTATTATATACTTCTTCAAAATGTGGAATACTAAGGGGTAATATACAAAGCTAGAATATTCAATACTCAGATTTCAGAGGCCAAATTTATTTATTAAAATATTCCTAATATGCAGGGTCTATAATGCCTATTCTTCTCCCATCTTCCCTAATCTAAGTATTTAAAAAGACACTTGTACTTGCCTTACCATATTTTATTATTTCCTCTCAACAGAAAGTCTGCAACGAGGACTGCAACTTCATTGAACTGATTGAAGAAAACCATTATAACACATACGCTTCTGCAAAATGGACACACAAAGGAAAAGAGATGTTTGTTACACTAAACCACAAAGGGGTTCCAATGAAAGGTAAAAAAACAAAGAAAGAACACAGAGCATCCCACTTTCTTCCTCTGGCAATATCCTAATCACAAATTATCTATAAAGAACTAGTTCCAGCAGGAAGATTAATTTTAAGAAGACTGTTTGACAAGATACCAAGAGAGGCTGGAATACTACTGAGAAACTGAACAAGCTGGACTTGCGCATTTATGTTTATTTTTAAGAGACTACATGAAAAAGATTTGAAAATATACACAAAACCAGATTTACTAACTAAAAGTTGTAAAAAATTCTAAAGAGTTGTACAATCATTATTTTAGTCATTGTAACTGGGTAGTTTCTTAAATTAATTTACCCTGAAGAATAAGTCATTACTTGATTATCTGATAATATTTTATTTAAAAAACTATCTGCTTCTTGAATATGGCTGCTATAATAATAATAAGCAGATGATAATGTTGTGTAAAATATGTCAGACTTTAAGGCTGCTGGAATGAGTTGTCAGATTATCAAGTCAATAGAAAATGAGGAGGCTGAGCAGTATTTTAAATACTACCCCCAAGAAACTCATATCCTATACATAAACTATATGATCAAAAAAAATATAATCTTGTAAATGTTTATTGTTGTATTCAGATAAGAGAGTTAGTTTGGACAAATTAAGTTTACTCTAACACAAAATGTTCCTATCTATTAATGAAACAAATACCTAATGCTGCTCTAAAAGATGTTTCAAATAGTGTATGTAAAATAAAAATAGGAATAAATAATGTACTTCATCTCACTTTTCACAAATTAACATTTTATATAACAATGAAGCAAAAAATCAGACATATTAAGGTTTTTTATGTAACATATCCTATCTTTTGTATAATTCCTGTTAGGGCATACAGCTTTCAATATTGTTTTTCCATTCTTATACATGCTTTTTCTGTTGTTACAGCATTAAACTTTATTTTAAGTTGTATTTGAACTTTATTGTTTTAAGTTATTTAAATGTTATTTATAAAAAAAGATACTTATTAAGCTGCATCTGTTTCATATGCTTTTAATTCTAAAGGAATAACAAAATGGTCTGGCTGAGATGCATGAATTTTTTTCTGAGCCCAGACACAAAGCCTAGTACACAACCCTCCTGCCAACATACATTGGATGGCAGACAAAAATGACAGCCTGCAGCAAATCACACAATGGACATCTCAAAAGAAACAATGCAAAAATTTAAAAAATCTATGCCACATACTCGATAACTGAATTAATGGCATGCTCATAGTTAACCAGGTAAAAGAAGGTTACAGTTCCAGCAGGCACTGGAAATAATCCTAAAATGGTAGAACCTCCTCTCACAGATACAGAAATACGTGCAAGCCTGTGTGACTAGTTTGAAACTACAGCTAAAATCACTGTGACCTGATGAAGAAAAGACATCTTAATTTTCTAGCTATGCAAGTGCTCAACTAAGCCCTACTTGACTTATGCCTTATATAATTTAATTCAGTTTCCCTGCACTTTCTCCTGGGTTTGGGATAATTGCACTTAGATAAAGATCACCAGAAACTAGCTAAAGCAGCAGATGTGACTGGGATAGAGTCAAGTTAATTAAAAATGCTCTTAAATGCTTCAATGCTATGCATTGAATAACAAGTGTCTAGAGTCAACCATTTCTTCCTACATGAAACACTTACATTTTAAGAGCACTCACAGTAAATAGCAACAATTTCCTTTGACAAATATTTCTTTTTTTAAAAAAAATCTTGTTCAACAAATAGTGCCATTTGAAAATCAATTATAATATTAGCAAGTCAAAAATCAAAGAAGATACAAACAGATCCATGCAAAAAATGTGTCAGTATAGCTCTATCAGTAAACCTTCACTGTGCTTTTGCTAGTTTATTTATTACTTGTTCACTGAACACAACAGACTGTACTATAAAGGAAGCTTTTTTGCTGGTACCTCCCTGCACTACTTTATGTGAATATGCAACAGTGAAACAAAATTCTAACATACTAGCAGATCAACACTAGCATACTAGCAGAAGTTTCTATATCTAAACTAGGTGAGCAGAAGGTTTGAAATAAAAATGAAAATAACAAAACCCCATTAGGATTGTTTGTGCTTAAAAGCTTTACTGACGTTTTAATTAAAATGTATGTATGCGTGTTAATATATAAATATATATGTAAAAAATCTTAAAACCAGATGCAGACCGGCTCTTTTAAACAATCTTTTAATTATGTAATTCAAGAACATAGAAATACAGTCAAAAAATCCTGAATCCATATTGTAATTAGCCCTTATTGCTAAATGCTTTATATAATGAATCACAATGTTACCACCGTTTTCAGGTAAGTCAAGACTGCTTTATGTTTTACAGCGGTCACAAGTGAAATGTATTCTGTGAGGGAATTGTTCCCAAGAAAGACACCTGATTGCAAATGCTGCAATTCATCAGTACCACACTCATATGTCCTTACAACTGAGCAATTGTCAATGTATTTTTATCTTAGAAAATCTATTCTCAAACACTGACTTTAAAAAAATCAGTTTAGTGCTAAAACCAGAGAATAATAATCAGAAAATTTACAGTGACGATCTCCAGTAGCAAACTATTACTGGACAAGGATAATAAGAATCTATTAGATTTTAACAGCAATTCAGAAAGATGTCAGAAATCACAAAAGCCTCTTACATCAATTATATCACAATCCAATGCAATCTTAACACCAACATACAATAAACCATGTAGGAGGGAAATATGTTTATATATAAAGAAACTGATACACATGTCTGGAAATGGCTCATTTCTAACCTGTATAATACTAAAAGTTCAAGAAAACCCAAGCAAAAAGGGTAATAAAAGCCAACCTCAAGTGTAATTTCTTTGCCTTCCCTTCAGAGGCATTGGCTTTGCTGGAGCTTTTTTCTTTGTTTCCCAGAGACACTCCACAGTGTGCCCAGACTGGGGCTCATAAGGGAAACACAACTCCTATGGTCAAAGCAGCACCTACAGCAGCCACTCACATCTCACAGAAACTGCTCCATTACACAGTCACTGTAATTAGAAAGGCTTTACTTATTTACTTTTGTATTACTGCTGATAAACACTCTGGGACACAAATGAGCAAATCTCACCTGAGGAATCACAGAGAAGACTGCAGAATCTCCATTCTTGGAGCATTTTAAAATACAAAACCCAGTACAAGCAGTGTTGGCCCTAATTTGAGCAGGAGATTGGACAAGAGGCTCATTAAAATCTTCCTATTTTAATGAGTCCAGGATTCCATAAGAAAGTTATTTTTCTTGAAACAATCCCTTCAAACAAATACACAAAACACATTTCCTTGTTAGAGAAGATACTTACACACTTGTCTCATAACTTGTGAGTCTTGAAAGGTATGCAAAATGGTGTAAATACATTTCATACACAATAAAAATGACAACTGGACAATATCCATGACCTTTAAAATATATAATATTGTACAATACAGTCTCACTTTTAGTTTTGTTGCAGGTACCTTAAAACATGGCTCTGCATAGCATCTGTAATAATCACATTACTAAATGGTTGATCAATTAACTATTAAAATACACTTGTCTGTGTTTTAAATTACTTTTTGAAGAAAATATGTATATTCTCTTTTAATAAGCTGAAACAAGATGTAAGTTGACGTTAAATCAATAAAGTAATAAAAACATCAGTATTTCATTGCAGTCAGTGACCAGTATATGAGCAGTCTAAATATTTCATAAACCTATGAAATCTATCTCCTCACTACTAATTTTTCAAATACCATAATGATTTCATAACATTTAACAGGCAGAAAAAGGAAGTGACAAGTTAGATGATTTTCCACAAATTAGGAAAAGTCATCATCAGAGGTGAGATCCACACTTAGAATTAATATTTTTTTCAAAATTTAAAAAAAAAAAAAAAAAAAAAAAAGGAAGTACAATTGTTTACATCACTGGATGAGTTTTAAATGGTTACAATTATTAAAATCACACATTTACTTAATACAGCAGAGAAGGGAAATTTACTAGCAGAAAAAGATGCTAAATTCTCTAAGCTGATACTTTTGAAGGTTAGGACTGTACTCAAAGCAGAAACTAGACAGGAAAAATATTCAAAGAGTTGCACAAGGTCTTTAACCATTCATTTATACTAACTTTATAAATATTGCCCCAGCAAAATTTCTAAAAAAGCTTTTTAACACCATACACTAAAATTCATAAACCAGCAAAATTTAATTTTAAATATTTGGGGGTTGGGGGCTTAATATAGTATTAAAACTACCAAGTGTTAAGTCTTGAGCTCTGTAAATAATTTCACAATACCTGTCTTAGGAAAGCTAGCTTGTAAATCTTAAGCATTCCAGATACTGAAATTCCATAACTGCTTACATTCCAGACCTGAAAAGGGAGATTTTCTTGCATTCGGCCTGGAAGGCCAATCCTAGCTCACCAAGATTGGTTGTTTCATTAGGAAAAATCTTTTATTTAGAGGCCTGGCACGTGAAAAGATTGACCCAATACAGAAGGAAAAAAAAAAAATTACTCACTTCAGATGAAATTACTTTCTCATTAAAATAATTATTTTACTTCAGTGTTAAACAGAAAAGCAGAAGAATTAGAATGAAGATGCATAAATTTGTCACATAAGGGTTAGTGTCACATAAGTTAGCCTGGCTCAGGTCTCTTTGCACCCCTCCCTTCAGGAATTTACACACATTGTTAAGTTTCCATAAGCCTTCTATCCCCATGCTAAACAGTCCCAGCTCCCCATCCCTCCTCATGGGAGAGATGCACCAGCCCCCAGTCACCTTCATGCCACTTGCCTGGGGTCTCTTCTGCCCATGTCTCTCTAGTACTAAGAGCACAGAACTGAACACAGTACTCAAGGTGTGGTGTCAGCAGCACTGAGTAGAACAGAAGATTTGCCTTCCTTTTCTTCCAGCCTATCTAGTAATATCTTTACTACCCCTAGAAATGTTCTTTATAATGTTATATCATATAATTTTAATCAGAATTCAGGACCAATTCCCTTTACAATAACAACTGCCTGTCCAAACATAAACACAATTCACTATTACCTTGGACAGCACCAGTCTTGAGGGACAAGAATTCAGTCCTCAGTTAGTGACTGCTGAGTTTTCAGGGTTCATCTGCTGGTCTTTGAAACCTTGCTCTGCTACAGATTTCTTACATAACTTTCAGCAAGCCACTTTCAATGTCCTATTTAATAAGAAAGACAAACAAGTTTGAGTCTTGTATATACAGCTAAAACATCAAACATACACAATTACCTGACTTACGAAATTACCTGACTAATCACACCAGGGCAGCAGAGGAGCTGCAGCTGTCTGTCTCCTCATTCACAATGACTTCTGCTGCTACCAGGACACCCCTGTGCCACAGGCAGATCAGTGTCTCTGCTCATCCCAGCACAGAGGGCGAGCCTGTTTATATCTTCTTGAGTTACTCTGATGTTACTGCACAGTACAGAAAAATGGGATGAGACCGTTAGAGGAAAGGGAACATTTGAAAGCCATGGACACTCAATTGTTGTATAAGATACATTAATAGTTCAGCTAACTTGCCTATGCACCTTATTCCTATTGATTTCACCAAAACCCAGGCACAAACGTGGATCTGAACAAGTAACTAACTTCTCAGCGGCCATCAAAGAGAACAAGTGATTATTAAACAAAACTGTAAGCACCCTGAAAGCCTAAGGTAGATCACTACTGGAAGGGCTAAAATAGTAAGGCTTCTCCCTTTCATTTTATTGTCATAGAAAAAAAAATTGTGGTATCTTGGCAAAAAACACCAAGATAACAGCTGCAGTGACTTCAAAATTAAAACAGGCTCCCTGAGGTCATAAGTGTTAATCAACAGCTGAGGTGATTTATTGACCTTGCTTCACAAATAATCACTTTCTACTTGTTTTTATATTCTTGTTTCTATATACTAGTAAAGTATCAAGCTCTAAAAGGAAATATGATTATACTGGAATGGAACCACTAGATTTTATAAAAATCAGGCAAATGTTTCCACTGGGTTTAGATTTTTGGGTTTAAAAAAATACCCAAACGTTCCTGTATTCAAAAACACAGATACATTTCTGTTTCTAAACACTGTATTGTAAACTGAGCAACACACAAAAAACAGATTCTGTAAACATGATTGTCCTTTCAAGACTGCAACTTGATGAGAGTAACACAGACTTTCAATTTTAAGGAAACCACATTAATTATACTTATAAAGAAACACTAAAGTAAAAAAGGAAAATTATTCAGGAAAGCTAACAGGCAATACACAGTGACAGTAAGATAGTTCACTTTATTAAGTGAACTGTGCATAGGCAATCTATGCAAAGATTCTATAAAGCTATAACCATTTGTAGACACTAAATCCCTCAGCTAGGTCTCAAGAGGAACTCTCCTCTTTGCTTAGATAGCCTCACACAGCTCTTTCACATTCACATTACAAAAAAAATCTTTGTGGAAATCATGGCACATGACAGGACTCTTCCCGTCCTCTGATGTATCTGCAGCAGCTCATTAATTCAGGATTTCTGAGTACAGCATGTTCCAAACCTCCTCTCTTTAATGTTAACAGACACAAGAGACAGCCCACCATGTTTTCCTAAGCATTTAACCTAATTGTAGAGAAGACATATCAGAGTGGTGTCACTGAAAACTGGAAGTGCAAACTTGCAATGTGTTTTTGTTCAGTTATTTTCCTCTGAATTATTTCGCAACAAAAATAAGGTTTTCCTACCTTGATGAATGGGGAATGATCTAAATTCAGAAACAGCACATGAGCCCATGAAAACAAAATAAATGGGGGGGGGGGGGGGGATGGCAAGGATAGAAAAAGTTATTGTTATGGTTGCTGCAGACTGACAAAAAGGATTAAGAGAATATTGGTTGCATAAAATTGTGGCTGTAGATGCTTCAAGGATAACAGTAATTTCAGGAAGGGGGAAGAGAGAAGAAACTGGCTACCCTGAAGGAAAAAAATGCTGGATAACATTCAGAAAGGGAGCAAATTAGAAGCATCATCAACACAAGAAGGGTGAAAAGAAAAAGTTAAAATAGTGGCCACGAGAAAGAAGAGAAGGCTAGACTGAAAGAATAAAAACCCAGGTCTGATCCATCGGGACAGCGAAAACAAGGGGTAAAAGAAGCTACTAGGCGAGACATACTGAAAAGGGGATCCAGATACCAGAGAAAGGAGTAGAAAAAGAGCGGCTGTCATTAGTCTAAGAAAACTAACAAATCAAACCAAGATGGATTATCAGCAGCTTCTTTAAATGCTTTGTAATACTATTCACAGCTTAATCAAATGAACTTATCAATATATTGGCAAGAAATATGTTTAGAGTTAATCAAAATTCACATTTAATTTTAAATTGCTTTAACATTTTGGGTTTGTGCAAAATAAACTGAAAGTATTAGCAACAATTTATGTTGATAACTCAGATTTTGCAGTGTACCGTAAGTTTCACTCCAAAGTCTATGGTCACATGGATTATGTGTTTAAAATATTTACAAAACTGACTGGCTGCTGCAGAACTGGCAGATGCACCAGCTTGTATTTTAGCAGTAGCATCTTTACTCGTATGAATTACTGTGGCAGCCTTAAGGCTTTTGAGATTCCATTTATTCCACACACATTTCCTTGGTTTTAGACCTAAAATAAAAAGAAAAAAAATTAGAAAAACGTTTATGTGAATTTTGAAAACCACCCTATGAATATCCCCAAATGAAATTAAAATTCCTTTATTTCCTGTCTCAAATGTGCAAGTTTTTATGCCACTGTCAACTTCAGGCATGAGATCCAAGCCTGTTAACTGAAATAATTACATTCATATACTTAAAGTCAACCAGAACAGTTTTTGCTATCTTCCTTCTGCTCCTGCTTGGGTTTGCACATGGGTGAATATCCTTACTTTTTGTGTTGTTCCAGTTCTGGTAATTTAATACATTTGCATATGTTTTGTTGAGGTTGAGAATTATTCTCGCAGCAATACTTAATTTACTTTATTCAGTGGTTTTCAGTCTTCATTCCACTCGAATTTTACAGAGCTCCCACACCGTAAGTCTCATGCAGACACAGACTCTGTGCCATAGCAGTGGTCTCCTAGAGTTCTGGGATTTTTTCTGGTCTGACTAAATTTCACTTAAATCCATCCATTATCTGTTTATAGTGGTTACATATTACAGAGAATGCTGTGGGCTTATCCAGCTCTTCCAAGTTAAAGGCCCTTTAGGAGTTTGGAGCATGTATAACTTTGATGTATATAAACCTTCCCTAAATTAAATTTTTCAGGGTGATCTTTTTCTACATACAATTTTCTCTGTCTGCAACTAAAAAGAAAATTCTGCCCAACACATAGTGACTGACACAGAGAAGGGTTTTTAGAAAATATTTCTGTATTTTACATTTACTTCAAAAACATATTTCTTTTGCATTTGTCAATCAATTTCAACATATAAGATAATGAAATCCACATTGTCATGAAATCTAAATAAATGAGCAATAAAGATAGAAATCTGCTCTAAATCTAAGTTTTGGAATGGATATCAAATGACATATGCAATCTAAAAATCATAAACTTTTACTGTCAAAACATGCAGGTATTTAATGGTAATATAATACTACTTCCTTTAATGGTAATGTAATACTACTTCCAATAGGAATTTCTAGGACAGGTATAGTCTGAATTCTGTAAAAATATTTGGGAAAAGTGGCTCTTTTTTATAGAGAGATACCATCAAGGCCACCTGCAAACTGTTGCTTTTGCCAAAAACATTTTGAGATGTTTGATCCAGTTTTTTTTTTCTTAAGGAGAAATAATGCCATGGATAGTTAGTTCCGATTCCTTTCAGGCTATTGTTTTAAAATGTTTATTCATATTTATGCACCTACAACCAGTATTAAGAAATAATCATAATTATTATTACTGAGCAGAAAACGCCAGCTTTGACATCACTATTTCTAGTACTGCATTTTCTATGTATGTATACAAGTATGGCATTACACACATAAGGCAACAGATAATAAAGGCAATAGAGTCTCATTGAAATGCACAGCTGGTACTCTGGACAAAATAAGCCTCAGGGAAAGGAAAAAAACTACCATTACCTGATACCCACTGAAAAACTAAGTCTACCAATCTCTCCTTGAAGTCATCATTAACATATTTTATAGATTCAGGAAATACTTCCCAGAAAGCAACACAATGACTTGTGACAACCAATTAGGATACACCTGACAAAATAACACCATATCCAAAAAGACTATGAAAAATATTTCATATTGTAATTTTTTAAATTAATGTAAAAATATTGAACTGTCACAATTGCAATGAACTTCTGTTAGAGAAAAAAAAGCTTTTGAAAATCACATAATTTAATAATTTCATTTTACTATTCAGATATTATATGAGCCAAAAAAATTCCCTTCAATGACCACCCATGATAATTTCCAGCTTTTCCTCACCAGTTCTGGTTGTTCTCTCTCTCAGGTACTTATATGCAAGTGCTTCTAGCTGTCTTCTGGAGCCAAAAGCTGCCAATCTGCATGCAGGTACATTGGCTTATGTGTCCCATTAATACTTTTATGTGCCAAAATGCAGCATCTACCCATGTATCACTGAAAATGCTACTGGTACTCTTACCTGAGAAAAAGCATCTTTAGTATGTCTGGGAACAAGAAGAAAACATGCCACAAAATCTGCCATTCTGTCAAACAAGTGCTCTTGGTTAGGCTTCAAAGGGGGAAAAAATCAGAGTAAAGATACCTACATAAATACAGACATGGCTGTGTGCAAAACAGTGATACACAACATTGTCAAACTCAGTTATCTGAGGTGAGGCACTGCCAACACAAAGGAATAGCACCAAAACACATATCCCTAAATTAGTGCCCTCTCTCCCTCCAACACATAGTTCTTCTAAACACTTTAACAACTTCTAAGTGTTAAATCGGTTTTGAGTATATTGAAGTAGTTCCTGATTCAGAACAGCACTGAAAAACACCCATTATCTGAAGCATATGTTAAGTTTATCAGGCAACAATTAAGATGGAATTTAAGTGATGTACTGAACCAAAGCCAGTGTACATAATCACAGCCTCCTGCCACAGGAATATTTTCCTCCTCTTCTTAATAAAGAACATAGTGATCATCTGAGGTAACAGAACCCACATACTTATGATTTATGCTCTTAACCTAAATATTCCAAATTCATATCTTTTATAAATTTTAGCACCATTACACAAAGTAAGCAAAGTAAAATAAACAGTCAATTTCATCTAAAAGTTTATTTTAAGCTTCATTATATAAACCTGATAACTAAATTAATTCTTCATATGCTCAACTACACCTCCCTAAAGTTACATGAAAAGGTAATCTTGGACCTATAGCTGATGAAGTTGAGCTGCATGAGTAAAACACTTGCATTTTTTGTCCTTGTGGAATATGCAGATTATTTGTTTGATAATAACAGCTCTAAGAACACTTAATTTATATGTTAAATTTCTGGAGAAACCATGACCACAAAGAATCCTGAAGCACTGCAACAGATTGAGAGAAACAGACTTCTCCAGGCTTTGAGAACAATTTGGTATCAAAACAACAAAAAAATACTCAGTACAATGAATAATGCAAGGATTTAAAAACTTCTAAAACCACAAAGCAAATCATAACTAAACAAAGGTAAATAGTACAAGGATCTTAATTTGAAACACGATCCACAAGCATATAGGAACTTTCAGCTTGGAGAAATACTGAAGGGAAAAAATTGCATGGGGAATTTACTTAGAGAAACAAAAGCAGCTTCTTTGGGTATCTCAACATTAGGCTGTCAAAACACAGGGACTGATTTGCATTTGCCAGATACCTGCCAGATACCTATCTCTCAGCCTGTTACTGATGGTTTTTTTTCAATTTTAAGTAAACCTAAGACTAAAAATCTAAACATCTAAAGTTCAAGCCACAAAAATGTTTTTGTTTGATACAAAATTAGTAAGGCATCCAGTCACGCCTGTTGTATTAAATCTGTAACATAATGAAAAAATATGTAAGAACAGAAATATTGTAAATAACCACTATTAAAAAGTAGATGAAGACACTGGACTAACATGTTCTAGGATGCAAGCATTGATCCTAAGCTGTGCCAAAACTGTGTGAAGAGGTGCTAATAGGATTTCCATATTCCTTGCATCTTGCTTATCTGGGTATATTTGCACACCTTTATGCACAAATAAACAAAAAATGTTATCAGTCCACCAAAGGAGGCATTTCAGAAAGCATCATCAGCTTTTATCAGTGTATTACAAATGTCTCTAAGTGAAATAGCTGTAGATTATAAACTCATATGTAAGACTTCTACCCAGTGCAAGCAGTAAGCTCTACAGCCATTCTTTGGGTGCCAAGACATTAGGCTTTATGGGGGAAAAAAAAAAAAAAAAGATATTTAATATTTTGTAAGACTAGTGATTACTTCTATACATCGTCAACTTCAACCAGCACGCTTGTGGGTGTGCTTTTAACATTCTTCCTCAAAAATGTGGCATTTACCCACACATGTTTTGTAGCAAGTGCTATCAACAGTTCAGTGCTCAGACACAGAGTTTATTAAGGCAGCTCAACCACCTGAGTTTTACATCTGTCCTTCACTCTGCACAACTTGTTTTTAACAGTTTGACAGGTGTAATTCCATTTCTGCATCCAAGGAAAAAAAAAAAAAAAAAGAAAATTTGATTTTTCTTGTCTTATCCATAAAAAGAATTTAAAATATTTAATACTCCTTTGCTTTCCACATCTCATGTGTCTCAGTCAGAGCTCCCTCTATAGTAATTTGCTCAGAAACAATGTCTTAAAAATTTAGCCAGATTTAGCAAGAAGTAGGGGCACGATTGATGACTTTATTGATTAAAAGCTCCAAGCAGGCAAAGACCTTACATATATCTATATCTACACCTAAATGTGTCTACACACAAAACTTAACACACTGTACAGGCCCCCTGCCATCACTGGAAGGAATGGAAGGCTTAAAAGTTACCATTTAGGGCTCATCTTTCCTTTATTAACACCACAATCTGTGGAGAACAGGCTTGCATAGACTTTTCTCTGCACTTTGTTTAGGCCTAAACAAAAATGTTCCTAAAACCCAGGCAGAACTGGGGCTTCAGTTTATTAGGTTTTTTCAAATTATAAATTTGACACTTCACACTCAGAGACTGAGGGAAAGCTGTAAACACTTATCTGGGCCAATGCCTGTTGAGTGCTCTGTTCAAGGCCACTAAGATGTTCTTCTAGATACACAGGGCCACACTGGCATGAGAAGGCTTTTTGAGCACATTTCTGTGCTTCAGTGACGTGTGTTTATTCTCTTCTCCACATATGGTCTGATGTTCATACAGATATTAACATATAATACCAAAGGAATAATCTTTTTGTAACTTACCCACCAAAAAGTAAAGCTCATCAAGAGAGATACAACTCAGCCATTCCTTCTGCAACCAGTACATTGTAAAAACAACTTTTTCCAAAAATGCAATGATTAAACTAAGTAATCTGTGAACTTTATTTTGCATAAAGAATTGTAATACAAGTATAAATGCATCTTACATCTAAGAATCTCTAATTCTGGCAACATTGCAATGCAGAGTGTGCTTTCCTCCTCTCTCATGTACTGCATTCAGAGAAGATTACATCATCTCAAAGAGCCAGAAAAACAGAAATAGACCAGGGAGGCCCATTACAGCAGACACAGAGTAATTAAAAAGACTATAACTTTTTAGTTAGAGAAGGAGATAACTCAAGAAAAAAGGGTCATTATGTTTCTAAAGAGACAAATAAAATCATGTGCAATTTAAGTTCTCGGAAAGGCCAGTAATGCCTTCCATCTGTTGAGAACAGCGTTGGAAGCACAGGAGGAAAGTGTTCCTTGATCTAGCAAAGAATTTAAACTAGCAGCTTAAATATTTGAGCAAACTCTTGGAACCAAAGGTAGTTGTTTGAACTTGATCATCAAATTAATCACGTCACTGAAATAACTCAGTAAGCATTAAAAAAGAGCAATCAGTGTGTTTTTAAGCACTGTGGTATTGCTGAAGAAAATTGACATGCTCTATTTTAATAGCAGGGCAGCAAGACAAATTATTTCTTTAAAAAAGTAAATCAGTGAAATGTTATTAACTGCACTGAAACTATTAACACACACATGCTCATTTTGTGATGCTGTGATTTCAGGGTAAAATGCTTAAGTAAAGCCAATTAAAAAATCTAAACAATTCAACACGTTGTTTTGATATGATCCTAAATTAAAGTGTTCCCATTTTTATGTCAGGTTCCTCCTCCTAGATATCTACTTTTTAAAAAAAATTAAATTTTATAACGAAACGTTCCATATCTTTTCAAGCATTTTTGTTTCTTTGTTCCAGTGGGGTAAAAGCACTGGTTCAAAGCTCAAAACAACAAATTTTCTGGTATAAAATATTTGAGTGAATTAATACTTGCAAATAATGTAGGCAGGTCAAAAGGAATGTCCTGCTTCTTCCAAAAAGAATGTCATTCTGACAAATCACTGGTAACCACATTATACTAAATTCTTCAACAAACCAGAAAGTCATATAAAGTCGAAGATTTCCCTAGCAATCCTATAGGTATAAGAAAAGAAAGGTGAAATCAGAACCAACTATTCCCCCTTACATCCTCATCAGAACCTTCTGCCTCAGGGTTCAGGACTTTCTCTTATGTTAGTAATGGCATGGTCTGATCAAATCTTTTAAATAAAACTTTATTCAGGATCATCACACCAACCACAGAAAATTGCTGTACAGCACACAGGCATTTTCCTCCATGGTACAGGTGTAAGAAAAATGAAAGTTAACATAAGAGAGGCTGCTCTCTTAAAGGTGTGCCATTTCTATAGAGCTCTTTTGCAGGGCCCAAGGGCCTTGGAAATACAATCTACACTCAAACTCAATTCTCAGTATTTACATTCATAGGGTTTTGTTCTTCTAATACACAAAATACTGCTTCATATCCTTAGATGTTAAGAAACATACTAAATATGTGAAAGATATGTAAAGGCACTGAATCACAAAGACAGAACTTCCATTTCCTTCTCACTACCTCCATATTATTATACTATTATTATTTATGCACTTCTAAAATGCACACTGAAGAAAAAGTGACAAATCTGCCACTATTCTCACGCATTCAGTAATTTCTTTACAAGCTGGAAGCTCTGTGAAGGTTGCAGATTAGCCGAAATTCACCCTAAAGGGTGAATACTGGGTGAATACTACAATGGAGCAGCATCCTCAACAAGGCCAAGGAATCCCACAGAAGAGATCCCATATTCCCTTTAGAGAAAGATGCAAAACAAGCAGAGAGGAATGCGGCAGCACAATTCCTCCAGTCAGTAAATATGCTCTAAGGATACTACTGGGTGCGAGGAAAAAAACAGAGTGAAAAAAAAAAAAAAAAAAAAAAAAAAAAAAAAAAAAAAAAAAAAAAAAAAAAAAGTCTGATCTATCTTTCCTGGAGCTCTCATGGGAGTCGAAGCCGCAGCCTCACAACCCAGCGGCTTCCAGGCGGTGCCGCCTCACGGAGGGGGCAGCGCTGGGCAAGGGACGCAGCGCAGGAACACACCTGGCGCGGGCCCAGCTGGGAACGGCGGGGTTCTCCCCCCTGCCCAGGTAGCTGGAAGTGGTTTCTGGCCAGGTTTTTGAGACCCAAAGCACGGAACAGCCCATGCGGGGCGTGAGCCGCCCACACCAACACAACCCCCTCAGGCAGGAGAGGCCCGGCGGGAGCCGCGCTCAGCCCCGGGCTGTTTCCGTTCCCCGCCTCCCCGCGGCGGCCGAACAGATCG
>VZRH01000707.1:0-86207 GCA_013397555.1 Urocynchramus pylzowi | reverse complement strand
GGCCTCGGTGCCGCTGCGGCGGCGGGACGGGGCCGTTCGGACACGCCCAAGCCGCAGAACCGCGCCGTTATTCCGGTGGCAGAGGCGGCGGCCGAGGGTTGTGCCCGCCGAGCGACCTGCGCTGTCCGCCGCAGAAGCTGCGAGCGCTGCACTCCGGAGCCGGCCTGCGCTCGCCTCGCTCGGCTGAGAGCAGCGAGCAGCGGTGCGGAGGGAGGCTGTGGCACCCCATGAGCTGTACACAGCCCCCCGGGATGCACCCGCCGGCCTTCTGAGTTGTCCTGGAATTGCAGCTGGAGTGTGGAGGGTACCCTCCGCCGGCTGCTTTTTACCAGGGGTCTGGAGATGAGGTGCAGATGGAGTTGTTATTTAGTCTTAAAAATATGTGTCTGAAATGAGATTTGAGTCTGTCATTTTCTGAAGTGTATTGTATTGTATGTATAGTGCTGCAGCCTGGACACAGCTGTTATTTTGAGGCCACAGCGTATCCCTTGTCAGCATCGATAACAAAAGTGCTTCAGGGTGTCACCGTTGAGCGCCACAGAGTGTAAGACCTTACACTGAAAAGAATCAGTTTGCAGGCTGGGAATGCATGTCCAATTCCAGGGCCTCTCGCCCTCTGCTTCTTGAGGAAACTTGATAATAGTACAGGTTACTCTGAGATGTAAAGTATACTGGCTTTATCTCAGAGAAACTTGAAAGCAAATTGCACTAGAAAATTTGTATATGTATTAGATTTTCTGTTTATTTGAGTGGACTTCCCTGACCTTTCAAAAGTTAGACCTTGGCAGAGGCGGAGGGGAAGGTATCATAGCATACATGAGTATTTAATTTTACCAGAAAATAACAATTTTTTTCTGGGATTGATTTTAATTTGGTGTTGGAAACTTAGCTTAGTTTTTTTGGTTTTGATACTTTCCAATTACGTTGCACTTGATTTTATTTAAACGCTTCATTTTGGATTACATTTCAGGACTTACTGTTTGTTTGTTTTTGTTAAAAATGACTTTGCTACATGATTTCATAAGTGTGATCTGTGACATGAAAAAGTAAACCTAAATTAGCTGAAAGTAAATTCTGAGAATAACTTCCTTCATTGCATGTGATGCAGCACAAAGTGCCAAAGGCAGTTTATAACAACTGCAGGCTGTGCAGGCTCCTGGCTGGGGGCTGCTCTGGGGATGAGAGAGCACCCCGAGTGATCAGTCAGAGGGCGTTGTGACAGCACAGCAGCCCCAATTCTGTCTGCCCTGGGGTGGCCACACGGCCATATTTCTCATGCCTTGCTCACAGTACGTGGTGAAAATTCTGTGCCAGATGCAGACGGTGAGACAACAGCTGTCCTGAAGAAAGGCTGACAAAAATCCATCAATGGTACTAATAAACACAAACTTGTGGAAGTCTAGGCTGGGTCAACACTTACTATCTGGTATGTGGGGTACCAAAGCCCTCTTCTAGCTGCTACTTTTCAGCCTCAAGCTCTTCTCCTGAAAAATTTCTTCTTTTTCACAAAGTTCTACCGAAGAGGAATTTCATTCAGGTTATTTGGTTGGCCCACACACAATAAATTTTAGGATGGAGATCTAAATTTGCACAATTAACTTTAGTCTTACGAATTTCTATATGTAATTCCTTGTCAGTAGTCATGTTGGAGGCTAATGGGATTGCTCATCCAGGTAAACACTGCTTAGCAGTGTTTTCATAAACTTTTAGGCACAGATCTTAACAATGGAGAAATAATAGACTTCTTTAGGACTTGAGTGAGTGGCATAATGAGTGTACATCTGTGCATTAAAGATGCAGATCTCATGCTCTCCTGAAATGTTTTGAATCAGATGATTTTATTATTCTTTCTGTTGTAGGAAATACCTTCTTTAATGAGATGGTTTTGTTAAATGGGATAATGCAGAATATTTTCCAGTAGATTAGTTCATAGTAATTGGATTTTTATTTAACAACATTTTGTCTGTTTCAGCTAACCATGTCTTTAAATTCATCTACACTTTTAAATGAAGAAAACGCTCAAGGAGCAAAAAGAAATACTGAGTGTTTGGAAAGCCTGCTGCAGACTCCATCATTGATTCAAGAGAATCCACTTCAACAATTACAGTTAGCATCCCAGGAAGTACTGGAAAAGGCAAAAAAGAGTGGGAGATCAAAATGCCCCCGATGCAGTAGTTCAAGGATGTTTTATTGTTATACATGCTGTATTCCTGTTGAAACTGTCCCTACCAAAGAAATTCCAACTGTGAAGGTTAATATTTCTTAATGATTTTTTATATTATCTTTGGGATTTTAGTTACTGTGGACAGAGAATAGTTTGTCTGCAGCCATTTCTTTTCTGACTCGTTTTTCTTACAGACATTTATTTTGAACACAGCTGTAAGTATGAATAAACTACAGTTAGATAAAATTACTGTTCTTACTTGAGGAATTACATGTACAAACACTGAAAATGTTCCAATCCTCACATAAACATTTGTGTATCTTCTAGATGAGTATATAGGCTGAAGTCACTCAGCTTCTCATGCAACTGTGTTTTCACTTAGCTGTTGAAAGTTTCTTTATGGTGCTCTTGCACATTCTTCAGTTTCTAATAACTCTGGCCAGAACACATTATATTGTGAACAAAAAATTTGTCCAAAACCAAGGGTGAATTTTACATAAAATGTGACCTGAAAGACATTCCTATATGTCATGGTTCTATAATTAAGATAACTACTCTCAAAATATAAATAGTGTAATGCCTTTCAGCTGAGTTACTTGGGGAAACTATCAGAGAAGACTGAGACCTTTTGCAAAATCATTTAGGATCTAAGATGCATTTTGAAGACACTGGAGTTTGACAGCATCATAAAAATACTTTAGAAGTACTTTTGAAATTTGACCTAGTAAACTTAGGTATATTTTCATTGAAATAGTAATTTTCATAGTTAGCTGAATACCTAATAGAGATAAGTATTCATATTTAGAACCATTATATTGCTCAAATTAAGACCACATCCAGCTTAGCTTATTGATTCTATTTCTGGAGATTTTACCACACTACTGCTGACAGCATTCCAAAGTGCAGCATTGCTTACTTAGCTATTTGCATAAATTTAATGTAATAGGTGCTTCTTCTAACTTGTCTCTAGTTCTAAACCTATCAAAAACTATCAGATATATTTTAATTACACACCCATAGGAATTTCTTCCAAATTTTGAATAAGTTTTTGTACAGATGTTCATAAATATAATGATAAATACTGCTTTTTTCTTCTTTTACTCTAGTTACCTTTGAAGATTGACATTATTAAACACCCAAATGAAACCGATGGCAAGAGCACTGCTGTTCATGCTAAGCTCCTGGCACCTGATGATGTTACAATTTATAAATACCCTTGCATTCCAGAGTATGAAGAGAAGAGACATGAAGTAAGAGATTCTGTAGAGATAGTCAGGCTTTATGCTGGGAGTTGCAGTTTGCTCCTGCGGTGGTAGTGCCCTGCAGGGAGGAAACCACTGTTCCATTAGTGCAGTCCATCCTGTGCTCTCTCAAAGGATGGATGCAGTCCATCCTTAGCTCTTCCAACACACAGTTCTGGACTGTAACCTTTTCTCCAAAGCTGAGAAAGACTGCAGCACTATTTAACCACCTTGAATTTTACATGTTCATCTCCTCACATAATGGAGAATTGGATTTTACGGTGTATCTGAAGAAATATTTTGCCTATAAGTGGAAGTATTCAACTTGGAGCAAGTTAAACAGCAGTTGAATGTTGTGCTTATATTTAGCAGCTGCAATATTTAAACCTCCTTAAAATTTTTAACATTCACTATGACACAGGAAAACAACTAAAATTCAACTCTTGTCTATCATAGCATAGAGCACAAAAAAAGTGAGTTATGAACTTGGATGTATATGTTCATTTAAATAGTAAGCTATCCTTTTTGGCCCTCCTGCCCCATATACTGCAGTGACAAGGGACATTTGAACTTCCTCAGGGCTGACACCATTGTCTTGGCTGAAAAATCTTTTTATACGGAAGTGTTAGAGTTGGTAGCAGAGGCATGGAAGAACCATTAATTAAAAATCTATGTTAAGGATCTCAATTCATTGACGTGTTTTTAACATGGATTTAACACTGTATTAGACAACAGAATATTTTTGAGAGATACTATTTCATGTTGTCCTGACTTAAACGTTTATAGACAGGGTAGAAAATGTCCATTCTTTAATATAACAATTCCTATTGTTCTATTAGATTTTATTGACACTCAGATCTCTTTGTTTTCTTCATTCAGATAGCACTTATATTTCCTGGCCCCAATTCAGTTTCAGTAAAAGATATTGCTCTCCATCTCCAAAAGTACACCAAGAAAGGTGTCTGTTCTAGTGACAATGACTGTTCCAGAGAGCCTCTTCTTAAACAAGCAAAAATAGAACCTGAAGAAGAAAAAAATCCTAATGGATGCATCTCAGACAGCAGGAGTGAAGACACTAGACTGAAGAAAATAATATTTATTGACAGTACCTGGAATCAAACTAACAAGATAATAACTGATGAACGACTTCAAGGTAAAAAAGTACAAGTTGATACTGAGACATTATTGCTGCAGAAATGATTAAGGGACAGATGTATATAACAGACCTGAGCACAATGTAAGCTTGTATGTACCCCTATCTTTTGAGTGTATATGAAGGAGTCAGCAGCCTGTTCCAGGGCTGTAAAATACTTCCTGTGCCAAAGACTCCATTACTTTTCATGTCATATAATTTATTTTGCAAAAAGATAATGCTAATATTAAGAAAGCATTTACATTTATTTGTCTCACTTCTCTATTGGAGCAAATTTCCTCAGTCTCAGAGAATGGAAACTGTCATGTTAGACAGTAGAGCAGTAGTTTGCATGGCCTCTGAAGGAAACCAGGAAGATTTTTTTGCAGGAGGCTGACTGCTTTCCAGAGACCCATGGGACCATTTGTGCACATGTTTGTGGCAGACAGGCCACAAGAAGGTAAATGAGGGATTTAGGAGGTTCAGCAGAGGTTTGTCATGGCTTGGGTTCTCTTTCTCCTGAAGTTGTTAATGGACATTTCCATGATCTCACTATTCCAGACAAAAAGGGAATAGCTGCTTGCCCTCCACACCCTTCCAACTCTGAGCGCAGAAACTGGTAATTCTGCAAAAAGTTTTTGTCTTAGGTTCTTTACAAGAAGTTTACATTTAAGCATTCTAATTAAAACCACAAAAGACAAAACAATTTAGCAATAGCATTCCATTTCCTTTGAGATGAATAGGAGTTTGAAAATACTTTCATTAGTGCAAAAAGTGCACTTAACTGGGAGGCAGGTTGTCAAGTTTATATATATATATATACACACACACATATATACTACTACTGCTTCACACTGATCCTACAAGGAATTTTACAGACTTTCTTACATAGAAGATGAATGTTGCCTTGCTGTCTAGTCAGTTTATTAAAGAATCCCACATTTTAGTATGATGTATTGGCTGATTAAAATCCTGTTAGAAGTATTTAGTTTAACACAAAACATACTCTATCAGCTACATTGAAATGTTACTGTAAAGATTAGAGGAATTGCATGTTGCAAGTTAATGTAAAGCATTTGAAACTTATTTTAAGAGGACAAATTCAAGGAAAATAACAGGCAGCCAGTGGAACTGAAAATTTCCATGGAAGCCTATGCATATATTAGTCAAAAAGTCTTAATTGGTGTTATTTTGGAGCTCTTGAATTGTTTCCAGTTTCCCCATGACAATGCTGATTTGGTGGACTACTCTGTCCTTTTTAGAATATCTTGGTTCCAGCTGTTTTGCAGCCCCCTGGGTTCCTGAGCAACTTTCAGGATTGCTGTGAGGTTTAATAGTGTCATGCAAGTCAGTTTCTTGTATGGGAGAGTTTTACCCATCAACACATTGGGTGTAACAGTGTGCACAGCCCATGCATGCATTGCTTTTCTTAGTGCTTGTCATAAAGGACATAAATTGCATTAATACCCCTTTTAGAGATTGGAGTTTTCACTTCCAAAATGAATGGGGCAGAGTTTCCTTAGGCATAAACTGATGACATTTTTATGTTGTCCATACATGAAAAATAGATAACTGTTTTCATTTTTCAGTTCAATTGCAAATGAAGTTATCATCCAACAAAATATTCATCATATTAAAGTTCAAAAAGGAGTGTTCATAATTCCAAATCAAAAGTAATTGCCATAATTATTAAGTTACAAGAAATATTGAATGAAAACATTAATGAAGCCAAGAAAATGTAAAGAAAAGCCTTGTGTTTTGTAAGCCTATATTTATATAGACAGTAAATATAGGAAATTGTGCTGCAAGAGAAAGCAAATGAGTACATTGATCTTAAAATAAGCTAAGAGAACTTGGACAAAAAATACTTCTATATCTTGGAAAAATGCTTAATATATCTTTGGAAAATAATACCAAATCAGTTAAAGACAAGAAACACGCGAAAGTTGGTAATGTCTAGGATTGATTGCTTCATTAAAAGTGATCCCTACATCAGAAAACAAAACAGTTGAATCTGATGTTAATTATGACTTTCTCACATGAGTGATGGAGCTTATTGGCAATATCACCATGACTGTTAAAGAAACTGATGACTTTGGGTTTTTTTCCCTGTAAGTTTGAACTGCTTTGTATCAGCCAAATATTTTATTAGCTTATACATTAGTTTTGTGGAGTTTCATATGAACGGTGCATATTTGTAGGAAAACATTGCCTTTGGTTGTATACAGGTCCAGTACAGATGACACATGCTCAGTAGACTTTTAACCTTAACGCCCTCTGGTTTTACCTTTTTTTATGAAAGGTCCTAAAGTCTTTTGTTTGAAAGTAACCAATACTGCACTTGTGGTGAGCTCAGTAGTGTCTGTGGTCTTGCCTTCAGTGAACTTTTGTTTGTATTCAAACCACAACTACATGGGAGTTTATGTTAGAGGAATCATCCCTGAGATTTACTTCACTGCTGTTAGGGTGAAAGCACTGGTGGATTTGATGGAAGTTTTCACTTTGGTTAGGGCTGAGAATTCAAGTGTTGAAAACTCTTGAGGGCAACAAGCTTAATGCAGTTTCCTACTGCTATTTTAAGTTTCACATGTGTAGGACTATTAGAGGTAATAATTAGACTATGTATGCTATTTTGAGGTTTCAGTTCTGAAATGCCAATAATAACATTTAAATTCAGGGACAGACTCTCCTGTTCAGTTTTTTTTAAAATGCTGTAATTGAGATTTCTTCTACAATGCAGGGCACCATACATTACTAACTGCAAAGCAAACAACTAAATCCCTCTTGCAATTACACTGAAAAGAATTAAACACAGTTTGTAGGCTAGAAGTGTAGAATTACAAGTGTTGGGCTCTGGCCTGAATTTGGACCTTACTGAAACTTCCCTGACCATAACTTCCAAGCAATTCTTGGACCATACTGGTTTTTATACTGTTACCTGTATTAAACTGTCCCGTGAGACAGCGTATCAGGTTGTGATAGAAAAAGATAACTTTACAATCTTCTTCTGATATTATTGATATGTGTGTACCCTGTTCTTCATGATCCAACTACCCATCCTGTTTACAAAGTGATAACACATTAAGGTGTTATTAAATAGTTTACACACATTAAATAGTTTGTGCATCTTAGGAAACAAAAAAACCAAGGTACCTGTTTAAAATTAATCTGAATAATAGAATAGTTACAGAGACTATGAGTAGATTAAAGATTTTCTTGTGCCATACAGACAACAAATTCCCTCTTTCATCTTAAGTGGGAATGCTTTTAGTATCTAATAAAGTTAATTACAAGATGTTGTCATACTTACTCCTGAGTCATTTCAGGGACATTTCAGTTACTCTACAAGCATAAATTAAAAGTTCCTGGCTCTTGCAAATAGTCCTCACTTCAGCAACACTAACAGTCTGAGGGATTCTGTTCTACACTTAAAAAGTATTAACTTTGCAAAAGATGAAATAATCATTTTCTGAACATTGATGAGTCTTGGTAGGGGTGGGTTTCACTCTTGCCATGTGAAGCAACTCTGCGGTTTACTGCAGAGGGCTGTGTGGCTGTTTGAATGAAAGGATAACTTGTAATTAACTGCAGATTTGAGGATTATAACCTAGGATTTACAGCACTTCATCAAATTCCAAAGTGGTCCAAAAAGGAGGATAAAATTATTGCCTCAGTTTTACAGATGAAAAGTGGAGGTACAGGAAGAGAAAATATTTTCATGCAGGCACTGAGCAGGCTAGCAGCAAAGCCAGAAAACAAAACTAAAGTCTTATTTGACTTTCTGGCCACCCATCCACATTGTCTAATCTAGGTCATCTTTTTTCCTTGACAGGGTTACTGCAAATTGAGTTGAAGACAAGGAAAACTTGCTTTTGGCGTCATCAGAAGGGAAAACCAGATACATACCTTTCCACAATAGAAGCAATTTATTATTTCCTTGTGGACTATCATCAGGAGATTTTGGAAGAGAGCTACGAAGGACAATACGATAATCTGCTTTTTTTCTTTTCATTTATGTATTCATTGATTAAAGATGCCAAGTGTTGTGCAGGAAAAGAGTAAGCTGTCTGTCGGTGCATGACACTACTTTTTTTCTAATAATAAATTGCACAAACATAACTAGGAATTTTTTTTGGAAATAGACTGTACTTTAAATAATGTCCAGAAGTGAGCTGCAGACCTCCTCCTGCACGCTTGAGGTTGTAGAACTACTCACATGAGCAGTCTTATTAATAGAGTTACTTATTTGAAAACAGTTACATTTTCCTAAATATTGCTGCACTTCAACCTACAGGCCTGATGTGCTCACTGTGATGAGCACATTTCCTGAGATGGGTGTGGAGCACTTGACCCCTCTTGCCGTAAGGAGTGATCTCTTTTAACTGTAAGAAGGAATTAGCATGCTGGCTTTTCATTGTTACTAATACTTATGTCAGATGTTTTCTTTGTGGTTTAAACAGCAATAGTGATTCTGCCTTCATGGCATCAAAGGCTTACTGAAATGAGCAGATGGCGTTTAGTTGCTGGGGAGAGTGGCAGCAATACAGAATGAAAGAGCACATTAATTGAATATGAATTATATTCTTTCAAGATGAATTCTGGAAAATTCTTGTAGTAATAAAAAAGTGGTTTCTTTAAACACTGTTATACAGTGTATGATTTCTGTAGTACCATTCATGTACTCTTATATTAGAATTATTCTCAACTTCTTGGGTAATTTTAGACTTCTTCAAACAAATTTAGTTAAGTGTTCATTACTGTTATATATTAGCATTATTTGGGGGAGCACTAACCTAACAAATATCACTATGGCACATTGTAGGCACCACATATAAAAGATAGTGGTTCCGACCACAACGTTTCTGACAAGGCTTCCTTAAACTAGGCAGGCTGTGAATCTGCTCTGTTTTTCCTTTTGCAGTAATGGGGCAGATTAGAACAGTATAAGACTTTGTGCTGATGGGAGTTTTGTCATAGGTGTAGTGCTGCTGTCAGAGTCATCATGTGTGGATGTAGTTTTGCCAAGCTATACCAGCACAGCCAGTGCTGGCAGAGGTAATAGACCTGAGCTTTAGAGCAGAGTTGTATGAATATATTTTAGATCATACATTGATAAAAATTATATTCCTAAGGCAGAAAAAATATTTCATTAGAGGTACAATATAAGATGGATAAATATTTCTGAATATTCCTAGAAATGTGTTACTTAAGACAAAATATATCTTGTCAAAGTAACAGACTGAAAAATTATAATAGATTATTTTTTAAACAAAACATCCAAGTTTTTGTTATCACTTGTAGCATACTCTCTAGGAGGCACTCACCCACCCTGGTGAACATAGAAATAGTGTCTTGGAAAATACTTCAAGAAAATGTTTTTATACTTACAAAGCAGTCCATACAGGCTCAAATAGCTGGTTTGTACTGTGTTTTTAATGCTTCAAGATAGTGAAATCTTACTGTTGCTTCAAACATAAGATACAAATACACTCTCTTACATCATACCTCATATTGGTGTGCTTATCTGCACAAGTCCATATAAAAATAGATTTCAGTGGACAACAAAAACATATCCCCATTTGCAGAACAAAATGCTGGTTATGTTATAAAATTATGAAATGTGCATGAACTATAAAAGCACCACAGGAAACACGGGCTTAAAGTCAGAATGAGAAACATAATTTTTGTATCTACCTATATACTAAGTTCATGTGCCAAGCCAGGAGAAAAATCAGCAGTCGTGTCTCAGTGCTATTGAAACACTGCCTACTCATTTGGTTCTTATTGCTATTGAGAGGTTATTTTGGCTTTTTAAAATGATTAATGTTATTTCCTTTGTTATGAATTTTGATAGTCTTTTGACATTTCCATCTGTTCTTGTATTTCTTAAACAAAGGTTGTTGTAATTTTTTTTTTTAATCACACGAGTATAATAGCTTGAGAAGGAAACTTTCACCCACTTTAAACAAACAAAAATAAAATTAACCCACCGACCTAATGTTTTACAAGAACCAGAGAGGAAAATCTGGGGGGAGATGGGGAGGTACCTCCAAGACACATTTCCCTGAAAATATGTTTTTTATTTAAGAAGCAGAGGTCAGAGAAAAAGCTTGTATAAGCTGTTCTTTGTTACTTTTGGAAAATAGTTTCATAAGGTGAAAAATTGTTTCCAAATTTAAGTTTTGTGTATCTCACTTTATTTGAACAATGGGAATTAAGAACCTTTTCCAAAAGAAAATTAGTTTTAACTCTCAGATGAAATTAATGTACAGAAAGGATTTTAAATCTGACATACTGTATCCAGGAACTGGGTTCAGATTCTTTTTCTTCCAGTGCAACCTCAGTGTAATGTAAGAGTCATTTGTTATACCAAGAGACAGAGGCACACCTAATATCTGTAATTCGTTATGGTCTGTTGCTGTTCCTCTGATAACCTTTTATGGGGGCAGGAATGAGGTTATTGTCACTTCTGCTGCAAATCTGTCCTGTCTGAGCAGTAGATATAGTTTCCCTTTCTCTCATATATATAAAAATATTTACTTTTGATGTTGGTATAAGAAGCCAAACCAAGTCCTCCATCTCACGCTGAAAGCATCTTAGTACAACTGATACATTTCCCCAGCTTTGAGATTAAAGAAAAATTTTGTTCCACTAAATGAAAGCAATCAAGTGGTTAATCCTTTCAAGTGCAATTAGCAGCACTGACTTCCCTGTTGTTTAAATTGAGGGTCATGGGGAGGTAAAGGCCAGTTCTGGGCCTTTCCTTTCATATCAGAATACCCCTTCACTATCTCTTCTGTTTCCAAAAACATCAGAGACCAAGAGAGAAAAACAGGCTTCTGCTTCCATTAGCAGTAACTTAAACAGCCATAAGTTAAAGGGGGAGGAAAAGGAAGAGCATCTCTATCTCCTCTCACAACAGAAGACATCTGGCCTCCTGTGGGGAGGCCCCAGATAACAAAGAACCTGTCAGTGCAAACCTCAACGATGTGTTCAGAGAACCGTTTTACCTGCAGTCTGGCTCATTCATTTCCTGCCACTGAAGCCATCTGCTTTTGCTTATTGTGGGTATTTTTGTTCTTTGTTTGGCCAAGAGCATGAAGTGGCTTCACTTTAGCATGCCTGTAAGCTTGGTCAGAGGGAGTATTTAATCCTTTTCTCAAAATGAATAAGAGAGGGAGCTGCTGCAAAAAACAATTCCTTTCCTGGAAGGTAGCAGAAATGTCATCCAAGCCAAGGTTGAATAAAGGGTCATGTCAGTGCATAGGGTAAAGATACATTGAGATTAAAAAGAGATGCCAACTTGGAATCTACAGCAGAACCTCCCAAAGCACCTGTAATCTTACCTAATTTAAATCCTTTGCTACTGCTTCTTGCAATTTTTGAGTCCATCTGGTTTTCCACATAGTGTTCTTCAGGCCCAACTGCAGAGTAATACAAGGATCTGTTCTTACCTTGCCCTTGAAATGTGTTTCAATACTTTGCCTGAATGCTTTAAAAATCAGTCAACATAAATGATGGTTGTAGCATACTTGCACAAAATGTAATGTGATATGAAAATCCATCCTATCTACCCCTGCCTTCAAAAGTGCTGAAAGAAGAAGGGAGGGAGGGAAACTTCCTATAAATTTCTCATCATTTACTATAATGCAGTTAATACACTTCCAGGTGGCATTAACTTGTGTCTCAGAGTATTCTGGACACAAAAGTTAATGGTGATTGCATCACAATTACAACAGGAAAGCTTTCCCACTAAGATCAAAATATGTGGCTGTTAAACTCTTGATCTACTGATACCAGAATATGAGGTCACCTGCTAAGGTACCAAAGGACTCAACATAGTTCCTAAACTGTTATTCCTTGTCTTGAGGAACACCATTTTAGTAAAATTCTAATGCTATCATTGAGAATGTTAATTGTGGCTGATCAAACTTAGTAATACCGACATTTAAAGGAAGTGTTTATATGAAAAATCTACCACATACTTCCTGTTTGCTTGTTGGGAAAGATAACATGTAGCTGCCATTTTAGGGATTCAGAAGAGAAATGAGATGTTGTCCAAGTTAGACAGTAGTATATCACATAAAACTGCTCATAGTGGTGTGATGTCTTCACCCCTGTCTGCCAGAAATAAATTGAAATAATTCTGAAGTCCCAGAGTAAGAGGTGGGAACTAGTTCTCTAATGCAAAACAGACAGCAGACTGTATTTTCACCTCATGGAAAGTGGAAATTTTTGTCTAACTTTAGCAATACTGGTGTGGTTGCCACATGATTTTACTGCTGACTTCTCAAACCACTGGTGTTGCAATAGGATGTTTAGAAACATACCACAGAAGAGTGAACAGAAGAGAATGTGCTCCACCAACATACCCCAGACTGAGTCCTGCTCCTTCTCTGTTCCTGTGCACTGTGCTTCCCTTACTTGTAAAAGTAATTTCTGACTCTGAATAAAGTGTCTATCTATGAAAATGGGCCCATAAGCCAGTTTTACTGGTATGAAACCTAAAAGCTTTAGTACAATTTCTGAAATTATTTGCTTTGGAGATGGACACTAATGAACTGACGATAATCAAACTCCTTTAAATTTAAAAAAGCATCCTTTTGTCTTTTCTACAGAAGAGCAATACTTTGGGTTCCAGCAAAAGAAGCTTGCTCAAGCTGAAACTCAGCCTTCATTTAATTTCCTAATGTTAAATAAAAATTCTGTATTTCAAGAATATCATAATATTTCTTTCAAATTTATTTTGAGGTTTCAGTTTCATGGCTAAATTGTTTGCCAAATGCAGCATGAGTTTCAGCTGACCTGAAACTGCATTTTCTGGTGGTTAGTCTATGCAGCTGAAACATGCAGTATAGTTTTTCTGTTCACAGGTTTCCTTTGGGCAGAATCAATGCTGCAGTCTTTTTCTTTTTTCATGTTTACAGCAGACAAGGAAGCAATCTGATACAGCTTCCATTGTCAGAAGCATCACATAACACACCTCAGTCTACTTGAGGCAGTTGGATCACTTTACTTCCTCTTTTAACCTCACACATGTCTGAGTGTGGTAACAATATTGGCTTTAATCTGCATACATTTGTTGGTTAAGAATACAAAAGTGCCTGCATTCTATTCTATTGTGACTGTGTTGGCAAAAAAATATAACATAGAAATCTTTACATTACCAAAAGCTTCTTCTTTTCTTTGAATATGGCTTACTTTTCCCAGGAAACTGGTTTAAAACCAATGCCTGAAGCAGCTGCAAGGGAATTGGCTAACAAAATTATAGTGTCAAACTCTTGCATGCAGAATGCTCTCTAAGGTAGGCATGGCTGAGCTGATTATGCTTATTGTAAAAGAATTCATTGAAAAAATAATGGAGTAAGAAACAAAAAAAAAAAAAGCTTGAATTTTTTGAAGACCATGAAAACTAACACAGTAGATTCAAGCAATCAAGATAACATGCAATACTTCAGCTGTTCCAGTATATGGATGGTCTGATGGCAATGGCCAGGATTTAGTTTTCTAGGCTTCTGCAAGGTTCTTCCCTCTCTATATAGGCAGTGGTCATTTTCAGCTAAAGATGTGCCTATGTATATTCATCTTTGAGGCATTGATTTAGAAAAGACATTTCTAGTTTATATTTCTATATGTTGGCACTTTTCTTGCAAGAAATTAATATATCATAACTAACTCTGTACTAAACTCTGTCACTGTCTTTCAGTACCTTGTTTTGTTTTGCAAAGTTCCAGTATTGGCATGCTACTGATAACAGAATTGGGATCTTCCTTTGCTGCTGAGTTTACTGTGTCATTTGCACCAGTGACCAGAGCCAAGTCTGTATCTCAGACAAAAAGGAAATATATTACAAAATGTGTTATTATAAAAGGAAAAGCCACTGCTTCAAGTTATCAAGACAACACCAAAGCACATTAATCAAGCATACAATAAATGATGACAGTTTGTTGTTTCATCTGAATGAAAAAATTAAATCCATCTGTTGGTGTTCAAACCTAGAATCCAATCTTGGCAGTTCCATGTGCTAATGAAAACTATTGAAAAAATTTCATGCATTCTCTATGCAAGATATCATAAAAATAAATACTTCTAAGACTTAAGAGGCAGTGTTACGCAAGGCCGTGGTGAGGTCACTAAATCGAGCACATGTGTGGGATCTGAGGATGACGTGCATTATGTTATACCACACAGAGCATTTCAACACTGCTCACTTACAGGCCAAACCTCCAGTATCTGTTCTGATCAGCTCCTCAGTTCCATGGCTCTGCATGCAAGAAGCACTCCATTTAGACCAAATCCATTGTAGCACCAGGAATTAACATTTGAGTAATTCAAGAGATTCCACCACTTAAGATAGTAGAACACAGCTCTAAAAATGGCTTGTAATTCCTAAAATCTCTAGCCATGCTGGTCATGAAAGGTATATTTCTAGAGTAACACTATTGATAAAAATACAGGGTTTAGTTTAGAGTTTTAGCGCCAGCAGTATGAAACAGATTTCCCTTGTCCTCCTCATGCTCATTGAATCCTTCAAGGAACTCTTTAATGGGCTTGTGAAATATCTGCAGAAGCAGCACTACTCCCTCTGCCCAACATACTTACCCATGTGCCTACCAGTTTTTATTTTTTTTCCCCAAAGTTGTTCACAGTTCGCCCAGTAAAGTCAAGCTTAACTGTCTGTACATCTGTTCAGTCTCCTAGAGTCTGTATTAAAATCACCACCATGTTAGAGCTTGCATTCCTCTTGACCTTTCTAACTACAGGGCTGGCTATGCTTTCCAGGAGCCTGGCAACCTGAGAAGAATGAGAGAAGAATGTTTGGATCTACCATTTTTCTATCTTCTGCAAGAATCCTCCAAGTGACTGAGGGGCATGAGCCAAAGGAATTTAGTGTACTGTTACATGGAGAGCAACATCCAGGTCTGGGGCAACCATAGGTATACTTTGAGCATAGAAGGGAATAAAAGCCGTCTAATACAGAAATGTCTGATTTCCTTGCTGTTTCAAGTTCCTAAAGTACATGCAAATGTCATGTTAACAAACTTACAGCTTCGAATACATCAACACAAGCAGATTATCCTCATTGACAGCAATGAAGATATACCTATTTCAGATGTTTATGAAACACAGATACATAATCTTGTCTTTCCAATCTGAGTTTATAGGATAAACAGTGAGTCAAACATTTTAAGATTGTCAGCTGAAAACATTTGACGCTGAGTCTTCTAGAAGTAGTAAATTCAAGATCCCATGGTACTAAACTTAGCTTGTAAATCTTTCTTTTTGAGCCATCTCCTGCATAGCTGCTTAGAACAAAGTCTAGATTGACTCCCATCCATTAAAGCTGGGTCCAGTAATGCAAAGCAGTTCTAAACCAGATAAAGCATTGAAGAATTCTTCCGTGAAGGAAATACGGTCAGTGCAAGGTGACACAACGATCTGAAAAGGTGCTGTTGAAATCAGCACCTCACTGACAGATCCCCACCTGTCAGTGGCCTACACAGTTTCTAGTTTAATAGTTGACAGCCTCAGAAGGAAGTGAAAGGCAGAGGTACTATAAAGCCATCTTTGCCTTTCCTCCTAATGCTGTAGGTCATATGCATCTCCAGGGACATTATCACAGCTCTTACAGCCTTCCTTACTTATGCAGTGTTGAATATATCAGGAAATATTTGCCATCCTTACAAACTTAGGACTTACATTAAAAAAAAAAAATCCAAAAGAGACCATTAAGTGAGTGAAAATTAAAACCACACTTCATTAACATCCTAAACATCGAAAATTTTATGTGCATATTTTTAACAATGCAGCATTCTACTTGGAATTCACTGTGTTATTACAAGTAATGCCCCTGACCCTTTTAAAAATAATTTCTTTAATCTTCAGAAGAAGAGTATATCAACATTTCTAAACATTTCTATTTTTATCAAAATTTCTAGGACTTTGAGTGTTTTCTGCTGTATTTTTTTAATGTGACTATACCAAATGAACTGCACTTAACATTACTTTCTACAACAGCCTGCTTTGCTGGGGGAGGCACTTTGGCAATTCTCTTCCTTTTTTTCCATATCCCTCTCCTCTCAGAGGCCCCTCATCGTGATGACCCCTTCATTTGGCTACGGGCTGCATGCAGCTGCCTCTGAAAGAAGCCAACTGTATTCTTGGGTCAGCTGGAGAAGTCAGCTCCATTCCAGCTGTAGGGATGTATAGCACCTCCAACACCTATGACTTAGGGCAGAGAAGACTTCCCCTTGGGCTTCAGCAGAGGTGCAGAGCATTTCATCTGGCTATATAGCAGCTGCTCGATTGCTTCAGGCAATCCAGTCTACAAAAACTATTATATTTAAGGATTTTCTGCTACATATTTGGAACCGTTGTCTTTTGTACACATGCCTTCATAGGCATTTGCAATTTTTTATAATGAAAGAGGAATGATTAGCTGGCACATTTCAGCTTAGTGGCTTGTACTGTGCTGTAGATGGGATGCATGAAAACGAAATGTTTCCTGATTTCCATTAATATTTTCCATGTATATTCATGCTACAGAAATTAAATTGTCCTGAAATACCATGACACAAACTTTTTTGTTATTATTGCAATTGAAAATGGATGTTGGCCAAAGCTTGCCATTCTTAGAGAAATCTCAGACTGAGTAGCTGATTACTGTGCACAAATCTTGGCAGTACTGGATTACCCATTTTTAGAAAAGGCAAGTTTGGGATTGTTTTTTAATGAGAATTAAGACAATGAGGGAGGCCCAGTAAAGTAACGTCAGTGACTTCATCTCACATTTCTTTGCTATAAACCAGTACTATTCAAAGGGTAAAAAACCAAAGCCATGTAGGTTTGTGTCCAGTTCTTTGTATTTCTACTATCCCCAGTCCTGCACTGAAGGCCTTCATTTTTTTTAAAGATGAGGAAAACTCCCAGAAGAGTTCACAGACATCGAGTGAGTCATTATTCATTAAGGTCTAATCATAAAGAACAGGACTGACTTACATGGGAGGTGGAATACACATCATCAACTGCAAAACCTCAAAATTTCACTACATGACAAATAGCATACACTTGATGAAACTAGTCTTAGGGCCTAGATTAACCCTTTTGCTTTATGCTATATCATTACAGAAGAATGAGCACTGTAGTACTACCAAGATGTATGCTCTGAAGCTGACTAATTGTAAAGGTCTGTATTTCCGGGCAAAACCAAGAAAGGAATGACTGCTAACATCAGATGAGATACAGATGGCATATAAGGACAGAAAAGGTATTTAAAAATTTTAATATTTGGATTACAAGTGTGAATTGGATAGATTGAAAGGAAGCGGGAACAAGACTTTGACATGATTAATGTGAAGTGAACAGTGAAATATTCAGTGTTACTCAAGACACGAGGTAGCTTGGAAAGCCTGCTGTTGAATAATTTGAACAGCAAATATCTGAACTCTCACCCAGGGTAATGATAGAATCAGACTCCTATATCTCTTCAATAACTTGGTCTAAGCCAGCTTCAGTGCAAGTTCCAACAATTTCTATAGGTTTCCTTCCTGCTGTAAATGCTGCACCATATCCACCCAAAAGTGACATTTGGCAAAAATCAAGCCCAAATGTGAATATATTAAATGAGTAGATTTGTCAAAACAAGAGTTCCAAGTCCATTAAAAGAATACCAAAATAAATAGTTCATTTGTTCATTTGCTATAAGTTCCCATGTAGTTTGTTTGGCAAGTCAGACTGCATTATTTTTCAGCTCATTAAAGTTTACTTTAACAAGCTGTGAAGCTGATACAGAAATAGTTCAACAGTTTAATATTGCATTGCCTTTTTTTTTTTTTTTTTTTAACGCTTCAGGATCCCACTTGGCATAAAAATTTCATTTCAAACAGATTTTCAGATATGCTTTGGAGAAAACTTTGTTTTTCAGACATTTTAAAATTATTTCTCTTCTCCTCAAACTACCTTAACATTTTTCCCTAGTGAAACAAAGATGTTCTTTGTTTAAATAACATTTCCCGTCTTCCATGTTATGAAACAGCACATTTCACACTTCCTCAAAGCCAGTTGCTGGGTGAGATCTTTCAGTGAAGGCCATTCAGTGTTTTATAAAATATTAACTTACATGGCTGGTTTCACAAGTAAATCACATAGCTGTTATTGTTTTTTCCTAGTTGTTTCTAATGTTCAGTTGCCAGATTTCGTGTCCTAGGAACTGTTTACATACAGCAGGGCTAGAACTCGTGCAAAAACGTGCAAGTTCTCTTATGGCATAAGATTACCACTTCAGTCAGAAGGAATCTACTTCCCCAAGGCCACTGGTTTGTACTCTGTGCCAACATGTGAGTGACACTCATGACCCAGGGTGGGACCAGACAGAACTGAACTGGTGGCACATTCACACTGTTCAGTGAAGTGCCACATGGAAGTGCTTGTGCTCTGGGTATAGGAGCTACTAAAAAGCAGGGTAAAATTGAGGAAGAGCTCTCCTAGCACATATATGCTGCTTGCAATCCTTCTCTTGGCTGAATATCTCTACAGCGTTAAACATCATGCAACCCAGACATATTTTGATTTCTTTGCTGTCATTGACATTTTAGGAGTTTTTTTGGCAAATTTTAGTTCTAGAAAACCCACCAGACATATATATCCAGTTGTCATAACTTCATTTTTTATTCTACCAATATGAGCAAAATTCTGTCACAGAGCCAGTCCAGTCATCCAATCTCCTGCAACATCTTATTTGTAAAAGTTTCCTAAGTAGATGCCTTTGTCTTTTTTCACACAGAAAAGAGGACAAACTAGTGGAATTTCCTAACAACACACACACTGCACAAGAGGGTAGCTCCATCCAGAGGAGCCAATCAAGACATCCGCAATTGTTAAGACCGGTGTCAAGAAAACCTTCTGCACACAAGGCTCAGCCAGAGTGACTGTTTGATATTTAAGTAACAGGCATAGCTGCTCCACCTACAGCTGTCAGCCCCTGCAATCTAGTATGTACCACATAAGGGAAATAAAAATTGAACTAATATTTCAAGAAATTATATCATTCCTAAAATATTTACTAAGTGAAATAAAAGCAAATAGAAGTTCATTTAATCACCCAGTTAGCAGAAGATTGTTAACTATGACCTCTATTGGGTTTGGTCACGTAAGCAAATATGCCTTTAGAATTTTTGGTCAAAGATTTTACAGGCATAATAGGAGCTGAAATAATTTGTTACTTTGCAGGACAAGACCTTATTTCTTTCCAAAACCAGTCCACAGTTACAGCAATGGCTAGGATTACATATACATCTGACTAGATAAACATCCACAGCTTATTTTACAGCATTGCTGCTGGCTAGAAAGTTTTGGATCTCTGCAGCGTGGTTAGTGGGATCCTACAAGGCCTTGCAGACTTGTTAAGGAATTTCTATAGGGCTAGATAAACATTCTGCAGACTGCTTTGTTGATTACTCATAGTTTATGCCAATTTTTTCCATTGACATGCAAGACTCCCTTGTGGAGAGTACTCAGCGAGTGCTGAATGTGCATGCAAAAAACATACATTTGCAATGAAATGGTTCAAGAATTGCTCTCTGGAGTCTTTTACCATAATTGAGGAGGATCCTGTAACACCAAGAGTGAGTACTAATCCAGGGGTGCAGCTTGGACTCAATGCAAAAATTGATCATGCTAGCCATGGATGCTGTCAGCAAGCCAGCTAGTGGTGCCCAAGGAAGAAATGGTGCCAGTTCAGCACCCCTGGAAGTGAGCCTGGCTGCTCTAATGCTGTATTGCCTTTAGCACTAAAATATTTCTAATGCTAAAGCATTAGAAATTAAGACAAGGTATGGTACAGAATAAAAATACCAAAGATACTGGTCTTCTTGGTGATTAGTTAAGCTGAAGGAAAGATCCACCAATTTCAGAGAGAAGACAAAAAGTTAAAATCTTTTTGAAGGAATTCTCAGAAAAAGAAATTCTCCAGCTCGTTTTCCTGTCACAGTCTGCGACTCCTTCTATTAGCCTTGTTAATTATGAGAAAACAAAAGCAGTTTGATATGATTGCTTTGTAATATCAGATGGGACATCAATTACACAAAATGCAAAGTTTGAATAGCTGTATAACTTCACAGTAGGAAATAATTGCTACTTAGAGACCTAAAAGATCTCTTACTACAATTCCTCTAGCCAACAATTGTTCAAATTCTCTTAGGAATAAAGCTTTATGGAATCTAAGTCAGATTCTCAGTTAAACAAACACTGTTTAGCAAATCTAGGAAAAAGAAATCCTTAAGACCAACATCAGCATCTCTGCTAATCAACACAAACCTCTTTTTCCTTGTATCCCACACCTACCAAATTTGTTAAGCTAAATTGTGTAAGACTGCTTCCCTTGTAAAGGGCCTAAGATAATTATGCCCTGGCTCCTCCTAGGAGCCAACTGGATTTTGAAGAAAACAGAAAAGGGCCTCTAGTGAACTGCATTCTAAATTTCAGGGGACAGACTACAATAGAGTACTCAGCAATTTTACAAAAGTAATGTTTCTTTAAAGAAGCACTGAAACTACAGCCCAATACAGTGTCCAGATACGCCACAATCTTGAGAACACTGGCAGAAGGGTGAACATCAAGGTGTGAATATTCAATTCCACACTTGGCAATTCATGTAAGAGTCACTGCTGCCAAACCAACCAGACTGTGAAATGCAGCTACAGGCTGAGGAAGGTCAGAGATTTCAATTCATTTTGTAATGGTTAAGACCTGCAAAATTAAATTATTTAGATCCAAATTGAAATATTACATTGTGTTTCATACTCAAAACATAAACAGACCATTGAGCAAGAAAGGACTGTTTACTTATGTTGTTTTCCTCTTCATACAATGAATTAGAAATATAATAGTTATAGAAAATTTTAACCTAATTTAAGTCTTTTCCAAAAATACATTGCTAGAACATTTTGGGATGACAGCTTGTAAGAAACAGAGCCAGAACAGCTCCTTTGAAGCCACTGTTTCTCATGGATGGGAGAGAGTTGTTTGGATGTACCCGCCAGAGTTTCCAAACACATTTTGCCTACAGAGAATCAAGGCAGGCAAAACTGCTCTGGGTGCTTTAGAAGACTGCCACAATCTAAGTGACAAACTGGCAGAGTAGTACCTTCCCCTCTTCTCTCTTACCAATTTTCAGGCTCAACTTTTGAGAATTTCTATTAGCCGCCATAGTATTGGATACAAAATCCTCCTTAACAAACCAACATTAAAACTAACTTAAAACTTTCAAACATCTCTTTTCCCATAAAGTTATTTTAATTTAGATCAACTGAGGCAGCTGGTAAATTCATAACAAGAAAATTGTTTCATGTAAGAAAACAAATGGGAAGTTCCAAAAGCATCTAACTTGATCAGTGCTATTTTAAACACCAATTTTTTGTTTGTGAACAATGAACAATATTTGATTTGAACAAAACCAAACTTTTTATCAGCAATTAAGATATTTTGCCCCTTAGATACAAGTGCCACCTTTAGGAATTTACGTCTTCATACTATATATTTTCCTATCCTCTCAAAGAACAGTAAATTAAACAATAACAAGGATGCTGTGGACTGAGGACATCTATCTTACAAGAAGTGCACATGACCACTGTGCCACCCAGAGCCACACCCAGAACTTCTGCTGAAGATTTCAGTGCTTCTGCTGCAGCTACTGCTTGCTGCTGAAGTTTTGATACCTCAGTTGTACCAGGGGTATTCCCAGATCCAGAAGTGTTCTGAGTAGACAGCCCTGCCATCCATCCCTCCTGCACAGCACACAACTGAGCTGAAATACATTAGGTGAAAAAAACCAAAACACAAAAATCAAAGGAAAAAAAAAAATCAGCCATGTAGTATTGATACACTTCAAATATTTTATAATTGCCAGGAGGACTGAGAACAGTTTCTCTTTAAAGATGAAAGATTTCTTCTTTGTTACTGCAAGTAAATATCCGTTTTTGATTATTAGACTTCTGCACACTCCTCTCAACATTTTCTAGTTTCTGTATTTTTTATGACACCAATTCAGTGAGCAACTATGAAATTAATTAGCATCCCAGCAATTCAGCTCCAGGATCCATTGACATATATTTGAGTACATGTTTTCAATTATCATCAACACTGATGTATTGTTTTCTAATATTAGTTTAAAATGCCTCAATTACTGCCTTAGTCTTTATGGTTTTCAGGCTTATTTCTTAATACTCTGCCCTCGTAGAAAAATCCTTAGCACATTAGTTCAAGTTGAAAGATGAAAAAAATACCTTTGCTAGATTAGTCCTGCCCTGCACTGTGCGCATTTAAAAATGTTTTGGCTATTATATTCTTCATGGGTAACATTTTTATATTTTATCAAGATAAATATGAAGTTCTGATCCTCTCACATTTTGATTTTAGATATTTTGATATAAAAAATACTCTGAAATTTCTACATGACCTCATGTAGTAAACATGCAGTCATCAATCTGATATTTGAAGAGCACATGGTGAAAATTTTAAATAATAAACTGTCTTTTAACCTACATCACTGAATGAGTTGAAAGTATAATCCAAAACAATATAGTCAGAAAAATCCATGATGCTCAAATCATAACCATTCAACAGCATTCTTGGAACATTTGCAAAGGCCAAAGACCATGTGTTAGCTGGTATCTGCAAGAAATATTTATGGGCTTTTCAGGAGTCTAAACCCAAAGGCATCGAGCTGAGAGAAGGGAAACTGTCACATAAGAATAGGAACAATCCTGAGATGGAGCAAGTTTATAGATATTGTACCCTGAGGAAATCTGGGGTTAAACAAAGTAGCTGTGACTGTATCATCATGGCTTTTACTATGGCCTGTGGAAAGGATGCAATACAAGAAGCAACAGAAATTTTCCAGAACACCTCTCAAGTACTCATTTGTAAGACAACTAAAAAAAGTTAGCTTCAGTGATTTTACACCTTATGTAACCCTCTGACAAGTCCCAGAACATCCATTAGATTTTTTCCAGCGATGGTAACGTTTGAAAAACTTTAAAGAATTAATGAAATTTAATACCTCATTTCTTCCAGAGTAAGTGCTGAACAATTTCCTAGGATGTTGGAAGCCTTAAGGGCAGGTAAAAAACAGTTCAGGTGTAATTACTATCAGATTGTTGTCTTCCCAAAATACTTCCTTTCTCTTTCTTTAGCAAAGATGAATGCCAGTTATGTTCTACATTAATAAGAAATATGCCCATTTTAATAAGTTTTGAATGCATGCATCTGGATATGGATTAAAAAATAGAAAATACATGCATTAAAGGGTGGATTTAAAAACTGCAAATAAAAGTAAATATGGTCTCCTGATAAACTCTGAAGTACCTAGAGATTGGTATCTGAGCAAACAAATTAAGTTCTTCGATGAATACTGCTGCTTGTGTAACTGACTGAACATTATAGAATTGGAAATGCAAAGCTGTTTTCTCTGGAATGAAACATCACAGAGTCAAAGGAATATGCTCGAATAAGGACAGTAGAAAACAAAAGCTATAAAATTGTTTCCCTGGCCCTAGGGATAACAGTTCCCTGGTCTAATGAAGAAGGATGACAAATATTTGCCCATATAAGTGAATGGCTTTCCTAGAGGGCTGTTTTTCGAGAGGGCCTGATTCTGCACACACGCCTTGCTCCTCACTGCTTGTAGCACTAATATTTCACTCAGGATCCAGCTCTTTGCTTGCCCATATTGCTCATTTTGCTAGCCAAGACCACTCTTCTAACTTCGGGTGACTTAGCCATTGAACAAATTCTAACTTTGTTTTACTTTGAGAGCTACAGAACTTCATGCTAGATTATGTTACCTAATTTATCTGCTTTTTCCAGTCTTATGTTTTGAAAACTACCCCATAATCTCTTTAATGTGTCAATAGTCTTTCATATTCCAATAAACAGAACCCATCCTGCTGCTGTAAGCTCTATGTATTCCGTAGGTTTCCCAGCTCTTTCTTTGCTGTGGTTGCAGACTTTGTCTCTACATGCAGTTTTGAGCAGTATTTTAAAGAAATTCTAAAATGAAGTTTCTTCTCTTTAATCACTGAAAATAATAAATTGTGATTCAGGATCTCTTTTTTCAGCACAAATTATGACTTGGAAACCAGCCAGATAGCTTATAAAAATCTCCTACATCTGGTCAAATAACAGACAGATAAGTGTGGAGTACTAATCAGCATGACAAACCCATCCCCAAATGTAAGATTTAACCTAGTAGCTTCATCAACTGACAAAACACTCCCCCTTATTTGGGAGATGTATTCCTTTTTGGACTAATCAGGCAGAAAGGAGCTAGTCCTATGCAGAGCAAAAAGCAAAGGATACAGACAGACATACCCGAGGTTGCATCAAAATTTATCATCACTTCTCACTATTCCATTAATTCTGTTAAACTTTCTTCTTTTGTCATCTTATCACTCACCAAATTATGTCTATTTACTGTAGAGACAATGGGTATGAACATGAAGTTGATGCTTATGTTGGCATTCCTATATGATGATTATACAATCCTTTGGTTACCAGTAGATCTTTGTGCATGAATATGCATCACAAATTTAAAGTAAATATGAAAAAAAAAAATCATTTAGTGCCAGGAATAAAAGTTTTGAGGCAGGAACTAAAGTCGTAATTTTAATCTCATTTGTAATTTATTTTGGAGAAGTCATTAACCTTGTTTTGATTTCCTATAGGTCCCTTATAATGAGATTGAACTCAGATCTGTCATAGTGAGAAGAAGGCAGCAGACAATACACTTGGGAATAATAAATGCAATTTCTGGTATGAGAGGCAAAAGAGGCCAGGTGTGACTCCCTGGGTAGCGTGATAACCACTAGGCCAAGCAAGAATAAATCTGCTCACTATTTGATTAAAAAAAGGATTGGGAGAAAGAAGCATCAGTCCTAAAATACCTTCCAAACTTATAAAAAAAAAAAGTATGCACTTAGAGTAAAAAAGCACTTTTCTTTATTAATCTTAAAATAAAAACAGGCATAGAACCCAAATCCTACTTCCACAGAAGTTGTCACAGACACCCATGATAACAGAAGGCATTTCCTGCTCATAATTTTGCATGCATAACTTGTGTACATTGTTTTTGCCAGAAAACTAATTTTGCAATAAAAGACTCTTGGCGAATGTGACAACAAAGTGTGTACCCCAGGATTCAGCAGATGCACATGAGACTGTCAAACTAAATTTATGAAATAAAAAATATTCTACTTGGGCAAATATGGAGAAATTGTTCACCAAAAAATCTCCAAAATCAAATATGTCATAAATTCCCCAGTGGCTTTTCACAATCTTTACTGCATTAGTAGAAATACAGACCACAGTGTAGCATCTGAATGTTGTTAAAAGATGCAGACCACACAAAGAGTTCAACAACACTTCCTTGGGAGAAAATATTATTGCTTCCAGTACTAGTCTCTTTGACCATATGTGTTAGTGGTTTAAGGAAATGTTTTTCCCTCTTTAGGAAAAGACCAGATCATTTCATTAATCCATGATAATATGATATTCTACTTGGAGCCATATTTTGTCATCACTTGCACAAGGTTTTGTTAAATTGATGCAAGTAAGCTCTGAGCAAATCATTGTACAGAATTCATTTCTTTGATCAAGACAAAGCCTAAAATAGCAAAATAATCCAATCTCACTCTTAGAAATGACAGTTTAATTTTCAGTTGTACTGTCATTTAAGAAAGTTTTTAACAAAAACTTTGAAATGTATATACAAAATTGCCCACTGTTAATCAAATAGAATAGATCTTCAAACAAGGTTGATAGTTTGGACAAAACATGGTAAGTCCATGACCCTGAGAGAAGACAGCAAGGGAGGACTTTCAGCTGCTGTACAAAGTTTGGTTAAGCAATGAGTGAAACAGACTTCCTTCTCTGCTTTCCTCCTTTAAAATCAACTTTTCATACTTCCAAAATTTGCCTTCCTTGAACTAATAGATATTTCTACTGTTACTCATTCAGCTTGAACAGAAGTCTTGAAGGTAGTGAACCATCGAAAAGCTGGGCTATACATATCCTTTTCTGTTATCATTTGTATTATTCTTTCATTCCATCATTTTTTTTTAATGCAAAGTATGTAAAAATCTTGTTTATGAGAAGAATATTCTTGAACATAATCAAAACCTTGCTATATGATTCATTTATCCATTCCATACATATATTTCAGCACAGATAATGACATCTGGAGTTATGCAGTATACACAGGCCCTGATCCAAAAGCTTTTGAGAAGAGCCTATGTTCAGTTCAATTTGCCCTGGACTGGGTTCCTAACCTATACTATACTGGCTCTTTATTTCATACATAATTAATATCAGAGTAAATTTATTGGTAACAAAAGGCACATGGTGATTCACCAAGGACCCTGAAAAGTGAATTTTTAGTCTTTCATTTAATTGGAAAGCAACGGGCCACGTTAGTAAACTTGACTTACCACTGTCTGTGGCTTTTCAATGTTAGTCCACACTACTAACTCACTTTATTTTTACATAATTATTCCTAGCATGGCTCATCATCAAAATGCCAACCAGTAACAAGAAATATAGATAAATTCTCTTGCACCTCTTACATAAATTCTAATTGTGTTCATAATTTTCCTAGATTATAAGGCTATGACTCTTCCTGATCTTGTGCTAATCTTTTTTTTTTTTTTTTTTTAATAGAAAAGAGTGCTGTCTCTGGCAAAGGTTATTGAAATAATGTTTTACACCTTCCTGTTGCAGAAAAAAATGATCATTATTATGGATTCCTACTGTATCTTACCTTTCTTTATATTATGGGCTGTCTGTTTCAGCAAAGTTCTGTCATGATGACTTATTTGTCCTTATGAAATCAGTGGGATTACTCACATGAGTAAATAGAATGGGATTTGGCCTTTACTTTTTACTATAAAAATAAAAATAAACTGATTACTATAACCCTTGATCTGCAAAACAGCACCAACCACTAAATGCAATCTGTTGTAAAAAACAATTTTCTGCTCCTACTAAAACAGTTTGGGCCTGACATATTTGAGATGTAATACACTTATCACTGAAGGGAGAAGAACAAAAATCAAACAAAAAATTCAAGAGAAACACAAAGCAAACACAAAAGAAAGCACAGAAAACAAACATTAAAAAAGATAACTAACCTAAATCCTAGACTGTGTTCCTTAAAAGCTCAACATGAATATGCTTCTCTTTACAAATACTTCCTTAGCTGAAAAGTAATTCCAGTCTGCCAATACCTAGATGTTTTGCATGTCTGTACTTTGGTTTAATGCTACCTACAGGCAAATAAGGATTCCTGTCAATCTTCAATTCACCACGACTACAGAAATTAATTTTTCTTCTAAACTACATCCAAAATAAACTTGACTGAAAAAGAATCAGTTTATCTCAAGAAACATCTTGCATACAGAAAATTGCAGTCAGCACACAAGTAATATCAGTTTTTACAGACTTTAAGCCTGTCTCCTAATTTAACTGTATATTTAGTTCCTTTTCTCCTCCAAAAGAAGGGGCTGAAGGCTATAGGAAGGCATGAGGACTGCTGTTATTACAATGGAGACTACACTGGGTATAACTTAATGATGTCCTATCAGGGTTGAAATATGTTTGATATTCTTGGGCTAAAACCCTGGTTGTTGCAGCAGAAAACCACTGTATCTTTAGCAATGCTCCACCTCTCCTGAATTTGGGGCAAAGACGTAGTAAGTGTCACCAGACCATTTGGCCTTTGAAGTACTTGCAAAACTTGAAGTCCTTTTGTGCATCACACAGAGCTCACCTATTCCTATTTATCAGCTCCTGTGTTCAATATGTGCTCATTTAAGTCCATAAACTCTAGTTCTTGAAGCTCTATTGCTAAGGCAGAGCTCAGTAGCTCAGGAGGTGGGCTGATTTTCAAAACACATCCTTTAAAAACATGAGTTCAGAGGACCGAAGTAATTTTAGAGTATCAATGTTTTTATAAGTGTTTTTGCCCCATATTTTACTGCTCGAAATAAGCAAGAAATTCTCTTCCCAACATTATCATGTAGACACTGAATGATAACGTTTCCTCAGAATGACTGAACTCTCTAACAAAATCACTGCTTTCAGACAACACATTTTATGTTTTTTATCAAAAATGTTTTAGTGTTGAAACTCACCTTTATTACCCAAATTCCTCTAATGACATGATCAATAGCCCTATAATCTAAATCATCCTTTTGTTCAAAGTAAAAAATATTCTTTCTCAGGAGAAACAGCTTTAATAATTTCAAGATGTTGTTGGAAAAAAGGCTACTGGCTTGAGTAGCCATTCAACTTGGCAAGTCGTTGTAACCAGTGTTCACCACACCCTGATGAGAAAGCAAAATAAATAGTTGTCAAAGCTTTCATGTGTTGGAAACTTTTCACATGTTCTCCACAGATCTGATGCCTGCTTTATACATGCTAGTAAATCAAATTTGCATATTACTACAGACATGAGTTACTAAAGCTTTCTTTTACAAGTTAAGGTTCCTGTATAAAACTAATAGCTTACTCTGATGCATGACCAAAGAAATTCAGCAATTTTGTCAGGAAGCCAGAGATTAAATGAGCTGGGAGGCCAGTCAGGGAACTGGTTACAAAACCATATGGTGCTTATTTTTGAGAATAAGAAATCAAGTACTTCTTCAAATGAAAAAACACCTCATGATTGTCTGATAAGAATCACATTGCACGATGTGTTTCACAGATTAACTGCACTCTAGACAATCCAAGGAGGAAGATAGTGATACCTGCTAAACTTAAATTCCTTGCAAGTACGTCTGGATTAATACCACATCTCTAGCATCCCTTGGTATTATTGTGAAAGCAGAACATAAAAAAACTCCCAAACAAATACTAATGCCATGCTGTGAAAACAATTTACATTGAATTCTGACCTTGGACACTGTACTCTAAATTTTTGTTTCTTTCTTTCATTGCACCATTCCAGGATAGCCATCTGGACATTAAACTCGCCGGTTTATCTCACATGAAGTCACACATGTTGGCTTCCATACACATCCTGGAGTAAATCAACATCATAATGAAGTAGTATGGCAGCCCCAGAAGTCATCAATACAAGGTAAAATTGAAATACTGTAGATGGCTCTCCAGAACAGGCCACTGCAGGGACCTACTACCTGGGGGACAGTGGCAGCAAGAATTCTGCTTCCCAACCCACTGCCCAGGTTGACTCCTGATGATCCTTCTTGGGTAAATTCACAAATACTGAAATGACAGCATTTTAAGCTGCTTCAGCTAATGGGTCTTTACAAATATATAGTTGCACCTTTATATCATCGTACCATTATACACTGCGCTACTTTGCTTTACTGTATCACACTGGAATTTAGTCCTCATCTAAAAATTAAATTAATTTTAATGGTAATCCCATAAAATCTACCATTAATATTAAAAACTTTTCTATACCACTGCTTTAAAATTGTGAAAATAGGCATATCTCTGAATTGGTTTTTCTTTTCCTACATCTTGAATTGAACACTCAAAATTCTTGTTAATGAAGGAATTAGTTTAAAAGCATTTATGGATGTTCCCATGCTTATAAAAGTCACAGTGCATAAAACAGACAGAATTATCTCTGACTAATATCCAAATTTGTGGTTTTATTACTTATGAAGACTTGGCTTTATTACCCCATAATACTTTTGTAAGGAGTCCCTGACAGACTTGCAGTGACTTCAAGCACAGGCAATCTTTATTACTGTAATGTTGATTACTTTTTCATTTGTTAGAGCAACACTGATGTTATTTGTATTTTCCCTGCACATCAGTTATTTCTAAATGCTAGTGTATAATCTACACCTGAAAAATGTCAGATTCTGCAGGATGAGTCATTTCTACTTACTCCTAAGCCTCAGCTCCATGTAATTGCTGATCATTCTTTCATTGGCCCCATCATACTCCTGCTACTTAGAACTGAAGATTTCTTCCCCAATTTCACATTTAAGAAAGCAAACCAAACAAGTTTAATAACTCTTATTAGAAATGGTAACTCTGACTAGAAAGGGTAAATAGGGAGATATGTCATACACATGGGTGCTTTCAGAAGTAAATATAACAAATTAATTATTTTGTCTGAATTGAAAATTACTAGTAAATCATTAGCAAAGCAAATACTCTAAATCACTGATTAAAAACAGGTAAAATGTAATCATGAAGCAATTACTTACTAATAGTTTTTAGTAAATACCTAGATACATGCATATTTCACTAAGCATTTTATGCTAATGGGGACATATGTTTGAGCTCTCCAATGCCATTAATAGAATCTTACCTGGAGTAAGACCTGAACTAATACAGGTACCACTTTTAAACACTGTACTAGGAAAACTGTCCTGGTACATGAGGGCCTAATCTGTTCATGTGTGAGCAGTGTCTGTGCCATCCACTCAGTTCCAGCTGGCTCCAAAACCCACATAAACAGCCCCTCACCCTCCAAAAGCTGCCAGCAGCACAGGGCACCGCTGCTCACACATGTCAGCTCCTAAGGCAGGAGATGGGAAGAGATACAGAGGGAGACATGTGGAGTGCTGAGGAGACAGGCAGCTGGAGAGGTGCTCCTGCAAGCCTGCACTGCTTACCAAAGGGAGCTCTCCATGTGAGGCACAGGAGCCCAGGGATGACCCACAATGGGGTAGGGACAGCCATGAGGGGTGGGGGTTAAACTGCACACAATCCCACATTCAAAGGGACTGGAATGGACTGGGTATAATATGCAGGGAAAATGGAGGAAACTTGAGTCTAGGAAGGAAGGGGGAAGATGATGCTTTTCTTAAGTTGGACCTGGGAAGTATGGAGGCAGCACATTTTAAATGATGTTCTCTTTTTCTGGATATTGAAATGAATTATTTGAATTTTGTGTTAATTAGCAATTCATTAACTACAGTTTCTGGTAGTCCCATGACAGAAAGAAACCTTCCAGATTGTTTTTAAATTACAATGTTTTGCTTCAGTACAAAGCAAAGCAGAACTTTAACCAGAATGCTTTATAAAGTGTTAACAGTGCTCTAGATTCTAAGCCATGTTTTCTTACTCCACCTGGTATCAAATCCCCTGACAGCAATTTCCATTGCTTTGGCAGCTACTGCTGCAGTCAGCCCACAATGCCACCACCAATTATCAGCATCTAGAGAGATCAAACAGAGACTAAAGTGCATTCTATGTTCACTTATTCCGTCACATGCTGTGTCTGCAATATGCCTTATCTTCAAAAGCACTTGAACCTTAAAGAGCATCAGAGACTAAAAATTGTTAAGTACTTCAGAGAAATTTAAAAAAAAAAATCTCATCTCAACAATACAACATTGTTAAACAGCTGGTTTGGTCTATAAGAGCAGGTGGTCATCTGCACAAAAGATACTAGATGTAAAAAAAGAGAAAAAAGGTAGAAGGAATAAGTTAAACAAGACATGACTAGAGGCACTTTTTCTGTTCCACAGGACATAGACCTTAACTCAAACTTTCATAACAAAGGATGCTGACATTATTTGTCCAGTTATGCAAGTGCTTTTCTTTACTGTAGCTCTTCTCAGCTATGAATTCTGACAGGTATGCTGCAACAGAAATCACAGGGCAGGGCTCCATCTCATAATGAAGAAATAGACTGGCATAAAAACCAGAACATCCTTCTGAAGCAGGATGTGACAATGCATTTTTTACATTGAAAATAATTGATCAAGCATTTGCCAAAAATAAATGAAAAATCCAAGGCTGAACTTAGATTTACATAATACATTCACTACAAATATCAATTGCCCTTGGCTGCACTGTATTAAGGCAGGTGAGAGCAAACAGAAGTCCTTGATGTGGTGTCCCGCCTAAGCAGAAGCAGGTCTAGTAAAATGTCTTTTTTGGGACCATCCTGGGAAGAATCTAGTCATGAGCCCTTGAGGAAGTCTTAAAAGGTTCTGATCAAGGAAATTCTGTATTCAGAAATGCTCAAATGCATTTAAATAAATTTTCAGAGGATGGCTTAAATATCTAAAGACAGTACACTACAGCAAACCGAAATAAAGTCCCAAGGAATCAAATGCTATTAGGTACTCCTGGAAAGGTCATGTAGGAGAGCTGAACTGCCTTGTCACATTAGTAGTCTATCTTGAGAGTACAAAATATTATTTTTAAATGCAACTGTACTTTGACAGAAGAAACTTGTTCTGCTGTCCCTATCTGACTAGTAAAACCCCTGCCAAAGTCATTAGATGCCAGCACAACTAATTTGTATCTATAACAAGTAAACAAATATCATTGTAGATAAGTTGTGACACCATCAGATAAAATAACATTGTGGATGATGCTCCCTAGGGTTCAGATGCCAGGACACAACATAGAGAAGCAGAGTCAAATCCATAAACCAAATTAATTAGATAATTAACCGAAGTCTCTTAACAATAGCATAATGGACATCTTAAATAAAATTTCAAATAATACATTCAGAAGTAATTAAAATTTATACCAGTGGCTTGAAACTTAAGAATTTGTTGGAGGACAAATGCTGGAAAAAAAATGTATATCAAAGTAGGGGCTCATAGCAAAAGGTGCTTGAGACTGCAGTATTTGAATTATTTATTTTTTACCTCTGTGGATCATCTGACAAGCCTGTACTTCACTGCCAGCCCACTTGTATGTAACATGGACAGTGCAGAGGGCTGCTCATAGCTATTTCAGGAATTTACAGCACAGATCCCCTTGGTAAAGTAGGGCACTGATGGGCATATATTTTACATGAACTGGAAAGTAGGTCCAACATTTCAGCTCCCTTCAAAAGAAAATATGTTTGAAACAGAGACTGCCTGCATTGCTAAATTGTACAAGAATGCTTAAGTAGCATGCATCGCTCCCACTAAGTTACTATTCAAAAATATTTTCAATTTATTGTTACTCATTCAAAGAAGTGGAGGTAGCCCCAAAAATATTACTAAAATGATGTTTTGTGTGAACTTTTTGTTCGTGTGGACCCCAATTGAATATACTTTTGGTTACAGGCTTTTTTGTTTCCAACATCTAATACTTGTAGGATGTTTTCTTTGCGGTTTTTGTTGGGCTTTTTTACTCATTTGGGAATTAAGAAAATAATTACTGATTCCTTCAAAAGAGTTATGTAGGTATGTAGTAATTTGAACAAGAGCTGCAGCTGTTTTGTGCTTCTGTCAACAAAAGATTTTCAAACCAGATAACTATGGGTTTCTCAGTCCTTCATGGTATTTGGCCTAAAGGCCAAGCAACTTCAAGACTTCACTTAACAAAATGGAACAATTTGAAAATCCAGTTATCATCTTTATACTATTCTTACTTTAAACCTTTTTCTCATTTCAAAGCTTAAAAATCAAACTAAACTGGGCAAGGGAATAAAATACTCTTTATCCCAAAGGAGTAACAGATACAAAACCAATTTAATATCAGTGATCTGAATACTGAAGCAAGGTGCACCCAGGGCAACTCTCCTGACTCCTTGGTTACAGACAGCAGAGAATTTAGTCCACTGTCAGTACTGCAGGAGAAGACAGGCAGTCATTCTGGGAATTCCTATACAATTCTAGAAAATTAAGATTTTGTAGCTAAAGGTACGCAATAATTTTTCCTTACTGGACTTCATAACGAAATTTTTATTAGTTTTACTGAAGTGAAATTTCACGCAGTGGAAGGAAATGGAAGACTGGCAAAAACAAGAATTGCTAATATCCAAGCTGAGCCAGAGCAAGCCATTGTATACACATGCTTTCTGTACTAGAGAAAAAACTGTTTTTCTTCTGTGGGTTCCATCTGATTCAGTGTCATAGCCATATAACTGAGGTAATAATTTATTTTGGTACACAGGCAAATAAAAGGATAAATGCTAAAACCAAATATTTTAAGAGAAGTTGGTATTAAAAAAAAACCCCAACAAATCATTGTTTAAGGCCCTGTGTTAGAACATTGGAGGGAAATCAGAGAGTTTGACACTAGGTTAATTAGATTTAAATAGTTTCAGGGAGAGAGACAGAATGTGCAACAGGAAAATACTATTCATCTTTGTAGCCAGATTGCTTAAATTTACCAAAGCTGTCATCGAGACCTTTTAGAGACTACTTTCATGATTTTGTTTATGGTTCTGTAAAGAGAAACAATATTGACTGCTGACATTTATCATGGCTTGTAATTTTTCCTCCCCTTAACTTCACTGTGGTTTACTACATGGAAAGTGATTTGTTTTGCTTCATCTTCTTCATCAAGAAAAAAGAAGAATACCCCTTTTAATAAGGTAAGAAGATGTAACTGAAGCCCCCAGCCTAGATCATGAGGCTCTTTCAATTGCAAACACCCCACAATCTCCCTCCAAGATGGAAAAAATAATGGTAGATTGCTTCCTATGATTTACTGAAAGTGAGGAGGTCCACACCAGGGAGGATACATAATAGACACCCTCCTTCCATCCACTTGCAAGCAGATGGGTGACAGAAAACTGCTTTGCACCATTGTGCTGATATGCCAGGGTCAGAGTTAATGCTTAGACAAAGAGGTCGCTGCCACCATTTGCACAGAGCTGCCTCCATCTGAACCCAAGTGAGGTTTCTCTTTGGGATGATGTGAGAAATCTTGACACCAAAAAAACAGAAAACCAAAAACATTAGACCAGACTTAACTTTCTCTTAAAGATCATCAAAATTTAAGGAAAGTTTTTCATAGAAGTATAGATGTCTAACAATTTAACACTAAAAGTTAAGCTCATTGTTTGTGGATTCTCAAGCCACTCAAGGTATCAAAATCCTGGACAGTTTTTGTGTAAATAAAAATACTGGGAAAATACAAACACACACACACACACACACTTAGCAGAGTGGCCCAAGGATGGGCTCAAGCATCCTCTTTGCTATGAAAGGGCACTTAAATTTTGCCTTTATACAGAGAGCAGAAGAGAAATGCATAAAATTACTTTGCTACAGCCTGTTATGCCTGATGTGGAACACAGAGAACTACATTCACTCTTACCTTCACAGTGATACGAAAAACTCTTTTCAGATGATTTATGGATACAACAGTGGCAAGGCAGTAAGTGGCAGGGCAAATGCCTTGTTTAATGAAGCAGTTATGTGTTTGATACCTTTACCAAATTGATTCTGCTTCAGATGAACTGGTTCAAATTTAAAACCATTTCAATATGCAGCCTATGTACATAAATAATTGGTTCAGCATTCAAACTAGTTGTTTGTGTTCGGCAGTTTTTTTAATGAATTCCTTATAGAAATCTAACTGCCTTTGAAATCAGGTCCAAATCTGAATGGTTTCAAAATGTGTCTTATACTGAATGACAACTGCTCTTGACTTGTTTGGCTGCTAATGCAAGGTGATACTACATGGGGAGCCAGAATTCAGAACCAGCAGGGAGAATTTTGCACCTTTATTTGTCGGAGGCAGCAGTGTTGGAAAGGTAACAAATTCTTTTACCAAATTCATGCTGTCCCTGGGGCAAGGCCTCAAAATAAACACAGTAGCTTCAAAGACAGTATTACTGTCAGCTCCAGGCTGCAGACAGTCCTGTTTGCATGTTGTGATCAGTTCACACTTCCCATTGCAAACAGTCTTAGATTACACCCCTACTTATGTGAAAGATTATTATGGAAAAATAATAAAAAGTGGTATGTTAAAGCTATGCCAAATATAAGACACATTTATCATGCTGTCAATGGAATTTCTTACCATATGTCTCAATGGATTTAGTAAAATTAGTTTTGTTTTATACCTATAATAGCTATAGGTCTTAGGCCATATATAACGTATTTCACAAAAAGAAAGACTGTTGTTCAAGCAGCAGGAAAAAACCCAAAACACATGACATATGTGCCCTAAAAAAAAAGAAAGCTCAACTTTTTGGGAAAGGAGTCAAAACCACTTCTCTAGATCTGCTTGTGTAAAGGTGAAGCTAGAAAATGAGAGAGTATCCCTAAAGCTCAAATTGCAATAGTTTCTAAAGTGATTATCATATTTAGTTGACACAAATTAGTCCTCAGAATAAATATGGTTACATTATTCACAAATCACAAACTTATCTTTAACTATACATAGGTTTCAAACATTGTTTATCTGGCTTGTCTGCATTGTTCAGCAGAGAATTTTGCTTTTTGTCAATTTTATATACCACTTTCAATTTTAGTTGATGTTTTATCAAGGACTAGACACCAGGAGGACAGTGCAACCCACTTCTCACCATGACATTTCTTTGGTAAATCGCACACTATAGGTATTCACTATTAAGTTATTATGGTGAACCTCTAAAACAGAATATCTAACTAAATACAAAGGCTTTTTGTCCTGCCCAGATCACATCAATTTAGTTTCATTTACTTTCAAAGGCACAAATTTCAACGTCCAATGGATGTCAGCAGACACGGTTTCTCTGACGTTTGAGAATTCCATCCATATATCCAATCCAGTAAATTTTTATGCACATATATTGTTCTTAAAGAGGTGTAATCACTAGTTGACCTCAGTGGGATGCTTAGCGTGAGAGAAGGTGGCAGGATTGGGCCCCAAGTTTTCATAAATAACACAGAACATCTCCAGATGAACATTCCACTGTTAGTTTTTATAGTGCCTTCCACAGCCAGCCCACATGGTCTCTCACACACATTCCTACATGCCAGAACAATAACAAATTAAAGTTTGGTTTATAAAAGGGCCTTGGCTCAGATGCTGCTTATACAAGTTTGCATGCTGTTTACTCTGAAAAAGGTGTGGAACTGACCACAATGAGGTGACAACCTCAATTCCACTCACACATGAGGTGAGAAAACCAATAACAAAACTGCAGGATTAGGAAAGGACGCTTTGTTTCTCCTGGCTTGCACATGAATAAAGTGCCTTTTATTAAGAAAGAAATGAAGCCTCTCTGTGAAGCAGACTAAGGAACATCTCTTACTCCTTAGTACACATACGCATACAAACATTTTATAGATATTTATCTATATATAAATATATGTGTCTGACTGTACACACATATCCATACTACTCATGATGATCCACAGAATGAGGAGTCCTAGATTACTACTGCCCTACCTTGTTGTCAGTGAAGATTTTCATTGACTTCAGGGAAACTGGATTTCTAAGCATTACACTCCTCCTATGCTGAGCACTGGTTCAAGGACATTATTACACCCAAAGCCTGCCTGTGCTTTCAAAACATAGTTGAAGTGATTGAAGGGTTACATACTGCTTCCCTGAACTATCTCAGTTTACCTTCATGGCTTGATACTTCAGAATACCCTTAAAATCCAATGTTGTCTGTTAAAATAGTAGGCACAGAGAATAAGGGAAATACCTTGGAAGCTGACTCACTTTCATCTAAGCACTATTTCTGTCCAATTCAACATGAATGTTCTCACAAGTATCAAGTGGACCTGACATTTAGCCCCAAATTAGAACAACTTAAAAAAGGGAAACAAATATGTTACCACCCCCACAGAACTTCAAAGGGTTTTTTGTAATGTTTTTTTAAATATTATATACAACCAAATGCATGATTGCAGACATCTCCATAAAACTTGGTTGTCCCCATAATTAACTGGGGATACCCCAAGCTACATTAATTACTAGCAGAAATGCAAAAACTGAAGTATGTTTGCTTAAACATACAGTCAGTTCAATGCCAGAAAACATTCTACAAAGAGATTACACAGACCAAGCAGATACATGTGGCAGGGACATTTATATTAGAAACACTCTAAACAAAGCCATTTAGTACAGAGTACATTTTGCTTAAAAGATATATACATAGCGTTAGAGCAAAACTGGGAACAACTATAAGAACTTTAATTGACTGAAAAAAATAACTGCCAGTATTTATAATTCTACAAAGAAAAGTGTCATAACGAGTTCACTGGAAAAGAAAAAAAATCTCAGTTCTATCCTGCACATGTGCACATGATAGTTTCAGTCCATTAAGGCAGCAAAAACTAGAAGAAAATATTCCTTTTAAGTACTTTTTTTGTGAAGTACCACAGAAAACTGGAAGGTTTTTTGTTACAATTCTGAGAAGATACATAATCAACATCATTAAAGAAAGAAAAAGTGCTTCAGATACACAATTAATAGCTCTCTCCTGTCTTTGGGGAGAGAGGCAGTAATTCCTCACTATCAGCAATTACAATGCACTTGTAGTATCTCAGCTGCTTGGTTAATGAGTAGCAGGTAAAGTAAAGCAATATCTCCCTCTAATCCCTGCCCATTTGCTGTAGGAAGGAAAAATAAACACAGAATACCTCTGATGCGAGTTCTAACTAACCCAAAGGAGAAGCAAAAATAAGTTCTGGAAGTGCTTAACCTATATCCTGTTTTACTCCATAGGGTTAATGGAATTATACAAGTCTAAGAAACGAAAGATTTAACCCACAGTAATTTTTGTATTCTAGATTCTTCTAAGGTCAGACAGAAAGACACTGTTCACATTTTATTTATTAATCCCAAAGAACATTCTAATATTTTGCACACTGGTTGCACAATATTGGAAGAATTGGTTTTCAGCACTAGCCTTCAATCTGTAGTCACTTCTATATATCATCTATATCAACTTCCATTCTTTGATGTTATGAGAGCATTACAGACCAGCATCTGGTCTTTGAATTTAGATTCCAGCTTTATATTGGAAATGGTATTTTCATTTATATACCAAATTTTAAAAGGCTTAATCCTCAGATCTCTTGCACAACCTATCACTGCTTCAATACCATGCGAGTCACAAACACTATAGCCCAAAAGTGAAATACTATTCTAGAAATTTGTGCACAATAGACCACATTGATTGAAAAAAAAAAATTAAAAAAACAAAAACAAAAAAAACCCCACTTTAAACCTACTATTTCTGTTAATACCATTTTTTCCATAGCCATTTTTGGAGGGAAAGAAAAAGTTGGGTTTTTTTTTTATTATCTCCATATATGCAAAAGCAGTAAAAGTTCTGGCAGGCCTAGAATCAATGGGATCCAAAGCTCCATAAGACTTTTTTGAAAATTGGCAGACTTTAGCTTGAGATCAAGCCTGTGAAACATATTTTCAGACTCATACTTCTCCCCTCAAGTAAACTTGTAATTGTAACACCTTTATTCACAGCCTAAGCCTGTGTACATTTCTAAGCTCACTAATGTAGCTGTCCCCAAAAGAAAAAAAAAAATTCTTCAGAACCATGACTCAAAACCTAAAACCCAAACAACTCATTCTAGCCCAAAGACAGGCTGTAATCAAGCCAGAATGGGATCTGAAGCTGAACGTTTCTGCTTTCTCCTATATTTTCTTTGTTTCCATTACAAAGCTGGAGATTATTTCAAGTTTTTGCTAATGAAACACAGCATTGTCTAAATCTGGAGCTTCATGAGCTCCCATGAGTACCTTTCACTAGCAAACTTACCTGTTTTAGGCCTGACCCTCCTTTTAGCACATTTACCAGATGGTCCAAGTTACATTGGGTATTATTAGGTACAATACAATAGACTACAGTCACTACATCAAGTAAATGAGCTGATAAAAAATAACACTTAAATTTTGAATACTTGCCTAAGATAATTAACATTAGCATAAGGTAAATTTAAGTCCTCCATTTGTAGAGCAGAAGGAATAATAACAGGAAACTTTGCTACAGCATTTGAAGAATTCAGATACATTTCTTCATTCTGTGGTTTTAACTAGGATGTGAAATAGGTTAATTGATTACTTTTTTTGGTGCCATAAGCAAAACCACAGGAATACTTCTGAATTTTATAGTCTTGGAACATTCTAGTTATGTAAATAATTTTGAATAATCATGCTTTATGTCTTAAAACAAATTTAAAAGTCATTAAGAAGGTGAGCCAGTAAACACTTTAGTGTACATGTATAAGGTTAGTTACAATCATGCTCTTTCCTGCAGGTCAGTAAACTCATTAATTACATTTATTTTCTGAACACAAGTGCTATGTCCATTAAGAAAGGACAGATAACTGTAAATTACTGAAAATCATTTGTACAATTCTTTTGGTTTAAAATCTTCTTTAGCTATCTTACATGTAGTATGCATCCCATATAATTCAGCATATTGCTGAACTTGGACATTTGGTTTTAGGAGATTTTGCTTTCTACATCTACATTCATTCTCCTAGCAATAACAGCACTAGTTTTATTGTTTCATTCCACACAGATCATAGACTGTGCATTCAATCTAATAATTTATAGTGCTTCCTTTCTGATACAGTATCTGTTGGACACTTAAACGCTTAAAATCCCCTTGCAACTAGTATTTGGTGCATCCAAGTCTAACCATCTCCAGAAAATTAAGATTTTCCACAGCTCTTCTCAGTCTCATTATAGTTGGCAGCAATTTAAACCACATCCTTATGTCTTCTTATATTCTAAAGGAACTCCAACAGCTTATTTTAGAATAAAAAAGTATTTATAAAATACACACATAGCCCACACCAGGTCAAAGTCAACTGGATAAAGCAATATATTTTGCAATAAGACATAAGACCTTTTTTAAAAAAGCAGCTATTCAGAGTTAGCAGCTATTCAGTTAACACAACACTTGTGTTATTTACCCATAGCTGTTCACAGACTATCCTTGCAGTTTTCTAGGAATGCAGGAAAAGAAAGCCCTTCATTGAGGAGTTAATAGCAAACAACAGCAAAGCACAAAAAGATTTGTGAAGGAAGATGGGGGGAAGATATTTTTAAAGCATATTTCCTTTCTAGCTGAACAGTGGCATCTGATTTACCAAGATAATCTTCAGGGGTTTGCCATTGCTCTCTGGGGAAAGGCAAATCTATTTGAAGAATATAATGAGGCACAGAACATTTTTAACTTGTTTCCATACAGGTGGAGTATACAGCAAGAAAAGGCACTATCTTTTCAATCACGACAATCTCTGAAGTCTACCCTAAACATGGAAGCATTACTAGTATTAAATGCTTTTGCAGTCTGCTTTAGGGAAGGATTAGCATCTCTGGCTGTTTGTTGGTTTTGGGGAGTTTTTTAATTTGTTTGCAGAGGTGTCACTTATTTGCAAAGCCTCATTTAGGAGCAGAAATTAATGTGATAGACTTATGAAAAATGTTTAGACTTACAGGTACTCACATAATTGGCTTTCTAGTGACTACCTCAAAACCAGCCAGTAGTATAAATCTGTCAGTGGCAGCAAGCCTGGCTGCAGGCTCTTGTTTGTGTATTTAGTCTGCCTTTTACAAGTCTACTATGGATTACAGTGCAGAAGGCTGCTAATCTAGTTTAACTATGCCTATAATCGTCTGAAGAAAAAAAGTGGCATACACACATGTACACAAAAGTATACACACTTAACACCACAGTTTTGTAGAGGTCTGATTCATTCAGTTCTAAGAACAGGAACTGCACTTGAACAATATTCCTCACATGATTCATTACACTTTTGTCTCAAAGGCTTCCCTGCCACAGGAAATATTTTGTTTTTTTCATTTTATTTTATTCTTTAATATTCCCAAAGCACTTCAAATGAAAAGAAGTGATCAAACATGCCTTTATGGCAACACAATTCTCATATTCTATTGATTTCTCTTTGTTTTCTCTAATTTTTCATTGAAATCTTCAAAGAAGGTCCCTAAGGAAGCAATGGCTTATTAATTATTGTTTGGTTTATTCTTACAAGAACAGTAATTTAGATTATTTTATTATGTTCCAGACAACGATTGCCTAACCAGATAATGTAAGCAAAGTAAAGTAAACTGGAAACTGAGTTTAATTACAAAAACAATTGCTTGGATTGCATTTGTGGTTGAGAAATACCAATTAATTCAGTTCACAGTGCAAGAATGATTATTGCAATATCACAGTGATAAACAAGTAATGCAGAAAAAAGCTTTCACCAAGGAGTAAGTTGCGCAATTGAAAAGAGTTTGTAAATAGGTGCTGTATTATCTCTGCAGAGACTCCTAATCTTGGGTTTATTTGCCACAAGACTGTGTCCCAAATAAAAACATTACAGTAGCCAAATGAGTGTTTTAACTTATAGCAGATACATTATTAACCAGGAAATAGTACATTTGGAAAAGACAGACATACATACTCTTATCCTGTTCTTATTGGCATCACAGTGATAAAACTGTGTCAGAGCCATTTTTTCGGCCCGGCCCAACATATCTGAAGATGATCTGGAACCACATACACGTGTCTTAAAGGCAGCATGAATCACTCTTGTTATGGAAAGTAGCCACTTTAGAACTCATAGCCCATGTTGATAGAAGTAGATGCAGATAAATCAGTTTCATACCATTTGGAAAAATGCATTCCAGTAGCTATTATTATTTAGCATCATGAAGTAAATTTGGTAGATTGCTGGTAGATTTGAAGAGATTGTGGGGATGTGTTTACTTTAAAAATTTCCAGTACAGTACATTTATTAATGCTCCTGAAAGATACTGAAAGACAACCTGAAACCAAGAGGAAGGCGCACTAGGATAAAGACTGGCTGAGAAGGAACATCCTCTAAAATTTTGGTCTATTTTCAACGCCATTAATGACCACACATTTCAATTCATTCCACTGACAGCTTAATTACATAAACAAGTCTAATGGACCTGATGAGATGCATCCCAAGCTCCTGAAAGAATTGGCTGGTGTAGTTGAGAAGAATTTCTCCATCATATTTGAAAAGTCAAGGCCATCAGGCAAAGTCCCAGGAAAAGTGGAAAAGTGGGAATATTTCACCCATTTTAAAAGAGGATAATAAAGATCACCATGGGAGCTGCCAGACAGTCAGCCTCAGCTCAGTGCCCAGTCACATCAAGGAACAATCCTCCTGCAAGTTATGTCACCACTTATGTCTGAGTCTGCAGTGACAAGACAAAGGAGAACTGATTTAAAGTGAATGGGGATAGACTTAGATTGGCTCTAAGGAAGAAACACTTCTGTGATACACTGGAACAGGTTGCCCAGAGAAGCTGTGGATGCCTCATCCTTGGAAGTGCTCAAGGTCAGGTTGAGTAACCTGATCTAGCCCATAAAAGGGGGTTGGACTGGAGGATCTTTAAAGAACAACTCCAATTTAAATCATTTTATGATTCATTAGCTAACAAACAAAGCTCTGTGGATCAGCAATGTTTGTGAAAGCATATGTATGTACTCAGGCTTATCAGGGAGATTCATGACCTCATTTTGTCCTCATTAGGAGTTCAAATACAGTAAGCATCCAATCCAACTGGGCTTTGAGTAAATAAAAAAATTTCTTATAAATTCTAACAAATACAATGCTTAGTGCATTCATCTTACATTTGTCACAAAACGACTCTATTGTGACATCAAATTCCTACAATTCTGCCTGATGTCTACGTTTCTCTGGAGTTTTGTAGGATTTTTTTACTCTGATATGTAATCTTTCTGTTCTTTCAGGTAGTTTTCTGTAACCACCACCAGTATATTAACTGATTCTGGAAAAAACTGAGCACAGATTTCCTAAACTCTCTGTAGGTTTCCCTTTTATGTCAGTTTCCTAATTTATTTCATGTGTTCCATTGCACACCAAAACATCTGAATGAGCTTCAGGGCTGACAGTCTACAGTCAAAAATAGAATTAGTAAATTTCTTTTACTTTGGACTAACCTCCCTAATTCTAAAAGCCTCCAACTCATTCTCTGAAGACACAGTCCTGCTGTATTTTTAAATAAGCTTACATAACCTATTTTTTTCCAGAAAAAAATCGTGTTACCAGTCAAGTTCCCATGTAAGTGTTCTAGTGAATCAAACAGCAGCTGTCATCTAAAGCCTACCCACATTTTTCTCTCAAGATGTGCACAAAGTGTTATTTCAGCACACTTGTCAATGTGCTTTGAGACATAGCCACACTACTATATTTTTCTTTAAATAACTTCATTTTCCTTCAAATGAAGTTAAAAAGAAAAGGCTTTTGCAGGCTGATTATGACACCTGTAAGACTGACTTCTTCCTTCAGTGTAAAGCATTCAAATTTTAGACAACAGATAAGACAATATAGGCAAAAAACCTTCAGCCAGTATCATTAACAGATTAACTCCAAGACTTGGTTTGGTCCTTATACTTGAAGAATCATTTGTACACCACTATTGTGAGTTGCATTAATGTTATACATTGGCAAAGAAAATCAACTTTTCTGCATTACTGGTAGTATTGGCTTTTAACTTCAGTGCTATTCTTGCCCTTTTACACATAACTCCAGGTATTCTACTGCTGGATAGGACTGTCCTGTCAAATTGTCTTACTACCATGTTAGTACTGCTGTGAAGTTCTTGGACCTGTTTGTAAATCTGCATCATAAGTAAGGAAGCAAATTATCTCCCAATTTTGTTAATACGAAATAATTTACTTACATTAAAAGAGGAAAATAATTACTTGCCCACAACATACATGTTTCTCAAGTTCTAGGTGCCCAGCCTGAGCCACGGATGAGTAGGAATCATTTTAACTAATTCTCATAATTTTTTAGATGCAGATCCTGAACTATGTTCAAGTGCTTTCATCAGAAGGAAAACCATTTTCACAATGTGTTTCATTACATGAAACACATGTCAGGCTTTCTTCAGGAGAAGAATTCTCTTCTAGAGAGACACAGTCATGGTCAACTTTTTTCTGCAAAAAAACCCAACTGCACACTGAGCAATTATAGGAGAAAAAACAGTATTCTATGAGCATTGTTCATTTGAAAGAACAGCAATATGCAAATACAAGACCGTTACAATACAAATGTTCTGACAGTAACTATGTCATACCAAACTTTTGGAAATGTTAACATTTAATGCACCCTTGTGTCCCCTCTCCAAAAAGGATGTTTAATCTCTGAGCACACCATCAGTATTGTGAAAGCAACTTCTTTTGGGAATAATCTCTTCAGAAGGACTATCCAAAACACATGGATAGACTGATTCTGAGGGGAAATTCTTAAGCATTCACTTTTACAAAAGACTACTCAGCCACTAAAAATGAAATCTACTGAAATCATTCTGCTTCACAGTACAAAATGGAACTCATGAACTATGAAGGAAAGAGACAGAGATTTGTTTGGGGCTTGGGGGTTTTCAGTTGTTCAGGGTTTTTTAAAAATAATTCTTATATTGGGCAAGATTTGTTCTCAATTTTTCCCAAGACAAATGAATAATACCTTCTGACAACATCACCACATCCTGTATATTATTGTAAAACCTAACTTCTGAGTTGCCATTGATTTATTTATTAAAATAGGTATAGAAAGTTAAATTTTGTTTATTCCACAAATAATTTAGCCTTTTAAAATGGTTTAACTCTACAGATTCCATGTGCAAAGGACACAGATTACATAGTTTTTAAAGTAATTTACCTTGCTGAAAACACCTTTTGGCTAAAGGAGTTGACACCCAGAAGAAGTTTGAGATATAGCAAGATTACAGGATTATGAACAATAAAACATCAAGAAGCTCTACTTCCTCTCCATGTTCCTATAAGTAACAATGTTTTTTCTCCATTCTCAATTTGTACTACTTTCATCTTTTAATGTAAATATTTTAATTTCTGGAAGCTCATCCTTACATGAGAGTTCATCTTTATTTCATGTTAGCAGGGACCCCAGATCTTATCCAGGGTTACATCAATACATTGCACAGCTATGTGTGTACACCACTCCAATTTAAATGTACTTTCACTGACCTGGTGAGTTAATTTGCTTATAAATCATCATTTGTAGAGGTGTTCCTTTCCCCAAGAATCAAACACCTCATATGAAACAGTTTTTCCAACAAAAATCATACAAGATTGAGACCAAATGTTAACCAATAATATCAGTAAGTAAATAAAACCATTTTCATGAAGTATTAGGACTTGAAAGCACTCAAGACAATCCTTACCATTTTATGCCCCAAGATAACATCAAGTCTATGTATGAAATTGCTGGAAATGTCAAGAACTATGGACACTACAATATCTTAGAAACGTATTCCATTTCCCTCTATCCATCTATTTTGGGTTTGCAACAGCCTTTTACATATCAAAGAACTGATACAAGAGTTTCAGTGAAGAAAGCCCAGTTCCACTTGTCTTTCCTTGTAAGACATATTTCCTAAGCACTCAGTTATTCTTATCCTTCACCTTGGTGAATAATTCTCTTCATCTGGTCCACACCTTCCCTGAAATGTGACAACCAAGCCTGGTCATACTAATGGTATGACACCATAAGGTGGCTCCCTTCCCTATAACTTTGCAGTACTGTCAAGTCACATTGAATCTCAGTGCAACGTCAAGATCTTTTTGTACAGAACTGTTACTTACTCAGTTGTTGCTATCATGGTGTTTAGGCAGGAGATATCTCCTAAAGTCTATGTTTGGGAGCTAGCAATCATGCCAGTTACTTGTATTCTTTTTCCCTTCTCAGAGCACCTCAAAACTTGCATAGGTAAGTTTCAATTTAAATCTTATCCTAGAATAAAACCTCCATATTCTTCAGCTTCATCTCAAATGCAAATTCAGTGATTGAGTCTTTATTTCATCATCCAGATCACTAATGAAAATATTAAGTAGCACCTAACCCAGGACTGACTCCTGCCAATCCTCACTCAGTACTTAACTTTCCAGTTAAAGAAGCATTGACGCCTAGCTCCAAATACTCCTACAAAACACACTAGTGATCACCTGACAGAAGATGCATCAAGACTAAGTTTTACCAGCCTGCTTATATGAACCTCAGAGTTGACATATATGTCCCACTGCTTCTCTTCTAGTCACAGAGAAGAAGGGCTAATGCCCCAGCAGACAAATTAAACCAGCTCGGTATAATTTCCCCAAGAAAAATTTGTTCTGATTGTTAATCACCTTGGTTTGGGTTTTGTTTTTTTACAAATATTTCTTCTTATGGGAACTGAGCTGAAGTTCACTTATCTGTAACACTGTATCTGCTTTCTCTCCCTTCCCAAAGACAGGAACTGACTTTTTCCCCTTCCATTCTTTGATGTCGTGCCTAGCCTTCAAAAAAATTCCAATGGATAGTCCTGACTATTCCATTAACTGGCAGTAATAAAACCCCACTATAGATACATTAGGCATGTTACTTTGCTATCAAATGGATTGCTTGCATGTCTCTTGTATATGGCAACACAGCATAAGAAAACAGTGTCAATGAGCCAGATTACATGTCAGAATGGGCTCAGCACATAAAGTAGATGATGATCAATCCTCACTATTGCAATCAGTTCCTAGTCAGCTAATGTTATTGTGCCATTAAGAAAAGATATTTTTCTATATATATAAAAAACTTTAAAAAAAAGCCACTGGTAAAGCAACAGTGTTCAAGTCATTGGTTTTCTTCTTCACCTAATCTGACAGCTGTTTTGATCACTTGCAAAAGTCTTCTGTTGTAAAAATAAAGAGCTTACTGGCATTTGAGGTTTTAGCTTTACTCATCCATCCTCTTCCTGCAGCCTGAGATGTTGACATGACATTAATCCTGAGCAGCTGCTTTATACCACAAAAGGAATTTGTTATGGAATTATTTTAAAAGTGCAAGTAGCCAATTAATAACCAAATGTATAATTTCCGAAAAACTTTACCAATCACTTGAATTTTTTCCTTATATAGTCACATTAATTTTGATGAAAATTTTAATCTGCAGAAAGGGCCAAGTGATTTATCTGACTTTATTTCTTACATGTGAAGATACTTTACAAAATAAACAGCTGAAAAAATTGGTTTTTTTCCTGTCAAAGTCAATGTTTCAGATTTCTGTCACTACTAGAACAAGTCAGTATCTCTATTGTTCCCTTAAGTAAATTACCAATACACTAGTGGTGTTCTGCATGGTCCTCAATAATCCTGAGGATAAATGTGACTTACTGACATACATATTCCTTCCAGATGTTATGTTTCCCATAATACTCTTGATAAGAAAAAGCATAAGTAGATCTTATTCAGCTGGATTTTACCAGTCAATGTCTTTAAATATGAACAAAGAGAAAAAAATCATTAACTATGTCTTCTTTACAGTCGATTGTGTTTAACACTAGCAGATAAGATAGTTTTCACCCCCTACATCTCATACAGGCCAAAAATGTCTCCAGTAATGCCTGTACTGTATCCATTTATCACAGAACAGGAGAAACCAGGGCAACAAAGTTATACTGTCATCAAAAAACTTTAAGAAAATTGTCCATAACTGAATTGTCGAAGCAAGAAGATCCAAACACAAGCAGCAGTTTCTTCTCTTGCACAGACCTTCAGAACAATGTGCAGCTCCAATCATGACCTAGCAGTTGAGCTTAAAGAATGGTCAGTGTATTCAGTGACCCCATTGAAGCAGTTATGGGGGCTCTCTCTCACTCCATTTGATATTGCAGAGTCTCGTCTACAGCAATTATCTCTAAGTCCCTACAAAGAGCCCTAGCCCAAGCTAGCTGTGTGATGTGAAACAGTCTGAACCAAAGATGTATAACTAATCCCCCAAGTGCCCAAAGCTGATGTAACAATATATCTGCTGGCCTCAAATATTCACTCAAACATAAGTTGCACATTTTCATGGATTCAAAGTCCCGAATGTTTCCTGAATAAAAATGCTTATAGAGCAAGCATAAAAAAAAGTAAGAAACCTAGGTCGTCTCTAAAGAAGCATATCAAGACAGCTCTTTACTTTAGTAGAATTAGAGAATTACTTACTGGATATCTTCTATGGTAGATGTAGTTTAGATAGGGGCAGCAATTTTGTCATGGCTTATCTACACACCCCTTGCAACCACACAGACAATCCCTGGGATTTGCCATTAAAGCACAACATATGGTTCTCTTTTTTTTCTAAGTATGAGGCAGAAGTGTGTAACACATGAAAACAGTATATCTCAACAAACTGGGAAAATGAAGGAGATCATTAAGTGTAGTAACAGCAGTCAGATACATTTATGTTTTCAAAACAGAAAAAAAAAAATTATTTAACTTCCAAAACACTTGTACTCAAGTATTTAGATTGCCTAACTCATTCTTCAGACTTCCAGCAACATCTAGGTCTCTAAAGAGTACAAGTCACTGTTTTGCTCACTTATAAACTTAAAAACCAGAAACAAACCTGAGTAGAGAAGTCACAGATGACAGAGCAGAAACACAGCAGTGTAAAAGCAAAATTTTTGTGGAAGAAAACTTAAGAACTTGCATATTTTCAAACAGGAATACCTGCCAGGAATCTTCAAGAGCCTCTGGAGGTATTTGAACTGGCCTGTCAGTCACTGGCCAAGGCTGATTCCATTCCTTCCTAGTCACTGATGCCAACTCCTATGTGTACACCTGCAAGCCAAAAGAGGAAATTTACTTCTACTGAACAGCTGAAAACCAGATGTCAGGGTATTAAGCTACTGCATAGACAGTTTCATACAATAGATATAATTACTGTCAAATGAAAGCATTATCTTAGATTTCAGGAAATTTGAAATAAGCACCAGAAGTGTTCATCGAAGTTCACATCAACACTTGCCTTTGTGACTCAGTTTGTACAGTCCCTCTCATCCCATGAGGGATGGTTAAGAAGCAACCTATGCAAAATAATTTATTGCTATGATTACTTTTTATCTAAGCCAGTTTCACTTCCTTTCCTTACACATCCTGTCTAAATCCCCTTTGCATTGTTTCTTCTTCCCACCAACACAGATAAGAAAATGTAACCTAACTTGATACTAATTATATAACCCTTTCCAGACCTAGGTGGCCATAGCAAAACACAAAATACAACTATTACAGAACAATCCATTCCTTGAATATTTTGTGGAGGCCTATTTTGCTATTTCTCTTGCTTTAACAATAAGCTGCTGGAATTTGAAGTTCTGACAAGTTTATAGGGCAAAGCTGGTAGGAGCAAGATGAAATAATGTAAGCAACAACTCAGACCATTTTTCATCATGAAGTCATCTTATATCATTTTAAGAATGCCCATCAATTAATTAGAAAGTTACATTTTACTGTATAGTCCCATGTAGCTATTGTTCTATAAAAAGGATCTGACAGTAAAATAACCAGCAGTTACAAATATTAACTGAGTGTAAATAATTTCTATGCTTATTAGTGTCTGATATTCTAATCCCACAAGACTGTGTTCTTAATACGAACATCAGTCAGCTGGGAAATTTTACAGGCTATCAAAACATAATGACTAATACAATAGTCCTCTGCTTTCTTGAAGCATTAATTCTGAGCTGCTTGCATGCAACTAAGTGAGCCCTAATACAGATATCTTGTACTACATTCTGAGGCTCATGTTGCCCCTGAACACTAGAAGTTCCATCAGGTCCAGAATTTGAATGTTCAGCTCATAGTGAGTAAAATAACTACATCTTTGTGCAACAAGCTTGGATTATTTTTTTATTCCTAAGACACAGGCATGAGTAAAATAAAGCCATGAAAGAAACTCCAGCTAACAGCAAAAGATGCACCATTTTTGACTGAATAAAATCTCCTTCAAGAATAAGAAAGCTAAGCTTCTAGGATGGCAGCTGAAAGGACTCAATGCAGTATTCAATAAATCCATTAAATGAAAAGGATGTCCAGGATAGCAGGCAGGGATCAAGAACTCTGCTCATACTCTGTTGCTACATGGGCTGCATCCTCCACTTAAACAATGAGTGGTAAATAAAATGGACAATAGTAACAGCTGTCAGCCCCCCCCATTTGAGAAACACAGCAACATGTTCAAATCATTCAGTCCTAGTCCATTATTTGTGTTTAATGCAAACATTTGTAACAGTAACCATACATTTTAGGAAAATAATAACCATTTGGAAGATTTTCTGGGAGCTATAATTTACCATGTTTTTAAAATGTGACCAAAATTATAACAAAAACAAAACACCATCAAGAAAAAACCACCCCATCAAGAGCTAGTAAACAAAGAAAACACACATCTTTCTGAGACACAGAGACTGGAGGAAGTTGCACAAGCACTTTGGAATGGTTGTCCTCATCCTTTGATCTTTCCTAAGCACCAGCTCTTGGTCACTGCTAAAGATAGGACCTTGGATTAGACATTGGTTTAACTCAGTTTAAGTTCACCCTACACAAACTAATTTATTTCTTTGTCAAAGCTACTTTCAAGTGCTAAATATAAAGGTTGATCTGAGTAAGTCTTATTTTTTTCCATAAAAGGAAGATTAATTCTTTAAATTGAAAAGTAATGGGTGTGCTATAAATACGAATTCATTAATAAACAACAATTTGTATTGACATTTTAAATTCTAAATTTGCCCTTACTTTTGATCATGCTTATGTCATTAGCTCTATCTCCTATTACCAAAGTAACTGCTTTCCTGTTTCCTAATCAGCTGTGAGACATGCATTTTTTAAAGGACTGACTCAACAGCCAGGCACACTTTTACATAGACAGTCAAGTTCAAAGAATTTCCTCCATATCAGCCTCAATAGCAAGAGCCTGAAAATTTTTGGTAAGTCAGTTGGTTTTGTAACTATTACAAAACAATATGATGTTGATCACTCCTGGAATTTAATATGTAGGGCATCTATTTTTTTGTAAAAAATTCAAATTTTAAGCAATGGAATCCTATTCAACATTATAAATTGTCCTCTTGTGTGTACACAGACGCATATATAGCATATATTATCTCAACACAAACAAGATTATAAAACACATTTTCTTGCAAAACTGATTTCACTTTTACCTACTAAATGCTAAAAAGAAAACAACTCCCTTAACTTGGCTACTAGGAAAAAACATTCCTTTTTCCAGCTGACACTGAGGATTGAAGAGTAAACAAAGACTTACTAAATTGAACTATCAACTCAATAGGCATTTAGTACAGGAATGTGTTTCTCTGACTCAGTATTTGGAAGAATGTCCTGTTGTAGCTTTTGAAGTTCTCATTACATAACATCCAGCAATCCTCTTCAGGATTTGTATCTAACGCTACGGCTCAACACAGAGAATCTGGCCAGGAACACAAGTTCTGTAGCCCTACATATATATCACATGACTTAACTTATCCTGAAAAGGATTACATCAAAATATCAAGAGCAAATTTTCTCAAAGGAAAAAATAGGAATATCAGAAGTCTTGGAATGTTGTAAATCACAGGATATGGCAGTGAAACATGAAGAAAAATGCTCAGAAATGAGGAAAGCATGCATTGCAGTCAAGAGTCAGAACAGGCTGAGAGTAAAACTGCTATCTGTACCTTCTAATGCATCTACATCCTCATGAATGAAGCCCAGAGCCCTACCAAATTATTATTTTTTTAAATTTAAAATTCAGATTTTTTTTGTCAAAGCATTCAAACATAAAAGGAATACAGACTTATTCTTACAAGAGGAACCAGATTTTCTAATCAAATCAAATTGCTTTGGCACTCTCATAAAATGCTGGTGTTTAGAAAAGCCACTAAGGAGATAACAGACATTAATTTGACATAGTAATGACTTTAAGCACAAGATCTGTTCTTAAGAAAAATGAGGGGAAAAGTTGTACTACATCTGCTTACTTAAACTCCAGATAATTGGCCTTGGTCCTGTGTGGCTGCTCCCATACAAGCACCAAATAGCAGCAATGGCACATTTTAATAAGGAATGGAAAGGATTGTGTGAAACATTTGTGACTACAAGACCCTCTTCAGTAAAATTTATTTTAAAAAGCTGTACAGAATACTATTTTGTTTCTTTTCATTAAAAATTTAAAATTTAATTTAAGATTGAAGCAGTTCTGAGAATAAAAACCCCTGTCTTTCCTGAAACAGAACATACACAATTGCAGTGGAAATGGAAGTACAAGGCAGGATAAACCTATTTACCAGACCATAATAATTAACTGCTAAGGGATTAATTAAATACTAATGACAGACTTGTAACAAAAATCAGTCCTGGTTTCACTTTTTGCTCTTTTTCCACAAAGTGACTGAGAATTAAAGTTCTTAATTTTGTCAAAATGGGTATTTATATTTTTTCTTGAAAGGAAGCAAAAGAAGAAGGTAAGGATGGAACATGGCCACATGACAATAACTATTAGGTTCATCAGAAAGTCTGTCAGCAGATTCTTCTTGCTTTTAACTTTTTTTTGGTCTTTTTAATTTCAGTATTAGAATTTTTTTTTTGCCTGGAATGTCTTTGGTTTTGCTTTCTAATTGTTTTGTGCAAGTTTAAATTTATGTCTGAGATAAAGGTGTTCAGAAGAAATTTATTAAAACTAAATGTTAATCTCATTGTTAGGGTATTTGTTGTATGAATATCCTGTAATGCTCTCTAAGTAGGAAAGGAACAGGAAAGGAGAAAATTAGAAGTAGAAATAAGGACTGTAAAACAAGCACTGTGTTACATAAGCTTATTTGATAACCTTTTGAGCCTACTGGACTCATTTTTTTTCCAGGAAGTTCTCTCTCAACACCAAGGAAACATCGCTAAGTTATTAAACCTCCTACCAAAATCATACTGGCACTACTGCAAATTAAAGTGTTATTTAGAAGCTCTTCTTGGATGGAACACTATTACAGATGGGACATACATAAAGAGGGATTTTTAAAAAGTGCTTTTTAAATGTCATAATTCCTATGGCATGACAGTAGCTTACAAGTGTTTCAGCGTAGCACCTTTGCCAAACTGCTCTCTAGGCAATCAGGTAGATTGTGGCTGTAGGGCACATCTGAGTGTGCTCATGTGTCTCACCCGAGGGAGATCATCAAATTAAATCGGTGTCTTTTTACCCCACTTTTGCACCTTTAAATTGCACCTGAAATAATTAACAGGTGTTACCAGTACCCATTATTTGATTTTAGTTGGTTTTATTCTAGAAATTATTTCAGCTTACTTTCTTAAATCTTAATATAGATTTAAAGGAAACGAGTCTTAGCCTATCCAGCTTATAAAACGGCTACAACACATGGCAGATGCTATCTTCACGGATGATTTCTTGATGCTTTGTCCCAAAAATTTATACATGTTTCAGAAGGCTGTTCAGCAACAATGCAAAGCATAAGCTTGCACAAAAGCAGGCAGCAGCAGGCAGTAGCAGCAAGGCATACCGGGGGCAGCAGCAGCAGCAGCGGCCCGGAGCCCCCGAGCAGCAGCGTGCGCGCTCCCGGTGCGCGCTCCCGGGCCCTGGCGGGGACAGGGCCACCCCTGCGGGCGAAGGACGAGTCCGACACGCCTGCAGACACAACGGGCACCAAAGGAGGAAACCACATTTAAAAATATTCACGTATTTCCAGTCTTGAATACAAGAGCTGATAACATTGTAGCACTAGTTACTTAAGTGATCTCACACTCTAGGAAGATGCAATTTCACTAAGATGCAACATTCACTAATGAGAAGTTCGAGATGGATATTTCTGTATGTAGAATCAATCTTTGTAGTAACTCTAACAGTGGAATATATTTTCAAGAGAAAAAGAATAATTTTATATTGTTCTTACCTAATTCTGAATGTATGTTCTCTCAGGTCCTAATCCTCCACAATTAGTACTCGTGCTAGGTTTTCCTCCTGTATTTTAAATCTGTTCACATAACAATTTCAAATAAGTGACTAAACAATCAAATTGATTCGGCAAAACTGATTTTTACAGTCTAAACTATGTATCTTGATATAACAATGTTGTCAATACCATCTGTATATTACAAGCAGAAATGAAAAAGTAACTCTTGCAAGTATATAATTTCTATTTGTAGATTTATAGTGTATTAACTATAAACCCTATAATCCTTAGTTCACTTCAAAACCTTTGTAAATTGTTTGCCAGTAAGGGATTGGTTATGCTTGGAGGGTTACAAACTCTGGAGAGTGTGCTGAGTATTCCTGAACCTTACAGCTCTGACAGCAGTCTGTCCAAAGGCACTCAGAAATCTATCATCAATATAACAACTTTAGAAGTGCAGAGGTTCTTTGTGCATGCATGGGTGGGCTGTTGAAAGGCTGCTGGACTGTTAGGCATGACAAAGTTGAATATTACAGTGTCTAGAAATGTTTGTTGTTTGTGGCGCTCATCACTTTTCAGATGTCATCTGCACTGACAAGAACACTCACAACCATCTCCAACAAACATCTGATGTTATCAATTTATTATCTTTTTCAAAGGTGTTTAAATAGTTCAAAAGTTCCTCAGCGGCCACCAGCAAGTGCTTGACACTCAGACAGAATCTACTGTAGATGCTGCAGCACCAGTCTGTACAAATCAGCTAAGACTGCCCTCCTGCACCCACAATCAGACTGGCTGGCACCAGGGCAGCACCCAGGGCATGACATGACAGCAGTCACAGCAAGCACACAGGGTGAGTGCTCCTACCACTGATTAACACAGCACCTCAGCACCACTTGTGTTAGGGAAGCTATATTCACACTAACCCCAAAATAAGGCTTCATCACCCCTCGCGTTTCAATTTTCTTTTGCAATAAGTGAGATGGACTCCTAGAGATACAAGCTAATACAAAAAAAGCCACAATTCACTTGTGGAATTGTCCTATCCTTCAAAATTAATACTTCAAGTGTATTGCAAACAAAACTTGTGTACAAGTAATTATGTACTGTATTCAGAAAGAGGTAGAACGCAAACTTCATTTAAGCAATGACAAAGGCTTGCAGAATAATCTGCGATTACAACATTTCCACATGGCTGTTTCATGGCCAAGTCAATTATGTTTTCCTTGCCATGAGCCCCCAAGATCATTCTGAGCTTTACTTAACATCTAGAAAAATAAGGATATAATTAGGTAAAAATTGGCCAGTACACATACATATATAATTTACTGCCAAATTACAAGACTTGCAAACGTATTAATGAATAGATGTAATTGTAATTTTCATCCTTTGTGATACCCTAAAGATCTATGCCCATTTCAGCTGCACTGGGTAAAGTTCTAAGGAAGTCTACTGGACTCAAAAACTTCAGGTAACATTTCTTGAGTATCAATCTTAGCATATCTGTGGTAGCATTCAAATTTTGTGCTTTTACTGTACTCTACTGCATGAGGCATTTATATTAAGAAAAACATACTGCTGTACTTATAACTTGAAATTTAAGTAAGTAAATGGCTTTGAAGTGCAAAGATCATGAGGAGTTTCATTGCTAAAAGGGAGAAAATGTTTTTGCAGAAATGTTTTTCATCTTAAAGACACAACAACAGAACAGGCTCTTGTATGCTTTACCACAAATAACAATGTATCTTAATTATTCCATAAGTTCTGGTATAAGTTATTACAAGGAAAAGAAGAACATTAAAAATCAAAAATTAATGAATTACAAAAAGTTTTGTGACCATATGAATGAAGCATTAAGGAAAAAAACTACTTGTTTGGGGAAAAGACATGCAGAACTGTGAAGGTGAAAAGGAGAGGGAAGGGAGAGAAGAGAGAAAAAGAAGAGAGACTGACTGAAGTCACAGGTGCAACCTGACAGAAAGAGGTTGAAGGAAAACAACTTGCCAGCATCATCATCTAATTCAGTGTGTGAGAGCTGCACAGCACACTGGAGTTTCAGCCATAACAATGCTTGTTCCCTTACCCAGACAGCAGCTCTACCCTGGCCACACACAAAAACTTAACCTTGCAGAGGAAGAATGAAAAGTCAAGGTTTTGTCATCTAAGGCTACGTTAAAAAAAAAAAAAAAAAAAATCAGATGCTTATGATTCCAACTTTGTTTTCATATAAAACATGTTGGCCTTCTGGAAAAGATTAGAAGAAAGCCAAGAAAGCTCTATTACACTGAGGAAAACAATAGTTATGTTTGTAACCCATATTGAATATATGTTATGATGGTTTTGTTATGTCAAACGTATTTTAAAAATCATGGAATGGTTTGTATTAGGCATGGACACTTACAGAGAACATGAATTCTTAAAGCAAGAAATGAAAACTAGGTAAAATTCTTATTTAAGTTCACATTAGGGTAGACCCCTGAAAACAAGCAGAGAGCATACTTATTTTAAAATAACATGAAACGGTATTATTTGTATTCATATTCATAGACTTTCACATATTTCAAGCTAGGAATTCTTAGGAATGGATTACTTGCACAATGTAGATAATCTAATTGTTTTAAATATTAACATAAAACGTCAGAACCCATATTATTTCAGTAGATTTAGCTCTAAGCAGAATTTGGATTTTCCTACCTTCGCAGCAAAACATTCTAGCTCTGATTCAACAAGTCCTCCTGCATTTATGCATATCTCTACATTACGAAGAACATTCAAACCACGAGATATTTTAAACCTCTATTTCAAGTTGAATATGCTGATGGGTTAATGAGTTTTTGAATCAGTATCCCCAGGAGAAGCACTTACACCAAAGCAGTTGGATATACCCCATTGCTGGATGAAGCTGTTCAAATACAGTGCAATCTGTCCCTTTACAACAAAGCTTTATCTGATCATTGGGATTTCTAAACGAAAAAGACAACAAGAATTTAAAACAAAACCCCCTGTTTGTTAGCCATTGTTATTGGGTTTTTTAAGGGTTGTTTGATCTCACAGGTCTAATTGCATTTTTATTGTACACACCGATTTTAAAAACAGCTATTACACAGAATACAGCCCAAGTGTATTTTTTAACTCCACTGACTCTGGGGCTTCTTAGCTCAGTTTTAAATTATTACATCAGGTGTCAAATGTGACTCTTGGGAGTACTTCCGAGGCTCCTTGCATTGGTTGACTCAGAGAAGACAGCCCCAGGCACCACAAAAAGAACTCTAATTTAATGCACAGACAAATACTAATAAACAGAAAATTTTAATGAAGATTACACATAGCAAAGAACAAATCTCATTCTTTAGTTTCCAGATTCACCTGATGACAGTTTAGCCCCTAGAGAAACATCACTGTTCATCTCTCACAATAACTAAACCTGCTGCTGTCACAATAACTAAAAACCTGCTGCATAAGCTGCTCTTGGGATTAAATGGACAGCATTGAGACTGAAATTATACTACCAGTCCTTTGAGAGATCTACCTATCAAGCATTTCCCTAAAACCTTTTCAGAGTGAAATATTCTTATTTTCAAGAAAATAGAGGAAAGAAATTTTTCAAAACTTCACATTTCTAGTATTCTCCTTGTGATCAAGCTCCAAATTCTGTTGTGTTACAAAGTCAGGCTGCATTTTCAGAGCCTTTATAGCAGAACACTTCTTATTTCTCTAAACGTTTTGGCAAAAATAGATATGATCCCCTAGATAAATGCTGTATACTGCAGACTGCAAACTAAGGCTCAAAACAAGTACAGTGCGTGAAACAGCTTGTGTTTATTTAAAGAGTATTGGAATGCCAGTGATTCTTTTCAGCTGTCCCATTACTTTTTCCCTCCTCAACTTTTGTTTAATTTTTTCCATGGTCCTAATTAGTTAACGGTCAAATTTGGAAAAACCAGCAAACGTATAGTCCTGTGCAGCAGATGGCAATATATTCTAAAGATATGCCACTAACAATAACTTGGACATCTTTTGATCCAAGACAAAAGCAAACACTTGTAGCAGCCAACTGGAATCAATTCTTCCCAGTGACAGAGATGGCTTCCTACAGCTTGTAGGAGGAACAGAACTGAGTGTGAAATCACTGGCCACCCACATATATAGAGGTGACATAAATTAAATACCTCAAGCTTGGTCACTGGTTCCAAATTAACAAAACACTTGTCTTTAATTCACATAACCTAAACTTCAAGAGAGTAAGGCAATAAAAAGTGTCAAAAGTCAACTGTACTGGTTAACACCAGTTAACCAATTGCTAAAGATCATAGCTCAATTCTATATGCAATAATTTCCTGTTACACAATCTGAAGCACATTTGGTTTCACACATCCTTCAAAGTATGTGTTTAATTTTGATAGATATAAATTCTTTCATATTAGAAATCACTGGCAGATTTTGTTTCACTTTTCACATTTTCCACAGTCAAAAATCCTCTATCATGAACTATGCATTTTATGTTATAGGTACATCACTGCTTACTTATTTTCCTTATTACTCTGTCAGTGTTTTAAAGCTGATACTTTGATTAATAAATACATAATTCACATAACTGTTTAATAAATATGACTTAAACTTAAATATACCAATCAGATCATCCTGCTAAAAGTTCTAACTCTATATAGTCCATTTGATTGACACAGTTTATGTATACCACACTTACCACACTCAAATCTGAATATAAAACATAAGATTTAGAATTTTAGTTTCAGGCTCTATCCAACACCATTCAGTTTTAGACATCTGCATTGTCTGGCTAATCAGATTTTAAAGATAGGGGAGTTACAGGCTTTCTCTTCACAACCAATGTAATTCCTCTGGAGAACTACATTCAGAGATGGTGGTTAAGCTGTGTGCACTGAACAGCTTTTTGGAAGAGTCTTAATTTTTTTAACCAGAAAAATAATCTATGGAGACAAAGCGAAGTCTGAAAAACATGAACATACTGCTTTGACTATAATTTCCCTATTTGCCTGTACTAAGTAAACCTGTTAATATATTACTATTTCTCTCACCTATTTAAATTTTCACTGGCTAACTACTGTAAAGATAAAGCCCAAAGGCTGTAAAGGTTTCCCTGAGCTACTGCTGAACAAGACTGAGCAGCTGACTCCTCAGCAAGGCTAATTTCAGTAGTCACACAAAAATTTCAGTTTTGTCTCACTAAAAAAAGAACCTTAAGTAACTGTTATTTAGTATACAAAAGTCACAGCTATTCAGGGGTTCTTTTTAAACCATCATTATGTGAAAACAAGTAATTTGAGGTCTTAACTCTAGAAGACTGTACACTATAGCAGAATAAGTGTAATAGGGTCTGTTCACAGCTATGTTGGGCTGACTGCAAGCTAGAATTCCTGGATTTCATCCTTGTTCCTTTGAAGTGTTACACAACTAACTTACCATATCTTTTTTCACTCTATAGTATTCACTTATAAAATTGGGGTTTTTTATATATAGCCCAAAAGACATTTGCACATAAGCTAAGTGCTTTCACCATAGGAAAGCAAAGAATTAACTATGAACTTTGCAGGTTAGGGAACATGACATTAACAAAGTATAAGTTAACTAATCTCATCCTTGTCACTTAAAAGAGCACAAAACTCCCCAGTGACTGGTGATAATAGGCAGGGATGATGACACAATAGTGGGATTTACAAGTAATATCTCGCTAAAGTCCCACTTGAGTTTGTCTTCCCTATGGTTTCTTTTTTAAAAAAAAAAGGATTTGAGTCTGAAGTGTTTTATGTCAGTTCTTCATTTTGTGAACTGTTTTAAATGAAGAAAAACATAAATACACTTCCAGCCATGTATGGTATCAGGAGAATTAAGTACTAAACCATGGATATTTCACTAGGCAGATCACAGAATCACAATGTGCTCAGCTGGAAGGGACCCACAAGGGTCATCAAGTCCAACTCCTGGCCCTGCACAGCACCATCCCCAAGAGTCACACCATGTGCCCAAGGCTATTGTTCAAACACTTCTTGAACTCTGTCAGGCTTGGTGGTGTTTATTTTTCTCCTTTTCCATTTCATAAATTGTCAAAATGACCACATGGTATCGGATGATTTCTTGTAAAAGACTCCTAAACCTTTTGCTAGTATAGAATTTAGTATTAACAGTCATGAAAATATGTAAACTTGCCATAAGTTACATAAAACAGATCACAACAACAGTCAAAAATCAGACTGCTAGACAAGACTGTATTAAATGCACAATGGCATATACTGTACTTTCATACAGAAATAACACCCAAGTATGTGAAGCTTCTGATATTTTTAGATTTCCCTTACTTGGTAAATTGTAATGCCTATAAAATTCTAATAAGAGACTAAAGAAATGAACTCCAGTTCAGTATAAATATTTGTTACAGTGTTAAAAGTATCTGCACAAGCTTAACAATTGTATGTTATTTCAGAAAAAACTACACTTTTTTTTCCTAGATCAACAAGTGATATTTATTCAAGATAGCAATCTCATATTTTCATTATTATTAAAAGGTTGTAAAAATACAATTACAAAAAACCCCTTGTGCTGGACAGCATTGACTTAGATCAGTAAATCCTAAAAACAAACCTTACAGGTTCAGGGACTAATAATTTAATATTCTTCCCACAAAATTTGTTTGCAAAGTCATTCATGAGTTGATAAATAAGTGTCATGTAATGTATAAACGAAACATTAAGGAATCCTTCTCTATATTCCAATAAAGGATGTAATATTCCCCTAAGACCATCCTAGTTAACATCAAGCAAATTTGTTTAGAAGATTGGAAAAAAACTTTTAATTCAAGCTACAAGCATCCCCAAAACAGTAAAATAAAATGTAATTAGAAAGTCATATTATCCATATATTAATAATATATATCTATATCTACCCTATATATTAATAATATATATCAATAATAACAAAAACTTTAATCAAATTAAACTAGATTAATCAAATTAAGTCCTTATGTTTATAATAAGCATATAATCCTTCAAATGAAATTTATAACTCCCTTATGCCGCACTGTTCTGTCATTGTATCCTCCTTGACTGCTTATTAAATGACTGCACCAGTGCCCCTGTTTATTGAAACATACAAGTGAGTAGAAATAGATTAGTCAGAATGCCACAGTTTTGTAACATTTAAAGGTATCTAGCTGCTCAAGATGTGCCATAACTATAGACACTGTTTTAAGCCTGTTTTAAACAGACCCCATTTATTCATTTGAATTGACTTGATAGAAATCCTCCTCTTCTCCTAAAGGAAGAAGAGTAGCAAACACATTTCTGAAGACTTACAGTATCTTCTCCCCTTGGTACAACTTCTGTTAGAGAAAGACTTCACTTCTGTTCCAGATAGTTCACACCCTTTTTTACCTGCATCAGGCATTAAGTTGCTTATACCAACAGCACAGCCCTTCTGCCCACATGAATCAGGGGCAGAACTGGGGGGGAAGCACACGGAAGTCCCAGTTTAGTCTGTGAAGGAAGATCTCCTGACCCTCCCTCCACAACTTAGTGTCTTAAAAGAGGAAAATCTATACTGTACAAGCAATAAGGAAGAGGGAAAGCCTGATTAAAATTAGTAAGACTTCTAAAGAGAGCTAGGCTAAATTTTACAGTATAAGAGTTCCTATTTCCAAGCTCTGTAGAAATTATCTGCATGAAAATCAGTCCTCTGTCATATTCCCTAACAGGTACCTTGACTTAATATTTGAAATTATAGTAACAAAATCCTACATGTTGACAGAGCAGTAAGTCATATTTCAAACTGCACTTGTTCTGCTTTTTGGGAACTCTTTAGAACAGTGAAAGCTATTTGCTTCCTATTTCTTGTCAGAGCCAGAGAGTTAAAGCTCAAGATTGTTTTTGAGTCAGGGAAAGGTTGCTTTAGATCATTAATGGAAAACAAATGGGGGGGTTTAGGCAGAGGACAATAGAAAGGAATAAAATGTGTAAAAGCGCCTCATTTTTATTATCCTCCAGTGTTAATGTTGTAAACATTCTCTTCTTCGGGTGAACCTAGTTGAGAGTATTGCCCAAAATCTTATTGCATTTAAAAAAACGTTATTTTGTAAATATTTCATGTCAAACTATCAAACTAAACCAAGACCCAATACCCTAGGATGCAAGTTCTTCAGAATTACTGCTTGAGAAGACTGGTTAAGTTTCACATTAGGGAAAAATAAAAGGGGCTTTTAATACTTCAAATCATTTATCCCTTCACTCAGACCGATTAAAAAAAACACCACAGAAGGAAAACCAAAAGGAAAGCAAAGAAAAATAAGGTGAAAATGCTGTCAGTAAGCAAATACTTGCCTACAGTAAAGATGTAGCCAAAATCTGGTATCATTGATGGCAATTTATCAAGACACCCTGATTTTGTGACAAATATGTTTGTGGCAGACCTGCAGTCTTTCTAACCTGTTTGTGGTAGATGTGCACAAAAAAGCAAGTTCTCTACGCATTTCTACACCTCCACGTAACACTTTTAAGACCCTAAATTATCTAGATCATATTGGTGTTGGTTTTTGGGGTTTTTTTTGCAACAAGGACTACTACATATATAGACATTTAAATATGTCACCCTTACTTTCCTCCTTTTTCATTCTGTAGTCTATCTAAAAGAAAGCCATTTCAATTATGAATGTTTTAAGTCACAGGTAGTTATTTAAACTTACAGTAGTAGAGAAATCTAGTGCTAAAGTACAAAATGGGAGCTTAAGATCCTCTATGGACATCAACACTGTGCTCACTTACTAACAGCCTTCTTTAAAAGAAGGTATGAAATTTTATGTTCTTTTATTGGTGACATAAGGGTTTAACTTCTTCCACAAGATTCTGCAGTGATTCACACAGACTAAAACAGTCTTTGACAAACCACTGCATGCATGAGCACAGAGCAAAAATAGTGGTTGACAGAGAAAGGAAATTAAAACAAGCAAAGCAATGTGAAAGATGTAGATAAATGAAATGAAAGCAGAAATGAGACAACAGTCTTTTTCACTTCCTTGAAAAATATTTCCTGTTGCCAGTATTTGCAGTGATCTTATTGGTATTCGTTATAATGGAGAAAAGATATGCTCATTGCTAAATACTACTTTAAGGACTGAAATAAAGTGGAAGCCTATTGACATTTTTTACCTAAAGGCACTGTGAGTATAACAATGCAGCTTTGAGGGGCTCTTTAATGTCAAATAGAGGAGCATGTCACATATCTTGTTTCCTAGAATCATGAAGTTAGTAGCATGCTTCCCTCTAACAATAATATGGCAGCTACTGGAGTCAATTTCAGAATAAAAATACTTAAGGCAGAGAGTTTTCCTTTATTTTTAGCTTAAATTCTAATTTACTTGTTTTATAGACTGAAAAAAAAACAGTTAGGTATTTATAGAACTGTGAAATATGCTCTGCACTATCAATGCACTAGGTCATTTGGCTTAGACATGCACAATACATCCCTTTAATACTGATCCAAGTACACATTGTTCTGGAAACACTTCAATAGCAGCATTTTCATCAAGAGCCAGAATCCACTCGTTGTCCATTTCTATTGTCTTCTGCACTTCATCTTAAGTGGGGAAATGTACATTAGTTGCAGCATATTTAACTTAATTACATTTCCTACAGCTGTTTCTTTAAAGATTATCCAAATGCATTAGAGCACCTGTAAAACTAAATAAAATTATCCTCAGTATTATTTCTTCAGATAATTTGTAGAACAAAGCCCAGCCAAGATAGAAGTTTCAAGACGGAAGTTTTAATCTTTATTAGTGATCTAAATGGGATCTCAGATCCATAGTCTTCAGTTTTATGTCCCAAACAAATATATCTTAGCTCATGCAGATCTAGATGGCACTGCCTCGACAATCTACTATTCATCTATTAAGTATGAAAACAACAATTAAAGCAAGTGTTTGGCTCCAAAATTGTGCTCAATACAGAAATTAAGCACCATCCTATTGCAGTCCTGTATGGAGACACTGAATTGTGGACTGCCTTCCTTTGAAGAAATGTCACCATGGAACCTGACAGACAACATTTAGAAAGAACCAATAAGCCCAAATAAAACCCCCAGCTCCTCACTAGCAACGGGTAACTATGAGATCCTGCAAAACAGAGCCAGATAACTCAAAGTCACAGATCCCTAAGTATTACTGAAATTATTTTCTTACAGATGGAAAAAGAGAGAGCTCTTAAGCAGTGAAACAGTGCCTGGCTTCACAAGAATATGACTTGCAAACAGTAACACATCACTGTGGTTTACAAAGGCTTGCATTTAGTTTCTAAAGACTCTAGAGGAAGACAAAAAAAAAAAAATTAATGTACTAGTAAACCAGACTTCTCTGCAAATAAACACAATCCTAAAACGTCTTACTGTGACTTGCCACTTGTGAAAGAGATTTTTTGTTCAAGGCCTCTTACACTAACAACAGTGGAAGGAATCAGCACAAAGGCTTTACATGCACAGGTTCAGTTTAACAACTGTAAGAGGCAAATGTTCATGCTCACTCAAAAAGCAAGAAAAGTCCTCTCATGGTGTTGAAATTATGCCCTTTGAACCCACAAGTTTCAAAATTTAAAACTCACTTCCATAAAACCACCATCTTTATACGAACAATTACTTTATGTGGCTCCAATACAAAAAAAGTCCAAGTCTGAAGTTTACTATGAAAAACATTTCATAACATCTTATTTGCTCCTTTTTAACATAAAATTCCACAGGACAGTCAGGCTGGAAAGCACTGCATCTCTGAAACATCCACATTGACTGAGAACAGTTAGACACAGCAGCTTAAGTAATCAGAACACCAGTATTCCTACATGTGAAATACCGAATATTTTGAGTTTTTCCACACAAAAAATTATTAAGCTCCTGAATAAGACATTTGTAGCTCAACACAAGCCATCCATTCCTTTTTTGTGAGAGGTAGAATAACACAGTGCTGAGAAGAGATATCCTAATGAACTACTTCTGTACTGATCCATACTTAGAAGCAGTAAAGTTTAATTACTGGAATGGCCTGCACAGGCTGCTTAGCCTAACCACAGTGCAGTACACAGGTACCCCTCATCACAGCATCTGAAGATTCATTTTCCTCATCTGCTGTGATTTTCAAAGCTTCAAAAGCTTCTTTACATCTCTCACCCCTGGAAACACTTTCTATGCAAGTTAGTTTTCAGTAAGCATTTTTAGACCATGTTCCTTTAAATCATTAAGAAATATTTTATATGTGCTGGACATCTACAGATAAACTTTAGAAATTTACCTAAACAGTGAGACCTTTGACTATGAATCTTATTTTATTCAAAGTAATACTACCAGTATTCCCATGGTTAGTTTTGCAAACTTATTGATAACCTTTTGCAACACAATACTTGGACTGCTTTGCACTTGTGATCCTGGGGCACTAACTATATCCAAAAGACTTTTTTGTCATTCTGCTCCATTCCTAAATGGAATGGACTCAAAACTGACTAAAAGCACTTCCTCATCTACAGAACTTACAGTATATGCTCAAATAAATTCTATAAATCCTAATTCATTCCAATAGTTTTATGGCTTTTAACTAGCTGTATACCTATTAAATATATGCTGCAGACCGTTCTTAAATCTTTGATCTGTTTATAGCCCAAATGACACTACTGTTTATTCCAGCCAAACTTCTACCAGAAAGTAACAATAAGCAAAATACAGCTTCGTGAATGCTCATAAAATGATAATGTTCCAGCACGTAAAAGAAAATTAAAAGTATGCAGAAACATCTTTTATTCCTTTTCTGGTAAAAATTATAAAAAGGCTTCATGCACTTTAAATCAGTCTATTTTAATTTATGTTACAAATGCAATTCCTCCTATAGGTCTGAGCAAATCTACTTTAGTACAGCAAGAGAGGATTCAAATTTACAAGAGAAGGCATCCCTTTCATATAATAAAACAGCTTTCTCCTAAGTTTCCAAGACAGGCTATATTTTCTGTGTTTTATTATTAATTCCCCAAAGATATCTGGGGCCCATCAACCTCCTACAAACCATTGAAACAGGTCCTCCATTCCAAAAGAAACAGGAAAAGCAGTAGGAGACAGTACCAGTGATATTCTGTCCATGATAAAGCTGTTATTTTCATTCCTCCTATAGCATAACCAGACAGTCTAAAGCTGTCAGGGAGTTGGAGTGAAAACATAACAGTTGATGTGAAAATGAAAAATAAGTGTTGATGTCTCATGAGCTAAGAATTTGGATCAAAGAAAACCCAAAAGTATCAGCAAAGCTGTCTGTATATCATCAAGATTCCAATGAGCAAATCCTCAGCTGGAGATCTGCCCCCTACACTTCATCCTGTGTACCAAGCACATTTGGACAAGCATTCTGTCTCTCCCCGAATCACAGTCTTCCCTACAGTCACAGAGGAGAAAAAAGGCAGTGAACTGACCTCTGCAAACCCAACCAAGCTTTGGTCAAGTTAAATGCCTCACTGTGCAAATGCCAGACAAAATAGCACTGGTGCTATCAGGCATCCCAGCCCTACTAACACAAGAACAAAGAATTGAATGTTTTTGCATTCCCAAAGAATGGGAATACTTAAGGGGCAGCTGAACAACTTGGAGCTTCTAGCATGAAACAGGACAAGTCAGAAAGGTGTTGGCATCTGGTATTAGCATGAGAGAACCTATTCTGGGCACACTGAGCCCAAAGTCCAGCACTCTAGAGGTCTGCAACCAGTCATGTTTGAGACATGACAAAATCTGCAGCAATTACAAAATAGCAGTGGAACAAAATACTTCCGTTTTGAACACAATTAAAGTTTTACCAGTTCAGTATCCAATTACAGACTGAATCCTCTCACCTTTCCTCATTTCTCTTTGATGTCAGGTGCCCTTTAACAGGCACTGCACAAAGTTTCCAGCTTTGAGACATCAAGAGAACAGTACTTCAGCTTTCCTTTTTTTGAGCATACTTCAAGAGTCAGAAGACTGAGCTATAAGATTCAAATATTTGTGGTTAAAGTCAAATTAACTCTAAAATAAAATTATTAATAGCCTATGAGAAAAGCTATGGGAGATGATTACAGGAATATACTCAAAACTGTCAATACCACTTACCTTTTGGAGAAAAACCTTTAACCCATATACAAAGTGCTCAAGGATGGCAAATTTCAGTTATGCTGTGGTTGTAAAAGAACCTATCTAATCAAGAACAAAAGTTAAATTTAATGCTAGAAGAATTATTCAAAAATCGCAACATAATCAAACCCTTTAATATTTTAGGGTTCTTAATTGAGAGAAAGCCATGACAAAAAAAAGTCTTAAACATATTTAAATTTTTTTTGTGGTTTAATTCACTATTAAAAAAAAAAAAAAACCCAACCAAACAAAAAACCCCACATTTGAGGAAACTAACATGAATAACCCTTCATTCAACATATATGCCCTCAGTATGAAGATTTTTAGACAAGTCCAAAGGAAGCTTTGCCCAGTTACTTGAGTGAATTCTTTCCCCATGTTGAGCATATTAGGGTGAAGTGAACCAGGCACCACCTCAGGTCACTCTCCAAAGAAAATTTTGGAAACAAAAAGATCTAAGGAAGATTCTGAAAGACTCTCAAGTGAAGCACACATATGTACAAGATCTTGCAGTGAAACTAGTGAGTTTAATTTTTAAACTAGTGATTTTAGTTTTTACCTTTAAGTGGTTGTACACCACTGACAGCCAAGAAATAAATCCCACGTAGTCAAAATTATTTTAGGTGGCATTGGGTTCTCCATGTGAACAGAAACTGCTGAACCACTTTTCCAAATAGCAAACTGTTTCTGTGCATCTCTTACATTATGATGCCTTACAAAAATGTGCATGACCTCCAGCAGGCTCTTCTCCAGATGCAAAGAATGCATAATCCTCAGTATTGCCAGTGATGCAGGGTTATTTACTCAATTGCTTTCTGATTACAGAGGAGCTCAGTCTTGTGACAGATATCGATGCAATCATTGAATGAGACAGTATCGTACATGAAATACTGTAGCAGAAGGACAGTTTCATGCAAAATCTAATGTCCAAGTGAACTGAACAAAGGACCTTCGTTCTCCAAAAAAAGTATTTTATTCTGGCACTGTTTCTAGGTCATTGTAAAATTAAAATTTCTAAGATACTTTGATTAAAAACTAAAGACTACCTAAAACCAATAAAACTGAATATCAGAAATCATAATCTTAAATCTATTCCCATTCTATAAAGAAAAAAATCGTATTTTGAACTTTAAGTGTGCATTTAAATTGAAGTACTATTTCTGTAAGTCCATGATCAGTCACCTTGTTGGCATTAGACAAAATATTGTAAGACATCAGCAATTCTGCTTTGGTTCTACCTTTCTGAATCCCAGAGACTCCTTCACCAGTTAAGGCACTAAAAACACATTGCCATGTATAAAGTTGTTCAAATCCCATGGAAGAACACAGAGGACCAGGATGACACAAAGAAAACTACTCATTGTAACAGCCAAGAATCAGTTCAGCTTTCACACAGATATACCCTCATAGAAGAGAAAGACTCACCAGAAAGGGAGCCAGTCTCAGATTATCACACATCTGTCATAATACTGAGATGGATACCAAAGTGATGAGAACTGTTAAAATGAATAAAATTAGAAACTATCATTATCTTTGTGCACTGAATAAGAGGAGAGTTAGACAGAAAAAATTCTGTCTTGACTGGGCAGATGCACTTACACCTCAAATGCATGTGGACAGATGTTCAAATACATTCACATATAAAACTGCTTTTGAAAATTGAGAACTACCCTCATCATTTGCTATATAAGGACAGTGGATCTAAGCTCTGTATTATTCAATTTTCAAACTATTTAGTAAGAGATCTGTTGTTAATGAAAAAGTGAATGCGTTGCTATTTCTGTCAAATCTGTTGGACAAGATTTGACAGAAGATTTGAGTGTTTGAGAAACACTCAAAAAGAAAGAGTACAGGAATAGAAACTGTCTATAATAGTCATCCCAGTAAGGATCCTATTTATTCCAGTTTCACTTGCAGGATGCAAAGAATATAATTGCAATTATGACAGCATGCAAAATTCAAAATTGATTGGACTTCTTTTTATTACTGCTCAGTGCGTGACTTGCATGTGTCAATAATAACAGCAGCATGATTTTAATACTGTATGCTGGGCAAAATGCTTTAAGAGAAGATTTGAACAAGAACCACCAACATCTGTTTATAAGCAAAAGTTTTGCAAATAAAGCAGAGCTGAAGTCAGGAATTTTGATCTCACTTATCTGGTTATGACTAACTGCATTGATGGATGCTTTGTCTGCTGCATGTGGTGCACAAGTGGTGAAAGATTAAGGGCAAGACATCAGAGAGACAAGAAAAATTGCTATGCATCAAGCAGTCCATCTGCTTTGGCCATACAACAGTTACTATCAAGTGACTTAGAGGCCAAATCTTAGTCTGCTTCTGAAACTGGGCCATCTAAAAAACAGCTTCAACTTTACTCACCAATACACATTTAAGACTTCTGTGAATTCTCTGTGGATACATTTTTTCACATAAATCACTGCCAGACAAAAGCAGTAATTTTGGTTTATGTTTAAACTCAGACTTCTTAAATATCACTTAAGATGGGGTATGTTTATTTTTTTTTATCTGACTTAAGGAATAAAAATAAAGACTTCAATGACTACAAATTTAATACTGTGGACTGTAATGCTCTGAGTGTTAATCTCCTCTACTTAAAAAAAGTTTATGTATAAAACCCACACAAATATGATTCACTATTACACACAAAAGGCACTAAAAATGAAGGACAGGCAAAAAAGACTGGTGATAACTCTTTCAAGAAGTTTGCTGCACAGCTTTCAGAAGTTCCCCCTGTTTAAAGTACACTGAAATACCCAACTATAGTTAAAAAAAAATTCACAGATGCTCATATAAAATATTTGGTTAGATGAGGACTGTCACAAGAGCAGTAAGACCCAAAATGCAATCTCATTTCTTTTTTACCCTTCCATTGCACTTGCTGAGGTGGGCATTGCACCACACACATCTGTGTTTGTGACTCATTTTTGTAGGAATTAATTAACTGCCTTATAAATTGATATAAAAAGAGAATTAAACATGGGAAGCCAAGCACTACCAGCTACATTGCTGTATATATTGAAAAGAAATCTGGATGGTTTTATCTTTTGGAAGATAATAAGGTAGGGTTATACACAACACAGAAAAATACAGTAGCTCCACAGGACCACATCAATACACAATGATAATGAGAGGTGCCTTAAGCACTCTGCTCAAGAGTGGCATCACAGAGACAACCAAATAAACTAAAAGATCTTGGATTTTAATCACCTAAAGTTAGTTCTCTGCACAGTTTTTTTCTAAACTTGTTCAAAATTAAAACTGAGAAAACATCACTTGAAATTTCAAATGTATAAGTCAACAGTATAAAATGCAAATAAACAGTTATTAGACTTGTAAAATAAACATAGTTTAAAATTAAGTCATTAGCTGCAATCTTGTTACCAATGAATGTTTCCAATTTTTAGCTGTTCACCTGGTTATCAATTTATGGCAAAATTGCAACTCTAATCATGAAGATAAGTGAGCACTAGCATAAGAAAAATATTTCAGGAAGACATAGCACTGCCATTAAAGACAAAAAATCTCATCCTATGAAATGAAGAGAGTTCATTTTCAATGTAAAACTAAGGACATTAAGTATTCTATAAAATTACTTAGTATTTTCTAGATCATCAAAAGCACCTCTCATTTAATTAACCTACAGACAGGTGTTTGGAACACAACTTAGATTTGCTATGAAAAACATAACAAAAACCACATATTTTCCAAACTAGTTTACTATTATTATTTTAAAAAACCCTTGACATTTCTCAGAAGCAGTTTTCCACTCATCATGCAGCCCTGTTACAGGTTAAAGGGCTAAATCCTGTGATTATTCAGGCTATAAGCCTATTTTTGAATAAATATACTGCTGCTTCTAAGTTTGAAGAACCTTGTCCAGCATTCTTTGAACTCTGGCTGCAGTAGGCTTTTTCCATTTTTAACATTCACGTTGTCAATACTTTTTTTATTTAAAAGTAATAATTCTCAGCCCAATATCCAATAACCACTAAATTTCTATTACTTTCTGAAGCTGGCACACACAAAATAACTTTTGTTGAGAAACCATTTGCAAAAAAAATTTTTTGCTCCCAAAGTAGTCTATTAATATCAGTCTCTCTACATTACCATTACACATTAACAAAATGGAAAACAACTCAACTTTTCAAAACAGTTGTCTTCCTTTGAAAAAAATACAAACAAAATAGCTTCATCTAATTTATTGAGTTTTTTCCAATTAAATATCTCTCTCAAACCCAATGGCTCAAATTCCCCTCAAATACTTTAGATGTGATGTGTCAGAAAATATGGTTTTGACATGATTCATACCATAAGGTTACTTTACAGTTCTCAGGTGAAATATTTTACTGTGACTTTAAACAAAGCCTTGACCTGGAAGCTTACCAGCTGCACTATTTGTTTCAGGACACAGCATTCAGAAGGATGCTCTGTGGTGGGACTGTAATTTGTGGTGCTTCTCAACATTAACACAGCATCTTTATAGATAGTAGAGACAGAACCAACTTCAGTATTTCCATGTGTGTATTCCTCCTCCCTTCTGCACAAGAAACAATGCTGCTGTTTCCACCTATGCAGGCATCCCAGCATGTATATTGAAAGGTCTGAAGAGTAGTCTACATTATAAATTCAATTCAATATTTAAGTTTTGCACTGAAATAATCATGGTAGATATATTAAACTCTATGATGGTGACCTACATAATGCAAGATAAGTACACCAGTAACTGATCCCACAGCAACTGTAGCTGTAACAAAGGGAGCTTGTTTGAGTTTCCTGTCAAATTAAATGTCCTAAGCCAACATAATTTTATTTACTAGGCACTGTTAGTGTAAAGCAATGTTCATGTAGCTATGGGAGCCGAATTCCTAAAATGAACAGTAAACTTTCTAAAAAAAGTTGTGGCTTTGGAGACTAGGTGGCTTCTCATGAAATTCATGTGCATCTACACTGCCTGTGTAGCAGCACAGAGAGCTGTTTCTGGCTTTCATTTCATGCACAGGGCTCTATCCTGCCACAGCAAACCTGATACTTTTACATGTTTTGTCAAAGATTAAAACTCATTTATGTTTGTTCACACTACACCTTTGAGACCCCAACTCTTAACTACCTGTCTCGCTGCTAAGAGCAATTTCTGTCTCTCATCATGGGCACAACAGATTTTCCCACACTGAAGAGAAACCACAAATTCTCAATAAACATGGAAGAATGGACAGAAGACTTTTCTTCCCCCTAATATCTTAAGTGTTTGATTTTTCTTACATCTTGCTGGGCTTTGTTATGTATTTTATTGGTTTTCAGAGGCATTCAAGAGGAATGGGGAAAATCAATTTCAGTTGTTAAAAATGTCAAGCACTTCTAAAAACTGGAGCAAGTTAGAGCTATCTGTTTATATAAAGTCCAGAAAGCTCCATTATGATCACATAATGTAGGCATGGCCAATTTGTGGTTCTTGAGCTACATGTAACCTTCAGGCAGTTCAAGTGAAGCTCTAATGGGGCTAAATCACGCAACAAACACATGTCTGCCCTGAGCTGCTGAATAATTCAGACCTGCAGTCCTGGGCTATCATTCATGGGTATGCTCCTCATCTCTTTCATCAGACAGAAATATCTGCAAAGCTCCAACATCAGCAAATAAAAGCAGGCACATTCAAAGTATTTTCATAATGTTACCTCACAGCATTCATAACTATAATCTTCTGCAGCACTTCCCCCTTTAAAGTATCTATTCCCACTACTTAAAATACCACCATAATTTCATCAGGTTACTTGAGGACAGAAACCACTCAAATTCTTGTGTCCATCTCAACACACTGCCTGACTACCAAANAAAAGTTTTCCTCTACATCACTTAGATTTTTTTCCCCTACTTCTCAAATCTTTTTGGTGTTAACTTGGCACAAGTACCACCACATAACAGAAAGACTCACTGTCTATTCAGTCATCTCTAAACTACCTTTGAAAACCCACTTCTCCCTGAACACAGATTTTTGTTTGAAGCGCTGTGTTAAGCTATGCAGATATAAAACAGATCAAAATTTGTTAACTAAGAAATATCAAAATTTTTTAAATTTAATATTGGAATTTTAAATTTTAATATTGGAATTTTAAAATGTAATATTGGAATTTTCCATATTACTTACATCTCTTCATAATACCAGATTCTTGCATAGGAAAATATACACATGCTTGGAAAAATTATACCTACATTTTATTTGAGATTAACTTTCTTTCCAAACTATTGTAATTACAATAATGTCTTCTTGCTTTTCCCAGCAGATGTCACTGCAAGGCAGGTGCAGAGAAGGCACATATGTTGCAAGAGTTGTGAAGTGCAGCATAAACTGCACAGGTCCCCTTGCCCACAAAAACAGGCACTTTATGAATCACTTGAATTCATCCAAATTTTTTGCCAGATAACTTTAGTTTAACTGCTACAACAGCTATAAATTCCAATTTTAAAGTTTTATTTTCACCTCTCTTGTCCTTTCTATTTCTTTTTAGGACATTTGATTTATCTTATGATTCTACTATGCTTTATCCTCTAATTTCAGACTACTGTAATTTCATTTTTTTCAAGTGTCCTGTCAGGTATTTAACAGGAATCTGAAGCTGAGAGGCTATTAATCCACTCATTTTGTCAAACCTGGGTGTAACAAAAACATGGGCATATTCCTGGGTAGGCAGTCTTGCAAAAGCTTCATACCAAGAAGCTACTTACCCCCACTCCTATATTCATTGTCATTCTAGTGAGAGATGTCACATGACTGAGCAGGTCCTCAGATCCTTTTTATAAAAAAGTATATGAAAATCCTTTAATCACTTCAATCTCCCTGTTTGCATTTTTTTCAAGATTATTTTCTTTTCTAAAGGCAAAAGCAATATTTCAGAAAAAATAAACCAAAGCAAAAGAACACATTTATAGAATTTGAAAAGGAAAACTGTAATTACTTGTGACTTCACAAGCTGGAAGCATTCTAGCTTTCAAATCTCAGTCTAGAACAGAGTCTTTAGCAAGGCAAACAATTAAAAATGCGTTCTTAAAGTGAAAAATAATTTGATCAGCAGATAGTTATTTGACAAACAATTGCATAAAATAATTTTTACACAGATTTTTCCACAGCAGAACTCCACAAGCTTCACACAAATATACTTTGAACAGTTATATTCTGTTCTGTGCAAAGTACAGCTTTTCCTAAATTGGCTGTCGGGGCTCCATCCAACTCCCACAATACTTAGTGGTATTTTTCAAATTAATTCCCTGGGAGGTAACTGATTCCCTATGGAGCTACTTCTAAGAAAAAAAATTGTCTCCACACAATGGAGCAAACAGAATCCTACAAATTTGGACTTCAACTCTCAACATCTTGCTAGCAGTGGTAAAGGTAATACAGCCAATGGCTGGTTCCAATCTACAAGCAAGATATTACTGAGCCTCTTATTTTCATTAAATTTGTAGGAAACAACTATAGCTTATGTAGCTTTGGGCTTCAGTGAAGTGAATTTAGAGCTTTGAAGAGATCCAGCCTGATCTCTAGCTTTCTTAAGTGAAAATTAAGATCTCAAAAATGGCACAATCTCTAACAGGTTTGAAAAAAGGCTGACAAAATAAAAGAAGCTAAGAATCAAAGCACTGTGGGTAAAACATACTGCATGACTTGAGGAAAAGTGTTTCTACTGAGATGTTTAATTTCATAATAGATTGGAAAAATTAAAATAGAATCTTTAGTTTTATGAAAGCATTTTTTCAAGAAACAGATCTACACAGAACATTCAGAGGGAAAGAATTAGTCTTCAGAAAGAATTCATCTTTAAATATATTTAATCAGTAGTTGCTTTCAGTCTTGTAGACCTATGTGAGAGAACTGTCACGTGTCTCATGAGTTTAACTCCCTAGTCACAATTCACATGACTTAACATGCTTTAAGGATACTTCCTGGACACCTGCACTAGAAATTACTAGCAGTGTACTCAGCTATAAGTGATTATACCATCTTGCTTCATCAGATGACTCCTCTGGTCTCTAAAATGTGATTCGTGTAAAAGCTAAGTTTAATTTCTAATTTATTTCAGAAGTTCTGATTACTTAGATTTCCCAAAATGGGGAAAAAAAGTTAAGTTTCCTTAGAAAATAATTGAAATATTGTATAGTTTCTTTCTTCGAATTGCAGACCAACAAAAATTTCCTAACTAAAGAATCCAGCTTACTGAAGAAAGATTGCAAAGATGGTTAAATTGATGCATTAGCAATTTCAATAGTCCTGCTTTTCAGGCTACACCATTATGAAAAATGAACTAAATTTTATCCAACTGCCTTTTAGAAGGGAAAATATTCATACTCTGCTAGTCATCAACTACAACAAGGACATTTGAAGTCATAATTCAATTTGCTGTGACTGGATGCAGCTCCACCAACCTCAACAGGTTAATTATTTCACTGATATTGCTTCACAGACCGACATTCACTACAATAACAAACAGCTGTTTACCATTAACAAGACTCAATTTGACAAGTGGCTTTATTTTTTAATTATTCACTTTAATCTTTCACAAATTTTAATCATCATTTTCAATTACAATGAAGTTATACTTGACAAGAATCTCCTTTGGGAAAAGATTCTAGAAAAACAACATTTCCTTCAGGCTACTGATGGTGGTGCTTTTCAAGCTGCCCCATCAGTTTGGGTGATGTAACAAACTATGCCTATGGTCACGTTGTTGGCTTGATAGGTTGAAATACAAAAATCAGTCTCTATTTCAGTTTGCATAAACAGTGCAAGTTTTCACTGTTAATGATCCATTTAACATGAATTTGCAAGAGCATTCTTTAGCTTCTGACTTAATACTTCAATGGGTCTACTCATTGCACAGTTAAAAAGGTTTAAACCTTTGCAGAATAAGGTATTTCTATTGCAAATACTTCTAGCCTTCCCCTTTTTTCAGTCCTGCTAACTCCATGCCTACCTGAACACATAGTTAGGCTGAAATGTTAAAACAATGCAAGTAACTGAATCAAATAATCTTTTGCAGTTTTAGCCAGCCCTCCCTAAAGCACAAGGCAAGATCCCCAAACTGACGCCATCAGTACAACGTTGCTTAGTTACTTGAATGAAAAAAGCTACTTAAGATCAAAATCTAATTACAACATCTGCATCACAGCACTAAGTTGATCACATTATAAACAGGATGAGTTTGTAATTCTTACACCAGGAGAAACTGAAGGAAAAGAATATTCCCTTATTAGGAAAAAGAAATCCTCATTGCAATTTCAAAGTAATACATTGGTACAGTTCTTACAAAAGAACAGGGGTGGCCCTTGGTAACACCTGAACACTGATATAAATTCAAAGTAATTGCAAACTTCATGCCTTAAAATCATCAATGCCTTCAAGTTATTCATGCAGACAGTAGCTCATTTGTTCTTGAGAACATCCTTCTCCAGGGTCAGCTTTGCCCTCTTGAATGCAAAAAAAACCACACAGAATTCATGTTATTCCCAATGCCTTAAATATATTTTCAATATCCACTGACAATGTTGATCTACAAACCTAAACATTTGTTTCCATTTCTTTGGTAGCTAAGAAATTCCATTTCCACAACAATAGATAAGGTAACAGGGAATTTTAAGCAAAATAACTCAAGTACTGAGGAACTATGAAAGAGAAGAAATGGGAAAAAAGACCTTAAAGAAGCAACAGCATGAGCAATAATTGAACCCTTTCCTATTCAGGCCCACTCCAAGGAATTTTATATCACACCTAGGAATCTAGAAATATGACTTAGTCATTATTTCTGTGTGAATCTTCAATCTCTTCTTGTTAGAAGAAAAAAAGAAACATCTTCCAACTTCAGAAGCTAAGTTAATCAGCCACTGAAAATTCTTGCTATGGTTTTCTTCCATTTTTGTTCATGACAGCATTTGGGTGACAATACTTAACCACCAGCACCGGAAAGTCAGTATATTACAAGAGAAGACCACATTCTGTGAAATATTTTGCATTGAAAAGCTTTCTGAGGTATGGAACTCTTCTGACAACACAGAAATGACCCCATTCCCTTTGTTAAGATGTAACCGTCTCACATCACTAAGATCGGCCATCAGAGACTGGAGTGGGAAGTACAAAGAGCAACTCATTCCAGTAGCCTTAAACATCTTAAAACCATAATAGACAAGACATCTTAAAAATAGAAATGCAAAAATCCAGACAGTGAAGTGAAAATTCAAACAACTTTAGAATAATTAATCTAATTAAGGGATAATGACAAGGGAAGACATGTCAATATTTGGGCATGACTATGTTGCAAGATATTTGTTTTAAGAAAGAGGAATGCTGAAGGCATAGGACCCCTCCCAAAGGCAGAGACTAAAATTATTATACTCCTCACAGACAATTCCTCCTACCAACAATTGGACTGACTGTCTCTCCAAAGTTTCAAAAATATCTCTCCAGCTAAAGCATAAGAGATGTGCATAAATATGGATAAACCACACAGCTATTCTGATATATAACAGCTCAAAAATTTCTGCAGAATTATATCACAATCCCATAAGGAATACATGCAGCACTGTAAGGACAGAGAAAATGCAGGTTTCAGTTCTAAGAATGCCTGCTTTTCCCTTCATACTGTCTTTCCTACTTTTTACTACCCTCATGGAACCTATTCCAAGGTCACTGACCTTTTTTTTGCTGTCTTAGTCCCTTTCTACGTTGTTGTTTGCTCCTCTCAAAGAGCACAGATGACTTCTATAAACACTCTATAAATACTGTAGTATATTTGATGCTTTTTCTTAAACAGAAAATTTCTTAAACAGAAAAAACAAATATATTGCACTTAGTTGAGAACACAATGGTTTAACTAACAGAATTCAAGACTGACCACTGCATGGGGTATATCTGTGAGAAATTACTGGTGCTAAGGTGAAGTCAGATTTTGCCAACTTAATCAGCATTTTTCAGATAGTAGCAAGATCTGACATGTCTGAGAAAATTGAAGGTACTCATATACCTCTCCACAGAAAGAGAGCTGGCTAATAGGTAAAGAATAGCTCCATCCAGCTTAATCAAAATTATGATCTCGATGCAACTGCTAACTATGACCCTTACATAAAAAAATTCCTTCCCAGTGAAGAAATATTATATTAATGCTTTCTTTCCCTCATCCTTTCTATAAAAGCATAAATAAAAGACTAAAGAATTGCTATGACAAGTATTAACATGCTTTATAAGGACTCTACACTAGGGAAATGACACAAGTTTTAGGGTACCTCCAAAAATAGTAATAACAACATTTAATTACAAGTACTTTTTAAAACATATTTGTTTCCTTATTTTTAAAATGGAATAAGATAGTCTACATTCCACTAGATTATTAAACTGTGAATAAAAGTAGGCAAACAGGACTCCACAACAATAAGTTACAGGAGATGACAGTATGTGGTAACTACTCAAATAGTTTCAGAAACCCACACCAACTGACAGTGGTTTATTGAGATCTTGGATAGCATGCAAGTAAAACATAAAACTTTACAAGGAAACAGTTCCCAAACAAGGAAGGCCATCTATGCAAAGAAAGTTCCAATGTACACTTTGCTACATACTATCAACATATCAGCAACACAAAACAGATCTGGGCAACAACAAGGAACAACAGCTCTGGAAGAGCTCAGAAACCAGCAACCAAATTTGATAAGAAGGATGGTAAGGCATACCCAAAGAAGCCTCAGCCCAAGCAATACAGGCCTAGGAACAATGCCCATAAGCCCAGGCCATCAAACAAAACTGTACCAACAAGAGCAGGTCCATAAACAAAACAGGCACTCCAGCGACAGCTGTGAAGACACAAACCAAGAACTCAAATCAACCCAGAATAAAACCCCAGGTCTGAGCTTAAATAGAGCTTGGGGCTCATGGGCAGAGGTGTGGTGGGGAACCCAGGTAAACGTGGTCAGGGTAATTAAGGCCCATCAGTGCACTCTGAGTCCTGAGAGGGCTTGGGAACAAAAAAAGTGAAACAAAAGGAAGCAAAAACAAATGCATCAAAGGCTTTCTAACACAATTAAGCACTGAGCTCCCCTCTGAAAAGCTGATTGTTTCCCATGATAACACAAATGAATTAATTGCTAATGCATTTACCTAATTTTACAGTCTCCAAAGGGAAGGGATTTCAAATCTCACAAAATTACCTTAAATAAGGGCATTGAACCTAACCATAAAAAACAATTATGAGGAACCAAAGCCAAGTGGAGTGAGCAAAACAAGTACCTGATAAAAATAATAACCTGAGTGCAGGTGATGCTGGCCAGGGTAATACAAATAGTTCACATACATCTTATTCTTAATTACTCTAACTAGCTGCTGATTTACTATTTAGTCTTTGTGCTACCTCTATATTAAAATAGTTGTTCGTCGATCAATGTATTTAATTGACTCCTATCAATTGTAAATTACCTGATCTTGCTAGAATTTTTAAGTTAAGATTCAATGACATGTACATTCCTGCTCTAAAAATCGGTCTAAGCATCAGTCTAACGTGAATGCTCTGTGACTGTGCAAGGAAGTGATAATAGCTGTTCTGAAGAAAGCAATGTGGCCTATGACAAAACCTGAAAAATATAAAAAAGAAAACCTACCTGTCTGAATTGGAAGAAAGGAGAGAAAAAAGTACAACACATTATGTATTTGTGGGTGTCCTCAGGTTAGGGAGGAATGATGAGTTTGACTCCGTGTTCTCAGAAGATTAATTTATTATTTAATACTAAACAATACTTAATTAAAGAATATAGGAAAGATACTTACTGAAATGTTAAAAGATACTAATGAAAAACTCGTGACTCTAAAAAGAGTCCTAACACAGATTGGCACCAACTGGCCAATGAGTTAAAACAACTTATATCAGAATCCAATTAGGTAATTACCTTCAGGTAAACAATCTTCCATGATACATTCCACTTGTGCACAAACACAGGAGAAGCAAATGAGATAAGAATTGTTTTTCTTTTTTCTCTGTGGTCTCTTGCTGTCTTTTCAGCTTCTCAGGAGAAAACTCCTGGAGAAAGAATCATACCCAGAGAATATGGATGCCACAACACATAGCTGTGGTGTGGAGGAAGGGAAGTGTAAAAAAAATTGCTAAACATTTTTCAAGATAAGTTCTAGGAGGGAAAACAGATCTACTGAACAACCAGCTTAAGACCTAAAGCCTTTAAGTTCTGCTCCTGCTCAAAAAGCAGGCACTGCAAGGATTCCTAGAGTGCCTGGGTAGAATCCTTAGAAAGTTCTGGGTAGATTCCTGGAATGTAGGAATGTTCCTACAAAGTAGAGAGAATTCCTAGAAATTCTTCTAGAAAGTCTTCCTAGAAAGCACAGAGGGGATTCCTGGATGCACCTGGAAAATTCCTATAAAACATGGGGCAAACACCAGACAAACTCCTAGGATACACCCAGAAAATACCTAGAAAGCACAAGAGAAAATAGAGCATTTCTAGAAACCATTGGCAGAAATTCCTACAAAGCAAGGGAGGAAAACTTTCAGAAAGCACCAGGAAAATTTCTATCAAGCCTAATGTCGTGGATTGTGAAACAAATTGTATTCTATTTGCCATCTGTATGGCAGTTGTGTTCTGTTAAGTGGGCAGTTTTCCTTATCTCTTCCACAACCACTCCTCCCTCCAGGGAGATATCTGCTGATAACAGGCTATTGAATGTCAATGCATGACTGAGAAGAACTTTAACATCCCATTGTGAGATGCTCTGCCCAGAGGGAGGAGCCAAGCATTCCTACACAGATATAGCTGGGAGTCTGGAGAGACAGCACAGCTCTTGCTCCACTGGGTTTTGCCCAGAGAGACAGCTACCCCTTTCAACTGGATCAGCAGAGGAAGTTTTTTTCACCTTTCCTTCTACAGGATTTCCTTTTCCAACAGAACCACACCTGAGGACTGAGTCCAGGAAGACTGCAGCCACAATTCCAATTGGACTGAGACTACACCCTGACCAACAGGGTGTCAGGTTCAGTTCTGACTTTGTCTGTGTTGTTTTAATCTACTGCATTTGTTTATTTTATACTTTTATTTTTTGCTTCCCTAGTAAAGGACTGTTATCCCTGCTCCCATATTTTCTGCCTGGGAGCCCCGTGATTTAAATTTTATAGCAATTTGGAGGGAGGAGGTTTACACTCTCTATTTCAGGGGAGACTCTGGCCTTCCTTAGCAGACACCTGTCTTTCCAAACCAAGATACCTAAGAAGAAATTGTGAAAAATCTTTAATAGAACAAGGGAAATTCCTAGACACTACACCTAAAGAAATGTAGAACCTGAGCATAAAATCCTTTCCTTGGCAACTTAAGACAAGTGAGTTTCCACTGGAAGGCTCCAGGTGCAGGCACACGTTTTTCCTGATGCATCTGCCATGATGGCAATGACTTCTGGTACAGATGCAGCATCAATGGTATTCACCTAAGGCACAGTGGTTTCACCAACACTTCTGTCAGCAGGCAGAGATGTTCCACACTGTGAGGCCTGGGCCTAACCCATCCCCTGAGCCTTGCCCATCCAGAATTCCTAACTGCTATGGGAATTTTTTCCATGTAAAGATACAAGACTGGATGCTCACTAGAAAATTAAGTAAACACATTGAGGGTGGCCCTCCCAAAAAGGTCTTTCCATTCCATTTGTAAGTATGTCTTTACTATTTATTTATGAGTTTTTGTTATAACAAAGCCTGGTGTTTGAAACGTGCAATATCTGGCCTAAGTGTAACAGAGCATTTACACTTAGTCAAAGAACCTCCACAAATACTAAAATCCTGCACTAAAGCATATACATGCCAGCTACTCACTTTGAACTATCCTTATTTGATTAATAAACAATCAGACCACATCTTCAAATCCATTTACCACGAAAAAAGTTATTCTGCATGCAGGGAATTATTGTAACAAGACAATTATTTTATTTCTTGAGTTATAATAATTGGGAATTTTGAACATTAGTCCACCAAAACCCACTACATATATTAAGGGAAGAAAAAAAAAAAAGAAAAATGAAATATTGTTCTTTCTTTTTAGAACCTTTAATAATTGCATGTTCTCCTTTAAAAGAAGTTAGTCTGGCACACTAAATATGAAAAAAAAAAAAAAAAGAGGAACATGCTTCCCTAGAAATAGAGAGCAACAAGCCCAACAAGAAGTAATGAAGCTGAAAATTATCTGAACATTCACTGTGCCGGTTTTTCAGTTTAATTTTAGAAATGGATTGAAGACAATGCTGGATAATATTTGATTTCTCCAAGAACTGATGACTACTTCCTCCAAATTATCAGATCTGAAAGGAGAAATACAGCCATTCTTGAAGATCAGCTGCCATCTAGTGAACAGTGAAAAAAGTGTTTAAAACATTACTTTCAGTTCTTTGTCAATTTAAACTAGATTCTTGGAGGAATATTGTTTGCCCCTTTGTCTCTGTAAATTTTGGGATCTGTAAATTATTCAGGAGCATGGCTACTAAAAAGTATGCATTTGACATGAGAGCAATGTCACCCAGCAAAGTTTTCTAAGAAAATATATAAATAATATACATGTGATTCCACAATTTGTTAAAATAAGCCAATCCTCTGCTCTTTCAGTAGGACATATTAGTTTTTTGGGGGCTTCATTATAGTAAAAAGAACTGAACTATCAGTGTCTTAAAGTAAAATAATCAGTATTACAGCAATAAAATACAGTAAAAACTTAGAAGACATTTAAGTAAAAATTTATGTGCTTAAATGTGCTGATCAAACAATAACAGCAGAGTTTTTATATTGGACATTAACTTTTGTTACTTTGTTACTTAAGATTAGATTTGCAGGTGTTTTCCTTCTCATAAGAAATCAGATTTTCCAAATGTTACAGTAAGTCTGTTAGAGGGAACCACTATATAGGAATATAAACCACAGAGCTCATTGCAAATATTCAATTTTCCATACTTTCCTCTCCCAAACACAACTTTCTAAAAGCAGAGGGTCTACCACTTGCAGTTTGAAACTCTGAAACACAAATCTACCATTTTAAACAGTGTATGTTTTTTGTTTAATTGAGTGTGTACTTGAGGGCACTCATGTTTATGAGAACCTTTGATGGAAAGAAATAAGAGAATATGTTTATAAGACATGGGCTTGAAAATACATTTGCCTTCTTGGAATGAAAGCTCCTTATAATCTTTTGTCTGTACATTCTCTGGACAGACATTAGTATATCCTACACCAAAAACCTGGAAAGTCTACATATTCCACATAAACATTTGTATATGTGTGCAGTACAGAACTGTGCCATTAAAAGAAAGATTAAATAGATATCCAGGAGTAGAGGAATAGAAAATAAACACTGAAATGAGAAAATCTGGTCATGAATCGAAAGGAAATCTGTTATAGGCCCTTTTGCATATAATTAGGCTTAAAGAGAAGGCTTGCTGTTTTTCACACTATGAAGCCCTACAAAATTTTGTAAATTCCTATTCAGCATTTAGAATTATTATGAACTGGTTCTCTTAACACTGCCTGCTTTTATTCATATGGCTTACTGAAATATTTTGTGTAGAGCCTTGGTTCAGTAAGGAATATGATTAACCAGGACACCATCACAAAGGTTTTCTTACACTGCCCCTCCTTACACCTTCAGAATACAATGCAGGACAGATTGTAGTTGTGCTGCAAACCACCTTCTCTGGGTTTTCTGTGAATTTAACTGTGTCTGACTAGCATCGAGCACTTGAGATCCCAATTCTTGTATGTCTGTGGTTTCAAAGTCTGTGTGTATTCAGCACATGTGTGACTTTATTTAAAATGAAGCTACTTTTAAGAATAAAACTGTGCCCATATTAAATTTTATCCTGTAGCCCACAATGCTGACAGACCTCCTGGAAAGTTTTTATAAAAACACCGCACAATTCATGGCACAATCTAAGAAGGTGGGGGACCAAAACTTTTCTTAAATGCTGACTAAGCATTTGTCAGAGCACATACTACAACAGGTTTACCAAATGAATGAATAAATATCTCTGTCTTAATTACTTGTATCAGCAGCTTCTCAAGCCAATTGTGTGGCTCCCCACGTTTTTTTAATCAGCGCCCACAGCTGAGTCAATGGTGACCACTGGTGACAAAGGAGTAGAGGGAAGCACTGGCAGGGGCACGGATGGCAATGGGGAAGCCAAACATTTGGGAACAGGTTCCAGTAGCACTGACCAAGCAGGCAGCGCTGAGGAGACAAAAAGAGGGCAAAGAAATGAGGGTGGCAAACAAGCCCTGTCATGACCAGCTCTGTGGAGATAACAATTTGAAAGGGGGTCAGCGTATTTTGTCTGTGGAATGAGGGTATAAGAAGTCTCCAGGGCACAGCACTCACCTCACAGGCATTGCTTTTTTGACAGTCCTTCAAAAGGGAAGGCCCAGGGCAATAGCTGAGGCAGGGCATGAGGGAAGTGGTGGACATAGAGTACTGTAGTCAGTTCTGGGCCCCTCAATTCAGGAAGGACATTGAGGGAGTGGCTCAGAGAATTCCCTATGTTGGCATTCCAGAGAATGCCAACAAAGATGGTGAACGGCCTGGAGCCCAAGTCCTATGAGGAATGGCTGAGGGAGCACAGAGGGCCCAGCCTGAGAAAAAGAGGCTCAGGCAGGACCTTATTGCTCTCCACAACTCCCTGAAAGGAGGCTGTAGCCAGGTTGGCCTTGGCCTCTTCTCCCAGACAGGACAAAAGGTCACAGACTCAAGCTGCACCAGGAGAGGCTTAGCTTGAACATTATGAAAAATTCCTTCGCAGGAAGAGCGACTACATATTGAATGATCTGCCCAGGAATCACCGTCCCCGGCTGTGTTTAAGGAGAGACTGGACGTGCACGATCAGATTGACAGGGCGGTGTAGGGATACAGGGTGCATGCGGTGATATCCCACCTCTGTTCCTACCGAATTCATTCCGTGCTGTTGTGGGGGCCGAGGCGGGGCGCAGTGCGCGTGCTCCGGTGTGGCGCATGCGCGGGGCCTCCTGTCAGCGCGCGATCGGCTCGGCGGCGCTCCGGACCGTCCGGTCCCGTCCCGGGTCCCGTC
>VZRH01000702.1:49082-93089 GCA_013397555.1 Urocynchramus pylzowi | reverse complement strand
CCTTTCCTTTTCTTTTCTTTCTCTCTTCCTCCCTGTAAGTAGATTCCTCAAATGTCTATACCTGCACCTTCTTCTTACAAGGCCTTCACCATGCCTTATTACTTAAATTACTGAAGTAAATCTCTCAAAACACTATTGATCTTCTTTCATTCTTGTTTTTTTCCAGTTCATCTAGGTAATGATAAGGGGTCGTTAAGAAGTGAATCCATTACCTTTTTAAGAAAAGATATGTTATTCTTTTGTTCCTATCCTAGTGACTTTCACCTCTTTTTTTAAAAACACCATCACACATGTAATAAAATGTATAATTTTCTGACCTGAATCTTAATCCTCAAAGCAGAGCTTCCTAAGCTGTTTTTCCCTCACAATTGCCACAGAAAAACACATTTGAAAAAGCTTTTAGCACCAAAGGATGCAGTTCACATTTCTTCACAGCTTCCTACTGAAGTATATCAAATAGGAAAGATTTCGGACCCTACTGTGTTACAGCCATTGCTAAAGTTGCAGTATTTTCAATTTTTGCTGAGGTTGAACTTGAAAAATTTAGAACACATTAAAGAACCCAAAGATACAAAGGGAAAATTAATTCCTGATTTATCCATATTCACTGAAAAGCATGGCATTAGCCCAGGAGGGATTTCTATATAAGCAAGCCATGGGCATTTGAAAGCATTTTTTTCCCCACTTCATTGGGATTTTTTCTGCAAACGTTGACAGGATATGTAGAGCTTGGAAAACAAGGCAGCTGGGTTTTATTTCTTATGTTGCACCAAGTTCAATACTGCTTAAAAATAAAGCTCAGTTTGTGACTCAAAGGATGGACACTGATCAAGAAATCCTCTAAAAGGTAAGATTCTGCAAATGGGAATAGGACATCCAGCGGTTAATGCCATGGTTTCATTAGAAATTATTCTTTGAGAGTAAACAGGGAAATAATATCCCCATAAATTCTCATCCAAAAAACCCAAAGATTATTACCTGGAAATAGAAAAATTGGTAATTAAGCTGAAAAAATATTTGTTATCTGCATCACTGGATCAAACAAAATTTGTTTGGTGTTGCATTATGCCTTCTTTTTCCCATGCAGTGAAATGTGAAGATGCTACCAGTCAGCAAATAATCAATTTCTGGTTTCTGTTTCCCTGTGCTTTCTAATTTAGTTTTGCATATGGTATTCAATTCATTATTAGCAATTTTGTAAATACATGGAAAATTGGTTTACTTGCCTGTTAATTAATATTCTGAAATTCCACATCGAGAATTAACTACTCATAGGAGACTTACATAAATCTTTAACTGGATACTATTCCGGTTTAGCTACATTTTTAATGTGGTTATGGGACTAATAGTAGTCTCTGGAGCTGTCCTTTTACAAATATAACATATTTATTTTATTTTGTTTTCCCCTCTGGGGGACCAGGAACTAGGGAAAAGAACTTTTCCAGGGCTGAGAAAAGTAATGAATCTCTTCTAATTTATACCTGTCTGAATTCCTGTTGTGACTCCATTCTCCCCACTGGAGCTGCAAACATTCCTGAGCTTTCCTGGTATATGTGGGGAAGGTCCTATAAAAAATCTGGTGGTTTTGTAGGAGGCTTCTCCTCTCTCAATGGGTCTAAACCTCAAAAACACACACTGTTAGTCTGAAGGTGTATGGTTGTTTAATAATTTCTTATAGGGAAAACTATGGTAAAACTACACTAAAAGCCAACTATTCCAAAAAAGTGGCAAGGAAATAGCTAGACTCATTCCCTCAAAAAAAAAAAAAAAAAAAAAAAAACAAACACCAAACCAAACAAAACCAACCAACCAAACAAACAAAACCACAAAATCCTATAGTTTGGACAATGAAACCAGAGGTTTCCTACTGTGCACACAGAGGGATCTTGAAACAGTCTGATCATTTTACATCCTTCACAAAGGTTAGATTTTATTACCAAGGGGGAGAAAGTCTTCAGGCCACAATGTAAACAATAAAGCAATTAAGGCATTTGGACCTTAACTGGTCAGCAGATCTGTCTCTGAGCCCTCCCATACCTGTGCTGGGGCTGCTGCTGCAAAGAGTGGGGACTGCACTGGGTCAGCTCCAACCACTGTGGAGCAAAGATAAAACTCATTTTGAGGAGACAAGTGCTAATGTAGTGTAATGTATTATTTACCCTGTCCCAGTTTGTTTGCTCTCTAGTACCTCCACTCATCTCTTTGCACTGCACATCTACCTGCACCCTCACACAGCTCTCATGGTGTGACAGCTCTGCTGAGCTTCATTTGGTGCAAAAGTCACAGATTTCAGCTGAGAGGGAGGGAGTGTAGCTGCCATAGACTTGAGTCTGACACTGTTGGGTTTGAATATCACACCCTGAGTTGTCAGGGTTCCCATGCCACAGGTGAGTAAAGGAGGCAGAATTAAGGCTGCTGGAGCAATGTTGAATTTGTTCACTCTGAATAAATCTTCATTTTGTACTTCAAGGAGTTGTGTTCAGCTCAGACAAGCACACAAGGAGTCTTCACATCCACTGATTGATATTTTGGTATTGACTGCTTTAGGATTAGCATTTCAGCCTTGATCACTAGGTATATGAATTTTCAGTGAGAGTCAAGGAAAAGTCTAATTTCTTTGCTGTGAGAACTTCCATTTAGTTTTAGTTTCACATGGAAGTTTTAATTGAAGCTAACTTAGGACCTTTTGTACAGTATTTCAAATTGGCTTCTAACAGAACAGAAGATACAGCTTTTTATCACCCTGTTTCATTTCCCTTTCAGGCAGGAAATATGTAGGAGTACCCTATATGCCAAAATTAAGCAATATCCCAGTAATACTCTGATTATCCATAATATATGTCCACACATACAGGAAATAATCACAGTCCAAGCTTTTGGTTCATTTTTTTCATTCATTTGCTTTATACATTTGCACGTAAAATTCATGAAAGATCAAAAGAATTAATGCAAGTATAAAAGCAGTCATTTAAATGCTACAGCTATGTGGTTTTTTCCTCTCATTTAGGAAAAAAAAAAAGAGGGGGAATTCAAGGAATCAAGGATTGTGTCTGTTCAATTAATAGTGTGCTGTTATTTCAGATAAACCTGCAGAAGAAGATGCGAGTCACTGGAGTTATAACCCAAGGTGCCAAGAGGATTGGAAGCCCAGAATACATAAAATCTTATAAAATTGCCTACAGTAATGATGGGAAGTCATGGACAATGTACAAAGTAAAAGGCACAAAGGAAGACATGGTAAGATTAAGTCATCTATTACTGAATGCATCTCATGGTTTAGCTGCCTTCAGAAGTATGAGATGTCCCTGGTATTTAAGCCTAATTGCCTGGCAGTATGATATAGGTTTCAATGTTATTATTTTTCTGTGGGAGAAAAAAAATCAACAAATTTGCATTTTCTCTCTGCTAAGAATTTCTTATACATTAATTGATGGTTGCATAAATACTATTTCCCCAAGCTAGAATAATCCTGTTTATTACACTTAACTGATTTTCATATTAATTAGTTTACCAGTAATTACTCATTTCTCTGTTTTCAATTTAGTTTTATTGCATTGGCAGATTAGCTTTAACCCTTGGAAACACAGAGCCCATTCATCAATGCTAATCTCTGTGCTGCACAAGCAGTATCATCCAGAGGGGTGTGTGTGTTTACATTCTATAGTTACCACTTATTTTTGATGGAGCTGTGCACACAGAGCTGGAAATAAAACTTTTACTGTGTAATTTTGTGTAGAATTCAGGCACTGCACAGCATTAGATGTAGTTTCTCTGTTAGGAAATTAAGATTTTGTGCGAAGAGGAGCATAATGAAGGGGAGAAACACAGCACAGGGATGTCTGGTTAGAGTGAGGGGTGAATAGAAAAATGCTGATGAGTTTAACTGATCCCCTCTGTGATGAATGGGAGGGTTATAGTGCACTTCAGTGGGAGCTGGATCAGGTTCTTGAAACAGGGGAGAAAAAAGAAAAGTCAGTTCAAATAATTCCAGGCTTAATTGAAATGCGACTATTTTATACATTAATCAAGAAAAGAAGGCATAATTTAGTTGCATTAGTAGCTTCAGTTTCTGAGAGTGACAAGACAGAGACCTTGGTTTGGCCCAGGTGGCAAACCCATTGCAATATGGCACAGCAGGACATTGTGCTGGGAAAACTTGTGTCGGGCACTGGTAGCACTAAAGCAGCTGCAATTTGGGGAAAACCTTACACAGACAGAACAAAACAGGTGCTTTTGAGACACTGCAACTCACTAGGACTCCAGGGATCCTCCTGACACAGTTTTTTTGTTGTTGCAAACGTTGCTTCCCCACAGGTGTTCCGTGGGAACATGGACAACAACACCCCGTATGCCAACTCCTTCACGCCGCCCATCAAAGCCCAGTACGTACGGCTGTACCCCCAGGTGTGCAGGAGGCACTGCACCCTCAGGATGGAGCTGCTTGGCTGCGAGCTCACAGGTGGGATCTCCACAGCCCCCAGCCCTCCACCCTGCCCAGCCGCTCCCCACCGCGCATGTTTTGTCCCCCTGCGAGATGCACTAGGCCAGCCTGAGTTTGTCTAGTTGCTTTCATCCTCTTTACCTAACTTACAAAATCACAGATCAAAGAATAGCCAGGTTGGAAGAGACCTTCAAGATCATTTAGTCCAACCCATGCCCCAACACCTCAACTAAACCATGGCACCCAGTGCTACATCCAGGCTTTTTTTAAACACATCCAGGGATGGTGACTCCACCACCTCCCTGGGCAGGCCATTCCAGAACTTTGTCACCCTTTGCATGAAAAACTTATTCCTTATATCCAACCTAAATTTCCCTTGGTGCAGCTTGAGGCTGTGTCTTCTGGTTCTATCAGTTGCTGCCTGGTGAAAGAGCCCAACCCACCTGAGCACAGCCACTTTTCAAGGAGCTATATGGAGTGATAAGGTCACCCCTGAGTCTCATTTTCTCCAGGCTGAACACCCCCAGCTCCCTCAGTGATTCCTCACAGGGTTTGTGTTTCAAGCCACTCACTAGCCTCGTTGCCCCCTTTGGATGTGCTCCAGTGTCTCAACATCCTTCCTAAATTTGGGGGCCCAGAACTGGACGCAGCACTCAAGGTGTGGCCTCAGCAGTGCAACACTTGGCTCAGCTGATTGATGATGGCCACTTGCAGTGGGACAGGAATGTGTCCCAATAAGGCTGTGTGGCATTAACCCAGGAACACTTCATATTTCCTGTGTGGGTTAATCTCCAATTGGTCACAGGAATCACAGAACCAATTAAGAGCTCTGAGGTCATCAGGTCCAACCTGTGAATGAGCCCCACCCTGTCACTCAGCCCAGAGCACGGAGTGCCATATCCAGTCCTTGGACACCTCCAGGGATGGTCATTTAGCAGTTTTAACATGTCTTGATGGCTACGTGGACTTGTAATGTACCACCCTGAGCAGACTACAAGGCAGGGAACCTCACCCAAGACCTAAAAATGGTTCCTGAGCCCCAGAGCTGGCTGTGCACTGCTGGGGACCCTTGGCAGCAACAATTGTCACACCTGATTTGAGTAATTCCTTCTGGCTGTGGGGTGACACCACCCCTGTGCTGTGTGATGTCCTCAGAGGGATAAGTCTGCTTCCCCTGCTGTCAAGGACCAGTCCAATAAGATAAAATTTGGTTGGGCTGCTTTAATCAAGATTTCAGTTTGGATTTGTTTTCTGGGTTAAGTGGAAGCAGGGATAGCATCTTGTAGCAAAAAGTAAATGAAAAACTGGACCAAATATAAACCTTCCTCAGATTCTTATTAAAGCTCTGAAATGTAAAGCCTGACCTCTAGCCACCTTCTGCAAGAACTGTGTTCCCTTAAAAATTCAGAAAAGCATGTAAATGTTTTATCCTTTTTCAAGAGATAAACCTTTTTACTGGTGGGAGCACTCCTCTGATTAATTTAAGAGTGATTTTTATGTGGCTGCCTCGTTACTCTACTAACAATAGTCATCCAGTTCATTAGTGATACATCAAAACAGCTGGAGATAAACAATTCTCAGTCAAAACCAGATTCAGAAATGAAAAGTTAATGCATTAATCTTGGTGTAGCCCTTTTCCAATATAGATAGGTTTAAGAGTAAAGAGAAAATCCTGTCTAGCTGCTTTGTTCTATTAGATTTTTTTTTACGTCTTCCACTTCTGGAACCACAATTTAAAGTCCTTGCCAGAATGACTAGGTATTGTTTTGCTCAAAGAATTGTGAAAGCTAGTGAATTGAATTAATTTCAGTGGTCTCCTAACAGTGTCAAGGTCATCATTTCTTAAAACTGTGGACAGCTGAGGTTCTACAGAGCAATTTCGACCTTACTGAAGAAAAGTTGTAATTACACAGACTTATTCACTCTTAATTCCAGGTGGTCTGCCTTGGGTGGAAAGGCACTTTGAGGGGTCTGCCTTCTCTGACATGCCCTGGTGATAGAGAAGAGAGTGAGTGATAAACAGAGGGAGACTTGCAGCATTGGATCATCATAAAAGCTAACTCCTGCCTAGGACAAATTTCAGCAAAATGTTCAATGCAATCTGCTTTAGTCTCATAAATAGCTTTACTTACCAGGACCCACAGTCAGATCTCATTGAAAGCCAGAATCAATGCTAGTGGAGCCAACCATCAATAAATTAGGCATTAATTTTCATGGCCTTGTGTTTCTGCCTTACTTGTGTTTTGCACAGCTCTGTGTCCTGCCCTCCCTTCCCTTCACAGAGTATTGATGTGAGGGGAGAAGCAGATCACAACTTATTAGAATGCCTTTATTCATTAAGCTGCTATTAATAGCAGCATCAAGCTGTTGTTTTTAATAGCAGATCAGTGCTCACACAACAGTGTCACTTACTCATGGAACTCACTCTTGCACTCCAGCATCTGCCTTCCTGCAGGCTGCCCCTGCAGTGTGCTGCTCACAGTTGTGTTCATTGGTTCCTGTGCACCAGTTCAGACAGCTCATGGTGTTTGGGGTTTCTCAGCTCCTGCAGAGGGATGTTGGCCCCCAGAACCTAAACATCCCTCTGGCACTCACTCAGAGAAGGCTCCTGAGTGTGTAATTTTCATCTCCTTCAGGCATGCTGTTCCCTGGTAACTATTTCTTTATCCTAATGATGCCTTGTGAAGGCTGACCTAGAACAGAGGCTAGATGGAGTTAGAATAAAACAGGGATTTATTAAAAGGATCTCCTCAATGGATCCACCTTGGGCAGCACAAGAGCCCAGCCAGGGCTGCACCGAAGATGAACCAAAATGGTCACAAAATGCACAAAATGATCTTTCACTTTTATAAGTTTTGCTCCATTTGCTTATTGGAATTCATTGTCCAATTCCACCTTCAGGTTATGAAGTCCCATCCTCCTTGTTTTTCCTCTCTTCACTCCATGTGAAGAGTTATTTGTGCTCTTGGGCCTGAGATTTGGATCATTTGTCCTTGGTCCCCAGCTAGAGAAGGAATTGTTTTGTCTCCCTTCTCTGTGAAGGGAGATCACCATCCCCTAATATGAAGCTCAGAGCTACACACTAAAGCAGCACAGAATCTGAAAAATATAAAAGCTAAAACCTGAGGCATCACTAACAGTCCCTGTAGGAACCATTCACACAAAACTGACACACAAGGGACTTTATCACACCTGCAGTTAAAGATAGGTTCCCCTTTCCTCATTTATCCTCAGAGCTGTGTAGTCTGGAAAGGAATTCTATATTTGTTATTTATTGACCAGGTTGGATGGGGCTTTAAAGCATCAAGGTTTAATGAAAAGTGTCCCTGCCCATGGCAAAAGGGTTGGAATTAGATTTGCAGATAGATGATCTTAAGGTCCCTATCAACCCGAACCATTCTATGATTCAAAAATATGAAGAAAATTTTTTTAAATCTCTCAATTTTTAGAAAAAAATCACAGTATGAATCAAAACAAAATCACCATTGCCCTCAAATTATTGTCATGTTTCTTTTGCCAACAATACACAAATCTTTGTCCAAGACAAGATTCATGAAGACTGTTGCATGCAGATCCATTTGTGGGTTTGCCTTTGCTACATTGGATATTGAATATTTCCTTTGAGGGTTTGAGCTTTTTCAAAGGAAGAGATAGATGAGGGGCATAGTATGGATGCAGAGTGAAGAGTAAAACATTCTGCCCTCTGAAGAGTCAACAGAAAAAAACCTTTGTGTTTGTTCCTGCAATTTTCAGGAGCTAATCTCCACTCTTTCTCATTATTTTGGTTCTCCTGTTCCATCAAGCTAGATTAAATAAGACCTGCAAACTTATACCTGGTTAGATTTAAACATACAGAGGTATCAGGTATAATTTATCACAGATGGAGGTATTCAAAGCATCTCAAACATTCTAGCCTGAGATGCTCCACTGGGTATAGCCATGTGTCTGCATCAGCTATATCTGACTTCAACAAATTTCAAAAAAGAAAAATGGAAATTGATCCTTTCACAGTGACATTGAAAAGCAAATTTAAAGTTACAGTGCAGTGAAGAGGATATGTTTCAGGGAGACATAAGCATTGTTATAAACACACACCTGTGAGGGATGACACAAAGCCCTGTGCTGGTTTGATGACCCTGTCCTTTGTGCGGCAGGTTATGGTTCAGTCATCCAACATCCACGGTCTCCTGTGGCAGAGGCTGGGAAGCTGCTGCTCTCTGTGACACAGCACCAAGACATCCTGACACCTGTGTGCATCACGTTTGCCTCTTCAGATTCTCACTGTTCTTCTCGCTTTCTCCCGTTACCTTTAACAACTGTCTTCCCACCCCCTTTGGGGCCACGGAGAAGGCAGGCGAGTGTAAAATCCCATTAATTCATGCACGCATGCACAGGCACACAGGCAGGCACAGCTGTTGCTTCATAAATCAATAATAATACTCAGAAAATATAGAACTGGTTTTGATGGATTGGGCCAGCAGTGAATCACAGCTTTGACAACCCATGGTTTTGTGTCAGGAGCCTCCTTAGCATTCCTCAGATGAAGCATTCTTGCTGACAGTCCTTGTGATCCTGGAGTGATACTTCAGAATTTGATAATAAGAAAAGTCCCTCTCCAAAGCAGCAGATTAGTCTCTCTTATTTCTATTATCAATTGTTTCCTCCCACTCCCAGGAAAATTGTTTTGTTGTGTTTTTGAATTAGTCCATTCTACAGACAAGGCTGTGCCATTTCCATTTGTGCACTGAGAATCAGTTATGTAAGACTGGGGTTTTTTTTTCCAAAAGTTAGCTCTGTTTTCTCTTGGTTTTTCATTTGTCTGTTTGGTGTTGTTTTTTGTTGTTTTTTTTTTTTTTTTTTAATTTAACATGGAGCATGTTAATATTCAAATTTTAAATACAGGAGATGCTGCATTAAAGATCATGTTGTTAGTATTATAACTGCACATATGCAGTTTTTTGACTGCAGGAACAGGAAGGAAATGAGAAAACAGCTTATTTTTTATGTTCCCATCTCAATCTTTTCCATCTTTCACTTTACCTCAATTGTCAAGTGCCACTCCCTCTAGCTGTACACCCACCTTTTTTGTCCTCTTACCAGCCTTCTCTCTCTCAGCCATTTGCCTTTCTTTTTTCTGATTTTTTTTTTTTTTGTTTAAATCTTAGAAGCCATCTGCCTTCTCTGGTTTCCCCTCCTGTTGTTTCAGTGCTGCCTCATCTTGTTTCTTCCCTCTTCTGCATCCAAATGTAACTTCCACATTCCCAGCACACAGCAGCAAGGCAGTGGAACACAGAGCCACTTATCAATTTTTATTTTTATCTTTTTTCATGCAGAACAGAGAAGGGAGAAGCCCAACATATATCTTTTCTACAGCAAAATAACTCAGTGGTGTGGGATGTCCACAAACAAATAAGCCATTAACTATCGATTTCTCCTAAGTGAAATCCTCCTACTATCCTCCCTGCACAGTTGTTTTTCTGTGGGCTCTCCCTTCTTCTGTGGGATTTTGGGCTTTCTGGATTTTTATCTAGATGTCAAACAATTCAAAAGTGTAAAAAAGCTCAGTGCTTTTTAACATTTTACTGCAGCAGTGGTTTTGAGAAAAAAATAATGTTTGTTCAGTAAGCAAACACATGGTGGATGTGAGGTGGCATAAAAGCAAAAGGAAAATCAAACAGAACAGAGGAAACAATATTTTCCTGCAGGAGAGGAAAATAAAAATAAGATAACTGGACAGAAAAAAAGTAATCTTTTCATTTTGTTTTGCTTCATAAATTTATGCCAGGATAAAATATATTGAATTCTGTATCTTGATTTTGACTCACCCAAGCAATTGTTGAAACAAAGTGCCTTGAATTGACTATTTTTCATTTATTTGTTTTCGAGTGTCTCCAACAATAGTCTTGATTACATCTTTTTCTTCAAGTATTGCAGGTTTTCTCTGCTGTAACAGAAAACCTAAACCCCTGACAGAGATAAGCAGCTAGTGCCATTTATCTTGCCCTGCTGTTCCAGGTTGCTCTGAGCCCTTGGGGATGAAATCAGGACACATCCAGGACTTCCAGATCACCGCCTCCAGCATTTTCCGTACCCTCAACATGGACATGTTTGCCTGGGAGCCCAGGAAAGCCCGGCTGGACAAGCAAGGCAAAGTTAATGCCTGGACCTCTGGCCACAATGACCAGTCACAGTGGTTGCAGGTAAATTTTCACGTGGATTTTCCCAGATGTTTGTCTTCTTTATGTTTCAGGCATGGGGACTGTTCTCTGGTTCAGTTTTGTAATCAAATTCTTCTGTTTCTGGCTGGCTGTAACCCTCCCAGCTCTGCCACAAGCTCTGAAAGCCCAACATATCTTCATGTTTTTGTTATCACAGCTGCAGGAAAATCTACTTGGGGATGCCTCCACTAGCCCCAGTTTTCCTTTGTTAATGAACAAAAATGGTGGTTGCAGATCTGATTCACTGAATTCCCCTCATTTGTTGAGAGAGATGAGTTTATTTTCCTTTCTTCTGCCCTTCCAAGGCTCTCTGGAAAAGCATATTTACTTTCAGCTCTGTGCACCTTAGCAAATCCCACATGTAGACATTATCTTTGTCTAATTGAGGCTGCCCAAAATTACCTTCTGACAGCAGTCTGGAGCCAGCAAGACTTATTCAGCCCCTGGATCCATTATAAACCTGTGCACAGGGGTTGTTTTCAGCCCAGGAGTGATTCATGCAACTCACTAATATGAGAGATTTCAATAAATCACCGGTGTGGAAGCTTGTTTGACCAGCCACTGACACATTTACATTTTTTGAACTGTTGAAAATAGCAGTGTTTTCAGTCAGCTGCCACTTTGCAGTGCAGCTCTCAGCGGGAAGCCTCAATAGCACCAGACATGGCTACTAACCCCCTGCAATCTCTCCACATATAAATTATGACATATTAGCCTTTTTTGCCTACAGCTGCTAAGCAAGTTAGGAATATGATTACTGTTTTTTTTCTCCCAAGTTTACACACTTTCCATAAAAGGAAGGAGAAATTGCCCTATCTATTTAACTTTGGAATAGCTGGAGATCCTAGAATCTGCTGAATTCTTTTAGAGCAGCATGTTGGAACAGCAGTTAGTAACTTCTGCAGAGGATGAACATTTCATTGCTGTGTTTTATGGTGGAGAAGCAGATGAAAATGTTTTTCCACAGGAAAGAGAGGTGGTTGCATCATATTTTAGCCCCATCAGTCAAACCAAGGGTGTGCAGAGGCTTCACAAAAATTTCCTGTTGTGTGTTCTTGCTCCTGTGGATGACAGTGTATTTTTAATTAGCTACAGATGGCAAGGGGCTGCATAGTTAATCCTTCTATTTTCAAATTTTTCAGGCTGTTGTAGTCTTTCTACATTTGAATTTACCTGAAACTGCAAATTTAATCTGATCAATTGCCCTGTCTCTTCAAGTCTTTGAACTATAAGGAATAATTTTTATTGTCTGGTCAAAAGGAAAGTTGTAAAGAAATACTCATCCTTTAGTTAGTTTTTCATATGGCTGTGTATTGACTTCAACAATTCAACAGGAACATTAACAATCTACCTTTTCCTGAAAATCATTGTACATAATAATATTTCCTCAAAAAAAGGATTCCAGCATTTAGTTTTTGGGGAAAAAAAGTAAAAAAACCAAACTACCAAAACTAAGCCTCAAAAGACATTAAATCCACTTGTTTTTTTCAGTGCTTAAGTTAGTCATTAGCTTCTGCTACAGGCTGGTTATTCTGAATTCAGGCCATGACTTGAGACAGTCTCATATGCTTCCAGTGTAGGTAATGATTCTGAAACAGAGACATGTCTATCATTTGAATTCATCTGTTCATTCTTGTTCTCCCTGCTGGTAGTTCTCTGTGGGTTTTCTGTTGGTTTTTCTTTTCCCTAAAACGCAGAGTATTATATTGAAGCCTTATAACACATTGACTGAAAGGTTTATCATCCTGCTGCTGCTTCCACAGAGTTTAGTCAAAACACATTTGTTAGGAAAAGCGTATGAAAGCAAATGTGTCTGCATGCCCTACTCCCCCAGCCATTCCACAAAGAATTAGGCCCAGAATGATGATTCCATGGTACCCTGAAATGGGCTTAAAATCAGACATTTAGCCCAGATTTATGGGTTTTGCTGAAGTAGCTGGCTTACCAATATCATATTTACCATGTCAACTTTCCATGCTTTTTGAATGTTCTCCACAGGCCTTTCTTGCTTTATGTTTCCTGATTTTCATGAGAGAGCCTGAAAAACTGGGGGAAAAGCCTGTTTGCCTTTTAGGATTATTGTTGGGGTGTGTGGATGACTTGAACAGTTCTGATCTGACTAAATGTCATTGTTAGGGTATCCTTGCCTAGACACCACTGCTACCAACAGTTTAAAAGCTGGTGTGCTGACATCCATCTTAGAGCACCTGCTGTGATAATGTTTGCTGAGAGGTGATGTTTGAATCATGCATCAAATGCTACTTACACATTTGGATGAACTCTAGAGATAAATTCTCCTCTCTCAAGAGCTGGGACTGTTTTACTCAGTTTTCTCTCAAAAAGGATAATTCTGAATCTCCTATGTATTCTAAAATGCAGCTATTAACAATTAAGCTCTTTGGTTTAAAGTGTTTTGGATTGCTGCATCCATAATTTAGGAATACGAAGTATTTTGTCTCTCCAGGCACAGAATGTGCATTTCTGGGGACAAAATACTCACCTTAATCATGCTGCAGTTGTTGAAAATCTGCTGTGACTTAGACTCCACAAGCTACAGATTACACAAATAACATTTATTTACACCAAACACCACGATTAGTGATGAAAGAATGTTTTTTCTTGACATGAAGGGAAAGTTAAATAGATGACATGACTAAAATTGTACTTTTCTAGCTCTGTCATAAACTTGGGGCTTAATTCCCCACATGCTTCCTCAACAATACACTTGGCATTCCCTTGAAGAGAGTGCTAGAAGTTTTTGGAGTGCTCAGGCTCCTTCTGGACACAGTCCAGTATTGCTCCTCCATTTGGTCACCCCACTTACCATTTCTTCACTTATTTGGCATTAAAGGATGTGATGGAGAACTCCCTGCCTTATGCCCAAAATGAGGCACTGAGGCTGTTAAGATTATTTTTAAAAGTGCAACTGATGATTCAGATGCTTGGAGAATGCTCTTGTAAATAGATTTTCACCTCTCCATATCTCATTTTCCTAGTTGAGGGTATAACTCAAAATAATTAACATTTTTTCTCAAAACCCATGCCTGCTCTATTACTAATTTTCTTCTGTTATAAATTGTGAAATCAGGGCAGCAGCTTAAACTCCCTATTTTTTTATCTATTGTTAGTTAAATTCTGGCAGGTCACTTCATTTGGTGACTGCAAACATCTGGAGCTTTCTCCTCCCACTCAATCATCCCCCTGCATAAATTGTTTTGTGTCTTGTCCTAGTCCTGACTTTACAGCCATACCGGAGTATTGTCAGTATTTTATCTTAAAACTGGTGGTGTATTGGTTTTTTTTTGAAGGCAACAGCAATGTCCAATTACAATATTTCTCCTGCTGATTATGGAACCAGCTAAGCTCTATTAGAAAAAGCAGCTGGTGATAAACAGATTGTTGGAAGGTTGGCAGATCAACTGTTATACCTACATGCTTTAAAAATGTGATGATTGCCAGTGGTATTATACATTTGGGATGGGTATTTTCCTGCCAAACTAATCTCCAGTATTAGACAATATTACTGAGATTCTTTATCAATGCCATTAGATTGTCTCAGAGCTGCAATCAAATTATTCTTTCAGATTAATGCATAACCATCTTTTTCACATCAAAAAGCCTCTTGTTTGAAAACAAAGGCAAAATTGCATTCCAAATAATTATCCTCTTTTCATCATACATATACAAAATGCATCTCTATCATGCCATCATGATATTCATTACTTATATTCATTTATATTTATATTCATTTTCTAACATTTCTTTCCAGTGTTTAAGCTTCCAAGTGATGAAATCAAAGAGTTGTTTTTTAAAAGCTAAGCCAAACCTAGCTTCTACTCTTTTTTTGTAGCCTAGTTTCCAGAAGTGGAAATGTGCCTTTACTCTGCCAGCCACAGAGAAAGATGGACAATTAACTTAAATTATAAGAGAAATTTTTGAACCAGGAAAGTTACATGAGGTGACTCCTTCCTATTTTTTTTAATATGGGAAGAGAACATTATTTTTCATCTAGTGTTGGTTAGCTTAATTTGTTTCAATGCTGGCATTTATCTGTCACTGAAAAATAAGTTAAAATGTTTTTTCTCTCTCAGATGATATTTTCTTCTTGTATGGTCTGTTATTCCACCTGACTATTTTCCCCCTTTTTTTGATGTAATAAGTTGTTCATTTGCAAAGAATTATGAAGAATATTTCTAGAGAAGAAATCACTATACCATAGCAATTCAACAACTCATCTGGAGATCTGTTCAACAACTCACAAGGAGAAAACTGTGTGGATTGTTTAATTTTCTTTTGACAATTTGTGTCAGTAGCAAAACATATATTAATACCAGTACTGGTTAAAGTCGCCAAATAAGAGATTTATATGTGGCCCATAGTTTAATTGTTTTAACACCCATACTGAGTAAAAAGAAAAAAAACCCAAACAAAACCCAAGAAACCCCAAAAAGAAACCCCCCAAAAAACCAAAAAGAAACCCCCAAAACCAAAACAAAAAACCAGAAAATGCTTAACAACATCTTAATTAAATAAGGGCTTGGAGGACGCAAAATTGGGATAGGATTAAATGTCCCTTTAAGACCAATCTGGTAATTAACATAATGAGGAAATTGCATGATTTCTGGAAGGGTTGGATTGCTAAGCCATTCCTTGTGAGTGGGCTTGGAGAGACAGGGTATTCTGTAGGAGATGTGAACTGAATTATATCACATTATAAACAGAAGACATCTGTATTTCTCTGCAGCTTTATTAAACCACTGGGCCACGAAAGGAATCAATGTTCTTTACAGGAACAGCAACAAAATTGGTCTCTGGTTCTCCAGAAGCAAAGCTGGTGCTGGTTTTTTATTAGAATTTCTCACAATTGTAAAGTTCTGAGATTTCAGATAACAAAATGAAAATTGTGCAGGGATCAGCCCTTTTTTTGTGTCTATTGGGATAAAAAAAAATTATATTTACAGTCTGTATTGACCATTTTATCTTTCCAATGCAAAAACATCTCTTTTCTGGCAGCTGTCACTTCTACTTGAAGGACTTAATATTGACTCTGAGCTTTGGCATCTCCTTGCTCTTGTGCCTACCTTGATGAGTGGCTTCACCATGTCATAGTCTGTTCACACAGGCTGGTAGTTCACAGGATGCATCTCAAAGCAGGTTGGGAATCAATTATTAACACAGATCTTTCCCACTCTTTGCCAGACACTTGCTATAGATAAATTTTCCTGCAAAAAAAGCAGCCAGTGGTAGGATAAGGTAATAATGGACAAAGAGCTCTGAGACATTTACTCAAAGACAAAAGCAGATAAAGACTGATGGCCACTTCTAATTTTCACACTGCTGAATGTAGTGACTTTGCATTGCCTAGGCTAGAATATTAAATAGGTCACTTTATTCACTTCTTCAATTGCCCATAAACCATGGGCTTGGTTTTGCAACTAGACAGTCACTATTTGCTTTTTGGACAGCATGCGACTTAAGATGACAAGATGAACAAAAAGCTTTTTTCCCTTTCTTTTTTATTTTTTTCCTTTAAAAAAAAATCTTAGTATGCTGCCAATCTGTTTTTAACAGTGCTAACAAACACATTTCTTTCAGAAATTGAATTAGGAGCTATACCTTGATTTCCAACTCAGAGTTATCTTCCAGCAGTATTTGATGGCCATTCCAGGGGTCGCACTCTAACTCAGTTTTTTTCCCTAAATCACTTCAAATTAAATGCATTATTCACATTAATAATGCTACTAAATTGTGCATTTCAGCATTGCCCTTCCTAAATTGCTTTTGACTTTGCAAAGCTTTCCTCTGCAATTCATTTTATGGAAATGTTTATAGTAGTAATTGAATTTAAGCCTAGAAATTAAATAAGGCAGCATAAAATCTTGGTTTATTTTGCCTTTTAAATGCTTTATGTAGGCTGTATTCTATCATTTAGGTAGCAAAGTCTGAAGCATCTGTAGAATCACAGATGGGTTATTAGAAGGACAGAGTACAGGAGCTCTATGTTCCAAGTTGTCCAGAAAATAGGCATCAGACAGACATAGCATGATAATATTCTGTGACAAAAATTTGTGTGATGTCACCTTCATAGAATCATAGAACCAATCAAGGTTGGAAAAGACTTTTAAGACCAACAAGACCAACCATCAATCCAGCAACACCACTGTAACCCCTAAAGCATTAAACAATGAACAAATAAACAAATGAACATTAAATAAAGACCCTGTCTGAGCTGTACACTAGCTATGGATAAGAGTTTATAGTAGAAAAATGTTGTGTTTCACGAAGTCCTGTTCCCTGAATTATATTCCCTAGTCTCTTTGTTAAGCCTTGAGTAAAGACTAAGGGGTTAAATCAGTGCTCCAGAGCCTGTCTTTGACACAGAACAAATTCATTATAACTAACAAAAATTACTTGGGAAGTTTCCCTAAACAGTGAAATCCTGCAAGAGAGTACTGTCAGCTCCCTCACTGACTCCCAGCTTTTCTGTGAGTATTACTCCCCTGCAGATGAAAGTTAAATTGAGTAATGACCCATTTCCTATTACAATAACAGGTTTTGATCTTGCCTCAGAAAATCTGGGAGTGTAAGCAAAAATTGCCTGGTTGTTGTGAATTTTGATGTACACAGGATCTGAGTCAGTTTTTTGTTGCTGTGTGTTTGCAGTTGGAATGTTGGTGTTACTTGAATAGCAGCACCTTCTGAAAACACAATGCATGAAATTTTAATGGAAAGGTGTTAGTTTTTCATTGTTTTAAATTCCTGCCTGTTTTACCAAGCTATCATTTCCACTGTCTTGAAATAATGATCTGTCTCAATTTGTGAAGCAGAGGCATATTTCCCTTGCATTCCCTCAAAAAAATAAAATAGCTACACAATTGTTTAGGTAAGAATACAGAAAGAAAGGGTCCAAATATGTTTCTTATTCGTGCCCTCTTCTTCCATGGTGGTGCTTCAAAATAGCATCCACTTTTTCCCAATAAAAGTGCTTGTTTTTGTAGCTACCCCTGAATTGGTTTTTGACTCAAGCAGAGTTGGTCACAGTTGTTTCACCTGAAAATGACAGAGAGAAGCAAAATGACCTTGTCATGGTCAACTATCTTTAAGAAGCAAAAAATATCTGATGTAAACACAGACGAGGCAAAAAGCCAGAGCACAATGAGGGTGAAAGAATGGCATGGAACTGTATCTAGTTCTGTTTTCCAAGAACTTCATGCTTTATTATGTGGGATGTGATATTTTTATTAGCCCTGCACATATTTTCCCAAGTATTACTTTTTGAATAAGCAAGATACTTAATATTTCCTTCATGTATCTATCAGCATCTCACGAGTAAAATATACAAGGGTCAAGGAAATCTATTCTTCTCTGAATAAGACTAAATTTTGCATTCTTTTTATGCCACTTTGGAACCACAGTGAAGCTTTATGGTGAGATTCTGGTTGACTTCAGAACGTTTTTGTTCAAAATCTGCTATTCATTTTTGTATTCCATTCCCTGCATAAAGAGCACAGAAACAGATTGATTCCTATCTTGTCAAATGAGGAACAGAGATGGTATCTTTTTAGCTAAGTAAATAATGAAATTGAGACACAAACATAAAGAAGGAGTGGTGGAAAAGGAACTTCAAACTAATCTAAATTTGAAGGCAGCAGAACATTTTGCATCTTTCTTCTGAGGAGGGGGAAATGTGCTTAAAACCAGGTTGACATTTACCTAGCAGTAAGCAGCAAATGAAATTGTCATATCTCAGCATGTTAAAGCATCACAGAAAGTAGATATGAGCATTTCCCTGTTGGTCTCTGAGTCTTAACCTATTCACTGGTTTTATCATGTATTTTTTCATAGTAACACCCTCCTCAGAGTCAAGTGTTGATCCAAGCAGAATATTTGGGGGTTTTTGTTGTTGTTGCTTTTGATTTCCACGTTAAGTCAGGTGTGTCTCTTTAGCAATGTGCTGTGCAAGACCCTCTTTGCACTCTACTTAATAACATTCAGACTGCTCGCTCCACAAGTAAAGCAAGAGCAGTTTCCCTGTCAGAAAACATGACAGAAAAGAGAAAATCTCAGCAGAGAAGACTCTAAAAGGGAAATCACTGTAGACACTGAAATACTGCAACTAAACATTTCCCCAATTATCTGGGTCTTGTTCAAGAGCACCTTGAGACTTGTAATATAAAGTATCACAACAGACTTTAATCAGAATTTCCTCACTTCTTTTTGGTTTGTTTGGTTTTTGGGGTTTTTTTTTGGGTTTTTTTTTTTTTTTGTTTTTTTTTTTTTTTGTTTTTTTTTTTTTTTGTTTTTTTTTTTTTTTGGCTTGTGTTTCTATACATCTACTCACTCAAGAGGCATAAAGATATAAATAGAGACTTATTTTTTTTCAGAACAGTACTGTGTTTTTTAATGTTATAATTCATTTATGACATTAGGACAGAGCTGAGAAGATACCTGAGTTGTATGGCAGTACTCATACTTATATTTGATATTTTTCTCTAAAATAAGGCAGAAAAAAGGTTATTTTAAAGCAATACAAGCTTTGAAAGTTAGTCCTTGAGATTACAAGAACTTCCTGCTTAATTATATACTATACATAACCAAGCCTTAATTGCTTTTGTTGTGGAGTGATCTCCTTAGAAGCTTCATGTTTAATTAACTGCAAGATATATTAATCCTATTTCAAGCCATCCTTTCTTTGTTGTATAATTAAGCAGAAAAGTATTTTCACAATTAGAAATTAATTCTATATATAGCTAGTGAAAATAAAGCACCTCTGTAAAGAAAACAGAGGTCTGTTTTTTCCAATGACAGAAGTAAAAATATTTAGACCCACCTAAATGGGTTACCTTTGTTAAGAGGTAATGAGAGTTACAACACACCAATACTATTTTCTAGCTAATAATTATTAAGAAGAAAACTATCTGAATATCACTTAAAGACCTCACTGCAGATGGCTAATGACCTCCCTTTGGCAGCATCAGAAATTCAAAGGTTTGATATGTTATTTATAAATATTGGAACAGACCTTCCCTGCACATTTCTTTACCTGAATTTATTTGTCTTGACTTTGAGATGTTCTTCAGTTTGTCTTATTTATATTTTGGCTGTGCTGCCTCAAACACGGCTGCTATAACACAAGATAAAAAAAAAAAAAAAACAAAACATTGGGAGTATAGTTTCGTACCTTGCTACAGAATCCGGAGCATCCCCAACTTTTAGAAGCCTCAGTGGCATGTTGGAGGAGAAGTTAAGGTTTGTCCTTTATTTTTGAGAGAGAGGTAGCTTTGGCTGATGCAGTTTAATGGAACGAAAGAATAAAAGGGAGATTTTTAGGGCTTGTTTATTTGACTCACTAACTGCCTTACATGAAGTTGCTGAGACTACAAACCTCACTGATCAGCTGAATTTGTGTAGGTGCCTCCATGAGGGCCCGAGGGGAAGCCTGGGTCTGCCCAGGCTGGGGCTGAGCAGAGGGAGCAGCCCTGGAGGAGCCCTGGGGATGCTGTGGGGCACAGCTGGGACCCCAAACCCCTGTGCTGGGCTGAGCCCCAGCCCCCAAACCCCTGTGCTGGGCTGAGCCCAGCGTGGGCAGCAGGGCAGGGGGGATTCTGCCCCTCTGCCCCTCAGCTCAGACCCCACCTGCAGAGCTGCCCCAGCCCTGGGCCAGCACAGGGAGGAGCTGGAGCTGCTGCAGCCAGGCCAGAGGAGGCTCCAGGGGGAGCAGAGGGATGGAGCAGCTCTGCTGGCAGGAAAGGCTGGCACAGCTGGCACTGCTCACCTGGGCAGGAGAAGCTTTGGGCTGAGCTCAGTGTGGCCCTGCAGGGCCTGAAGGGGCTGCAGGAAAGATGGAGAGAGACAATTGACAAGGGCTGGAGGGACAGGACACAGGGAATGGCTCCCACTGCCAGAGGGCAGGGCTGGATGGGACATTGGGAATTAGGAATTGTTCCCTGGCAGGGTGGGCAGGCCCTGGCACAGGGTGCCCAGAGCAGCTGTGGCTGCCCCTGGATCCCTGGCAGTGCCCAAGGCCAGGTTGGACACTGGGGCTTGGAGCAGCCTGGGACAGTGGAGGTGTCCCTGTCATGGCAGGGGGTGGAATGAGATGAGCTTTAAGGCCCCTTACAACCCAAACCATTCCATGCTTCAACACAAAAATCCCTGTTGTTTTCAGCACCTCTCACTGAAGTTCCTCATCAGCCCCAAGAGGCCCTCTGGAAACACCACCATTTTCTCCTGTGTGTGAGTTGTATCTTGACACTTGCACAGCAAGTGGGGCGAGCTTCAGCCCCAGGTGAGGAACTCTGCACCTCAGCAGGAGCTCAGAGCTGGGTCGCACATCAGGGGAACCTGAGCCAGGCCTAAAGGAGCTGGTGGGAGCCAGAGTGGTGTGGTGACAGAAAAACAAACATGTAACATTCATCCTGCTCCTTAGACAAGCCTGGCTGTGCCTTCTGTGCAGGTCTGCCTCCACTGAGATGACCACTTGACTCCAAATAACCTCAGAGCTGCCTTAAAACACCTTCTTCTTTACTTACTAGTGTTGAACCATTTTATTTTTCACAGCATCTGCCGCCAAACCTTTTATTCTTTTCACTTCCCCCCAAATACACACATAAACATATAAATTGCAGGACCACTGTAGGATTTGCTCTGCTTTCTACAACACATCAGGAGGGTTGTTTTTTTATTTGAGAGGAGCTTAGAAGTCTTGTTTTCTGAGTTTCACACCAATAATTCATAGTCCTAGAAAGTCTTTTGATATTAAAAATTAAATCTCTGTTTTATGAGAATTTAAAAGCTGTTTGGGGGTTATTATTAAAGAGTCTTAAAATTTTTTTCCCATTCCCATTATTTTCTTTATTCCCTATCCTACTGTATGTAATTTTGTGTTGCTAAGGGAATATGACCCTGTAAATATGAGCAACATGATTTTTTTTAATAATTCTAATGTAATTTTCCATTTAAAATATACATCATAGACCAAATACAAATGAATGAAGGAAGGGCCTTTTGAGAATTTTGTATGTCTGAGTTACTTTCTATCTCTGTAGTTGCACATTTTTTTTCCACTACAGTTTTTTCAGTTTTCTGATTGCATTGCACTCCACTGGAAAAATGTCATAAAAAGTTATCTGGTTTTAGTTCTAATGAAACAATAATGACACCTTCTATTAGAGGAAGAGAGGATGGGTCATGAAGGACCACAGTGCTGTAATTTTCTGACCCTCTGAAAAGTTAAATTTCAAGTGGAATAATAGCATTATGGGGTAAATGGAGCAATTGTAAATAAGTGCTGTCATGTTCAGTAGCATCTATTTCTGTGATTTAAAAAAAGAAAAAGAATCTGTCATCTATTATGGTATCTCACTTAGAAGGTGGAAATTGTGGCTAATCAATTTGCATTGCAGTCCTCCCACACTGCACAAGCCTTCCTGTTTCATTTTGGCTGAAATGAGAACTGAACCCTGGGAATTAGATTTTTATTTCTTGCATATAAGAGATACAAGCAACTTAAACTTTAATGCAGAAGAAAATAAATGAAAACATTAAAATTAATTATTCAAATTTAATCTGCTCCTCAGTTTTCCAGAGACCTGTAAATTTCATTTTTGGGGAGTACTTTTTGCCATTTAGGCAGTGTGGTCTTTAAAACTGAAATAGGGACTCTGAAAGGAGCTTTCTGGACAATTTCATCATCTGTCACTTCACATTATTTCACAGATTAAAGGGAAGATCATAAAAAGAAACTCAATGCCATGACTCTAAAAGGGCATTGCTGTTAAAACACAGATCTCCTCACTGAACTGCACTTGATTTTAATTGTGGTGTAGCAGGGTTTAAAATGAAAAGGCAGGCAATTCTGTTTGTTACATCAATTAGTTTATCACACCAACTTTAGGACCACATTGCTGTAGGAGCTATTTAGGAGGATTTTTACAGCTCAAGAACTGCCATTAACTGACACATTATACAAAATGTTGGTTTGGTGGTTTTTTTGTTGGTTTTTTGTTGGTTTTTGTTTGTTTGTTTTGGTTTTTGTTTTTGTTTTGTTGTTTTGATTTTTTTGTTTTTTGGTTGGTTGGTTGGTTGGTTGGGTTTTATTGTTGTTGTTGTTGTTGTTTTTTGTTTTGTTTTGTTTTTAACAGAAAGGCCAATATCCAGGAGAAAAAATGCTTACTTGAACCAGAGAAAAAAGTAGCTAGCTAGTGGACATTCAGATATGGGTTTTTTCCCAATTTGAGTAAAATCTTCTAAGTTCTCTGCAGGTACCATAAAAAAATTAATGAGAGCACAGAAAAAGTGGGTTTGGTATGCAGTATGTCACAATATGGAAGCCTTTGTCACAATATAAGAATTGAAAGGGGTCACAGGAGAGTAGCAGGTGGCAGTTTTATACAAATCAAAGAAATATATTAACACTGAGAACTCACTCTGGTAGTGATAGTCCATACCAGCAGCCACCTATAGACTCTGAATTTATGAATTTTATGCTTTCTGCACCTCCTTTTCTTCTCTGTACTCCCACTAGGAAATAATAAGGAGCTTCCTGTTATGGGTGAAAGATATACAACAGGAACCAGAGGGTATCAACAGTCAGATTTTAGGGGTTGGTTTTACACAGAGCAGGATAGACCAGAGAAACTCTGACAAATGATTTTGTGTCTGTGAGAAGAAGGTTTGTGTCCAAGGGGAGACAGAAGATAATGTCATCCAGTACTTACAGGAAGAAACCCATTGGAAATTAATAAATGGAGAGAGCACACGAGTCTCAAGGAATTTTCTTATCTGAAAGTGAATGAAAAATGCCTCTGTGTGTGCATGTGTGTGCGCGCGCGCGCGTGTGTGTGTGTATTGCTTTTTGGATGTGCGGGGGTTTTTTTTGTTTGTTTTTGGGGATTTGTCTGGGTTTTGGGTGGTTTTTGGTTTTGTTTTTGATTTCTGTGCACATATGTAGCCTAGCAATCAAAATACTTTTCCCCACTGAGCTTGCATAACTCCATTTACTCCATAATAAAGTCAAAAAGACTGATTTATGGATGCTACTCTAGGTTTATAGAGCTTTCAGGTTTATTTCTGCAGGATCATGTCCTGCAACTGTTGCTCTGGTTGCTCATGGTTTACCATGGGATGTTTCCTGTAGAAAGATAACTTTGATATGATTCTTTATTGTGCACAGCTATATCTGCATTTTTCTTAAACTCCTTTAGGCAAATATAAGCAAGTCACTGTCACTCCACTTCTCGAGTCTCACTTAAAGGGAGGCAAAGGAAAATCATCACTTACCTGAGGTACCTCTCTGGGACACAAAAAAGTAAACACACTGTTCCCTCCATTGGCCTGCCTTTAACCAAAATAAAAGGTCTACCCAAATTTGTCATGCAGCATTTTTGGTTGAAATAATTTTAATATAGCTATCCAACAGGTTTGTTTGGTTTTATTTTTCCAATATTATTGGGCTAATAATCTGAAATATATCCCTCCACAACAATTTAAATTCTACAAATGGCATCATGCCAGCATCCCCTGAAGTTAGCATGCTCCTTTTCCAGTCACCCTTTAGGAAATAGAGAAATTCCTGGAGGCTGGCAGTGAGGGCAGCCTGATTGTGTGGACAGATAACATGAAGCACTCAGGATTTGCTTTTAGCAGATCTGCTGGTTTCATCCATATCACTGAGCTGAAAAGTTCCCTCAGGCACTGGCAGGTGGACAAGGAGGGTGATAAGTACCTGGTGTCTGCCAAGGAGCTTCCTTATATCTTATAAATCCTCTGTGTGCATGTATTCCTCTTTTGATTCCTGCATTTTTCATCTCAAGCACTATGCAGTATTTCCCATTTTATGGCTGACATACCTTCACCATGGAATGAATCACCTACATGGCAATTAAGCAGGTAGCCAGGAGAATGACACATTTTATGTTATTATCTAATAATAATTGCTTCATTATCAGTATTTCTAACCCCTTAAATTACCATTATGTGTGTTAGTGTCAAGTGATCCTCACAATATTCTTTCTACTATGCAGTAAAATTGCACAGAGGAGCTTACACTTCATGAAGGAATTGAAAATTAATGTGTAGATAGACAGAAAATAGTTCTTCACAGAAGAATCTTGGAGAGTTACTAATAATCAATTAGATTTTAAAAGTACTGACAGCTGCTTTGATTTATACAAATGGCAATACTTTTCAGCCTGGTTTAAATACATAATTGGAGAACAGACAAGATGCTGGTAGCAAAATATGTACAAAAATCTTAATTTACTGTAACATCCAAAGATGGTTTTGGCACACTGATGAGTAAGTAACCAAGGCATAGACCATAATTGGCTCTGTCCACTACAGATGTTAGCAGGGTGAAAAAATAGAGATTTAAAATGTGAGTGCAACAATAGCCTCAATTTTTGCTGTGAGAACTCTCAGGAGTCTCTTGCTGGTAACAGAGGGTGAAAGATTTTGCACCTTGGTCGAGGTGAAAGCGCTTTGTGTTAGCTTTCAGCAAGTAACAAAAATGAGTGATTTAGGCTAAAAAGTGGTGAGGGAACCCTGGATGCTTGGCACTGCATCATAGCAATAAAAACTGCTGCAATTTCTGTGAGGGAACATTGCAGGGAGCACAAGAGGCACCAGGAAACTGGCATGGAAGTGAGAACTTGTCCACCTAAAAAAGAACAAGCAGGTGTTTCTCTGTTGTCTGTTCTTGTCATCACCTGAAGGAGGAGGAATGTTACCTGCAAGATATACTTTCCTAGGTCTGGTTTCTATTTTTCCCCCCATGGTGGTTTAAATTGTGCAGCAGATCAATGGATATTGCATGGCTTGTGCAAGTTAGTGTTTGAAGGCATGTTTAGATACCTTACTTTAGAACTCAATGTTTCTGTCATATTTAATTTTTTCCAATTATTGTACAGGTTTCCAAATTAGCACATATGTTCCAAAATATACATTTTTCCTGATGTCAAAGAATCCCCGACTGGTTTGGGTTGGAAGAGATCCTAAATTCCATTCCACCCCTTGTTATGGCAAGGAAGTGACAATCCTACTATCCCAGGGTACTCCAAGCCCCAATATCCAACAGTGCCAGGGATCCAGGGGCAGCCACAGCTTCTCTGGGCAAAACAAATAATCTCAATTATAAATTACATATATACATAGACAAATAACTTCAAATATTTCAACAAATGCCAAAATACTTGTAAAAATATTTAACCTTTCATAGTAAGACCGTCAGTGCATTTGCATTTTATTTTTGCTGAGTTTTTATGCACACTTAACATGAAGTATGCTGCAAGACCTAATGAGCTGTTCTTGATTAGCTGCATCCCAAGGGGTGAAGTGGTGACTTGTTTTTGCAGGATCCATCTGAAGCCTCACATGATGTTCAAACCCATTGATCTGAAGCAGCACGTTAGATTGGATGTTCTATTGCAGTCATGCACTGGTCACCCTGCCAGAATAAAAATTAAATCCAAATTACCCAGGGGTGGTAATGTTGTCACTAATGGTGTCTGTATTTCTTTTTAAATTCATGGGGAGATTTTGCTCAGTAGCTGCAATCCACACCTTTGCACTGCTGTCTACTGTGCCAAAATTGTGGGATTTAGTGAGCTGATAAGGGTATCCTGAGGTGCATATTGATTTTATAATATAAGTGTGTCACTTCCAAGACAAAAAAGGGCAGAATCTTTTAAACATTTTTCCAATTAAAAGTACCACTGGTACCAGACTCATATTAACTTAAAAATTCAATCAGTCACACTACAGAAATATCCAATATAGTCTACCTACCTGGAAAAATAACTCATATAACGATAACTGTGCTGTCTTGAAACAGCAGCAGCCTGAGTTGTGTTGTTGGCATCCTGATTTAATTTTCTTGTAGATGTTTCATCCCCTTAAAACAAACAGAGGTTTACATTTACACACCTTTGCCACCTGTCCTCCTGCCTCCCATGGTTTCACCCACCTCAGTGATGCCAGATTTGGAGCTGCAGGATTTGTCAAAATTCTAAATATTCTGCATCCATATGCATTTAGCGTTCATACATCAAAAGAGGACCAGATTATGAGAGTAGAGAAGTTTGAGCATTAACTACTATAACACAGGTAAATTTAATGTCAGGGAAACCAGTTGCAGAATATTGCATGATAACTGCTCTCTCTTTTGTATTTGTTACTTTAATGACCAAATGCAGTTATATGCATTTGATCTCTGTCTGTGTCAACACATTTCAAACCTTGAATTAAATATTGGAGTATATAAAGTATTTAAATTCAGGTGGGTGCTTGAAGTTATCACCTGTCTGTGGGATGGTTTACGGTGGTGAACATGCTATGAGTTACATTTTAAGCAATAAGCCAAAAATAATGAACAGTACTTTTTTAATACTTTCCTTTAGGAAGCAGTGAGCTGGTTTTATGCTTCAGTAGAGCAAAAAAAATCACAGAGTTTAATTTTTAAGATAACTAAGGAGATTACAAGATAGATGAAGACGTCTAGTTGACTGCATGGCTGCCTTTCAGTAGTAAAACAGTTTTGGGAACAAATTATGAAACAAATAGACAGTCTGATGAGAATACTCCTAACTGAGCAGCTGTGGGAAGCTTAACCTTTATATTTTTTGCCTGTCACTAGTGGTGTAGCTGCTGCAACAGCTCCCAGCATTGTTCCAGGCAGTGGAACAAGAGACAAGCAAGGCTAATCTGTGTGCTCGTGAGAACTGAAAGAGCAAGACACAATACATTCCCCTCTGGAGCCCATGAAAGCCACACTATTTTAAGATCAAAGGCAGAAGAACTTTTGTGTCTTACAGTTCCTTGCATCAGTTTGTGGGAAAGAGTCACCCTGAAACATCGGTGATCAACCTATAGTTTTTTTTTTAGTGCTGCTATTTCTCTTTAGCCATGGATTAAATTGTAATTTCTTGGGATGGTTTGGCAATACATCAGCTGTGTACACAGCTATGAATTGTTTGCATGCATGCAGAGATACCCTTGGAACAAGAGTGGTATAATTTAGTGCAGATAAAATTATCAGCATTTAGGAAGGAAAAAAAAACATATGTCGTATCGCTTCATATAAATTTGATACTCTGTTTAGAAAAGGCTTGGCTCCTGGAGGAGTTTGTGCAGATAAAAATATATATTGCAGAGCTCTGCATTAAGTGGTACATAAAAAATACTGACAAGTCCCATCTCATTTATTTTAATTCAGTGATTTCTCCTCAGAAAGGTTAGTCCCATATTTCATCTGCTGTGCAGAAATAAGCCTCACTTTCTCTGATATGCAGCCTGAGAAACCATAAACAAATAAAACACAGTGTTCCATATGCAGAACCCTCCTTTCTGTCGCAGTGGCAAATTTAACACACATGTGACTTAAGTGTAGCAAAGAACTTTTAGCAAAGAACAGCTTAAAGGCATTTTCAGTGCCCAGTAAAACTTTATTTGTCTTATTTTGACCTAAAATATTTTTGTTGATTTTCAGAAAAACCAGCATTCTGGTTAGTAAGGGTAAGTGCATGCAAAAATGGTGCAGGAAGCAATGATAAAAGGAGGCTACTCCTACAGTATTCCAAAAAAATATTTGAGGGAGCATGGATGTGTATAACAAATAATATATCACTTGCATGCATCAGTGAGGCTGTAGCTAAGACAAGGTTTGCAGAGGAAATGGATATTCCTTATGGGGCCAGCTGATAGGCTTGCTGCCATCAACAGGAAGATCATATCCGTTATTTCCCCTCCTTTCAGGAAATACTGAAACATTCCTAGTTTCCAGTGGGGTAGTGCAGGCCTATAGAAGGAAACATCAAACTCAGATTAAATACAATTATGTAAATAAAAGTTTTAATATTTCACATGTGGGGTTTTTTTGACAATTATTAGGGAATTAATATCATCGAATATGTCCTTGGCACCAAAATAAAAATTCTCAAGCTGTGGGTGTGAGCTCTTTGTTATATATGCCTCAGATACAACAGCCACAACATCCCCCACACTTCTATTTTAATTTTTTAATTGTATCACCTGCATTGCATCTCCTGGTCTTTGATTTCCTCTACTCCAAGAAATTCATTTTTCCTGCTTGCATTCAGCAATGTTTTTCTTTTTGAAATTTGCTTCTACTTCCCCCTAATTGCAGTTGAATTCATTGAAAATACATTTACACCTCTCTACAGAGTATACAAATCCCTACATATTTCTTCCTGGCATGGGGGAACAGAGTGCTATGGTAAGGGCTGGTCTCAGTGTACAAATAATTTAGAATTTTAAAGGAAAAAATTAAAAAGTATTTTGGGGAGAATGCACATATAAGCTCAAGAGCAACTTGGCAGATAGGAAAGCCACTAGGCAAAAATTACCTCTGTTTTAAATATGTATGTCTGAATATATGTAAATATATATTCCTCTGTGTGTATGTGTGTGTGTACATTTGTAGATGATATAGAAATAGATAATATAGATATAAATTATAGAGATAGAGATAAACATAAAAATAGAGATGATGATAGAAATAGACACAGAGATAGATGATACAGATTAGAAATATACATGAGTATTTCTGTAATAAAGTAACATTTTTTTGACCACAAAAGACTTCCAGAACACAAAGGAGGACCCTCCAAATGTACTGAAAGAGTTCCCTCATTCAAACCTGAGTTTTTCTTCCAAAACTTTGTACAAGAATTTCTGCCTGGGTTTTCCACCCACCCTGCATGAGTAACTTGTATAGCACCAGGGGTGAATTATGTTCCTTGGTACCATGCAAACCTGTGATGTTTCACCCTGCACCCACTGAAAGAAAATCCACAGGGTTCTCCTCCCACCCAGAGCTGTCCAGAGCTGCTGCCAGCTTACAACATTCTGAAATAAAAGCTCTTTCAGGATCCTGCAGGTGTTAAGACTCCAGTTGGCTCCCAGGCAATCAAAATATATCCAGGCTGCTGCTTTGCAGATAATTTCACTGCCACCCCAGCCAGTGGGGCTTTCTGTGAGGTATCCCATGAAAATGGAAGGGATTATGTGGTTTGTTTGAGTTTGTTTCTTTTTTTTTTTTAATTGATGTTGTTGTTTCATTTCTAAAAAAAACATTGTCCATTTCAAACATGTGTTGCAGCGAAATGCATCTGCTTTTTCTTGAGGGTTCTCTTTGTCAGTTGAATGTGAAATTAAAAAATGGAAGCAAGGAATGCAGGAAAGATAACTTTAAAAGCATGAATGATGGTCTCTGCTTTAGCTTCTGATATTTATGCTCTTGTGCACCAGCAGGACACAGAATCATGGAATCAGAGAATGGTTTAGTTGGATGGGACCCTCAAGCTCATCCAGTGCCACACCTGCCGTGGCAGGGACACCTCCACTGTCCCAGGCTGCTCCAAGCCCCAGTGTCCAACCTGGCCTTGGGCACTGCCGGGAATCCAGGGGCAGCCACAGCTGCTCTGGGCACCCTGTGCCAGGGCCTGCCCACCCTGCCAGGGAACAATTCCTAATTCCCAATGTCCCATCCAGCCCTGCCCTCTGGCAGCGGGAGCCATTCCCCCCTGTCCTGGCACTCCTGATCCTTCCAAAAAGTCCCTTTCCTACTCTCCAAGTATCTCTTTCAAACCAAAGTTCAAAATTTGCAGTCATCATATGATCATCATCTCAACCTCTAAAATAAATTCCTGAATGTAAAACATAATATCAGCTTCCATACAGCCTGATTGCATTTTTAGTTCTGGAAATACAGGTAAAATATTGCCATACTTATACTTGTTGTGAATTTAGGAATTATTTACTTGAGCCACAGTGCCACAAGTAAACCCACAGCTGTGAGCAAGCTACCCGCTTTCTACTAAGAAAATCAATGCTTTTTGGAGTAGATTTTTTTTTTCCCAGTCTTCTCTGTTGCTCTTCATAATATGGATCATTTTCCATGGAGAGGCACAAGGTACTTCTAAATCAGGGTAGCTCCTAAATGTTTAAAGAATCAGGGAATCACTTTAGGTTGGAAAGAGCTTCAAGATCGCAGAGTCCTGTTCCCCCAGCACTGTCAAGGCCACCACTGGCCCATGTCCCCAAGAGACACATCCAAATGGCTTTTAAATCAGGCGTGGGAGATCCACCAGGGCAGCCCTTTCAGTGGAGAAATTTGTCCTCATATCCAGTATAAACCTCCCCTTCGCTGAAATCAAAAGCATCTGCAGGAAAAGGTTCCTCTGCCTTGTGAGTGGCTTTGCAGCTTAAAGGGGCTGGAATATCTCACCCAGAAGTCTTGGGGGATGGTCTGTGCCTTGGGGTGAGACCTATGATATAAAAAGGTCAAGTTCACTGAGCTTCTAACTCCTTCTGAACTCAGGATCTCTGATGCCTAGATCCATGTGCCTAAAGCCAAGTTTGGGTTTTGCAAATATTTTGCTTGAGATATTGCTTTCTTCGTGATCCAGCCTTGTTGATTTTTTTTTTTTTTTTTTGCTGGAGCTTGTGGGAATAACTACCCTGGTACTTGTTCAGGAGGTTAATCAGCCCTTTTTGTGTGTGTTTTTGTGGCTAAAACGAAGGCACTTTAATCCCAGCTGAAATGTAGCACAGGGCTGGCTCTGAGCAGAATGTTCTCACTCACTTCCACAAAGCCTTGAAGTCTGGTTAGTTTAAGGTGACATTTGGGGAAAACACAGCAGTTATATTCCCTGTGGGTGTACCCTGGGCAGGTAGTTAAAGGCAAGGCTGGTGGCAAGGCATTTCTGCAAAACCTTGCTGGGAATCAGTCAGTGAGGAAAAATATTAAAGATGATGTTGCTCAAAATATATAAATTTCCTATTAATCCCTGTATTTTTAATGCAGTTTTTTATAAGAAAAGCAAATATTTTCACTATCAGATACCACAGCAAATTTGAAAAATATGACTTTCACTGAGTCATCTGACAAAAGCACAATAATCTGCTGCAAGACACAAATTACTGCTGATTTGTGTTATAGTAATAGGAGTCTATTTTCAGCTGCCTACAGAGCAAATCCTTAGGGAACAATCCACTCCATGGAACTGCAATGCATGAGTGAGAAACACCTACTTACAGGGAGTGGAGAAAATATAACTTTTTATTTGAATTCTTGATGGAAAATGCATCTGCAAAAAGAAGCCAAAGATATTTTATTTCTGTCTGCCTGACAATGTAGTTTCTTGCTTTCTGGTAGAAGTTAATTTATATTGACACATGGTTTTATATAGAATTTTTGCTGCAACATGCAGTTGGTAGATAGTCAAGTTTATTTCTCTGATTTATACACCTAAAGCAATTTTTTAACCCCCAAAGTAAGACATAACCCCCACAGTAAGTGGATGTGTCACAGTACCTCCCAAGTGCTCAAAGTTGGCTAAAAAATTCTAGGTTTCAAAATTGTGGTTGACTATGAAATTTTCTTTCCAAAACAGTGCAGATACTCTGATGGTAAACACTGGGTTTTGGTAAACCAGACTTATACCCACCTGACAGGGGAAGGGCTGCAGGAGCTGTTTAAAAGATTAATCTTTGTGAAAGAACACAAGGGAAAAGCAAAGCAAAGCAAAACAAAACAAAATAAAAAAATAGGCAAGAAATATCTGATGGATCTACAAGGAAAACACATTGCCCAGAGCTGAAAATATGTTCTTTTCAGATTTCTTAATGCTGTGATTTCACAGACTTCTCTGTGTGCTGGCATTCAAAACTTTTAAGATTTCAACTTTGTTAATAATTTATCACCTCCTATCCCTGTGCTGTTTCATGGCAGAGCAGAATTCCCTCTCTGTGCTCTTCTTTGTTAGCTGGACCAGATGTCAGCAGGGGTTGTGTGGGTATATGCAAATATAGAATTTGCAAATATTTTGCTTCAGATATTACTTTCTTTGGGATGCAGCCTTGTTGACTATAAGAAACAGTTATGTTTTTGAGAGGATGTTTTACACTTTTCCAGCCATATTTGTCCATTTCTCTTTTACTTTTTTCTTTGGTTCAAGGAAACTCTTTTCTTCTTTTTCAAAAATATTGGTTGCAATTAGTTGTGGCCTAAGTACTCCTAGTGAATTTTGGAATACATGTTTAAAAAGAAACATTTTTACTAAACTGCTCAGCAAGAAAATTGCCTATAATTTGTCTCTATCTAAATCTTTATTAAGTCAATTGCAGAAAGAAGCAAGCATGATGTTGGGAGCCTGTGTATAGTTATTTATACTATACACAGATTCCCAACATCATGGTATTAGTGGTATTATTCCCAACATCATGGCAATAGTGGTATTATTTAATACTTTTAACATATTCACAACAGGATTTTAAATCTCCACTCAAATATTAGGCCTTTTACAGTCATTGAGTCCATTCTGTGTGTTCCAGGAGAGCTTATAGAGGTTTTATGTGCAGGAACCTACTCAAGGTTGTGTTTGAGTTGAGAAAAACCCAAACTTTTTTTTTTTTTTTCTTTTTTTTTCTTTTTTTTTTTTCCTTATAACCCAGGAAGTGGTTAATCCAGTGCTCTTTTTGGGGGAACCATCACTTTTGACATTTTTTTCAGCCTCAATCATCCAGATCCTAACTTTCTCAGCTTTATAAGAAAATTTTAAGACTCTGTTTTATGTTGAATGGAAGGCTGAGATGGGTATATTTAAGTGTCTTTAATGCTTCCACCTGGGTTAGGTTGCAAACAGAGTGAATTAATTGTAAAAAACTGAAGAAAAAAAAAAAAATTTAAGTTACTGTTGAGTGCTGATAGGAGTTTTAGGCGTCATTCACAGAAATTTTGTCATTTCCACAAGGAAGATGCCTCTACTGAGGCATAGGGAGAGGCATTAATTCCAAAATAGACAAAACTTCAACCACCACACTCCATGCCCACCTCCAGTCTTCTGTGTAAATTTCTTTTTCAAACTTAAGAGAGTACAGATGAGTTTAGTAAATAGTTTGTCTGCATTGATTTACCCTGTTGCTTATGCAGTAAAACATCAGAGATTTTTTTGATTAATTATTTAACAGTACAAAGGATGGAATGGCTGTCATTTTTTATTTAAAAAAAAAATCTTGTTACAATTGAGGTGCTCTTCTTATTTATATGAAAAAGCATGGACAACATTCTAGGTGAAAATCCAGCATTTTCACATTTCCTACTAAATTTAAAATATTTTTGACAGTCATATTTTTACTTTTGGTATTCATATTTCAACTTTCAGACCTGTTCTTCTGAAAATGAAAGAACTTCATATATAATTTTGAAATCTCTTCTATAGAAATTCATTCCACTATTAAAAGGATCAACCTTTTAATTATATGAAAAGTGACATTCACTTTGCAGAGACAAATCAATTCTGTTAACACTTCTGAATACTAAAGGTCTGGTTGCAGACCAGCTTTAGTTAATATTTAATTTCATATAGGGCATTTTGAATTGGCTGCGGCTGCGTCTGTGGGATCTAGTTTAAAATTTGTATTTGAACTGTTTGAAAGTTGATTTAATCCAAGTTTCTTGTTGAAAATTTTTATGATACGTCCCAGTCAATCAGTTTTTGTGGAACTTCCATGATGTAGGATTTAGAATGTAATACATATATGTTAAAAATGGTGAAAGTTACTCAGTTGTTACTTTTCTCTGGAAAAAAAAAAATTGGAAGTCTGTTCTCATGGCCCTTCTTTTCAATACCTGGAACCAAAAGTGAGACAAGATGTAGATCAGCTCCTTCAAAAGGAAAATACTTCACTTTTTATCTCTCAGGATACTTATGGGGTATTTTTATGTCTGGGGGTGTTTGTTTGTTTGTTTGTTTGTTTGTTTGTTTGTTTGTTTGTTTTGGGAGGAGCTGGTGGGTTTGGTTGATTTTTCCTTGGCTGGTTTGTTTGTTGCATTTTTGAGGGTTTTTTTTCCGCTTCTGACAGCAGGTAGAGATTTGTTTATTTCTTTTATTAACTTTGGGGAACAGGAAAATATTTTCCCACCTAGCTCAAGGCCTAAGCAAACAAAAAAAACCAAGTAAATAATAAACTTCCATATTGCCACCATTAATTTTCATTTTAAAAACAAAATGAGGTGCTTGTGCATTAGATGAGCCCATTTATGATCCCAGCACTTTTTACAAAGGTATTTATCAGTCCTGCCATAAAAGCTGTTGTCTCATCCTCTCTGCTGAAAGCCAAGAAGACGTTGTGATATTTCATTTGTAGGGAAGGGCTTTTGTCTTCCCAGGTGTTGCATCACCAACCTTTGATTTCCATTTAAAACCCATAATGCGCCAAAAACCCAAGAAAAACGCAAGCAAAGACACCCATATTTCTCCTGCCTGCCTTTGCAGTGTTGCTATGACACATTAACTTCCCCAGACCTCATATTTCTATCAAATGCCATTCTGAAACTTATTGTTAAATACACCCTTCTTCCTGGCCAAGGCTTTCAGCAGAGCATTAATCCCTAAAATCAATGTCCCCGCCGTCCCTGCAGAGCTGGTAACGCCTCCCAGGGGGTTTGCAAAGCCAAGAAAATAAATCTGTGCCAGATCAAAGCTGTGTCCCAGGGTTGGGTCTGTCCTGCCAGGAGCCCAGGCTTGTTTTGACCAGAGCTCTATTTACCAAGCTCTGCAATAGGGGCTCCAGGGTGTCCTTTTGACTAATAGCAGATAATCTTTCTTGTGTCCTGCAGAATGAAGATTAATAGACCTTTTAATTGCATTCAAGAAAGTATATTATGAGATTATTGCCTTGAAGTGACAAGGCATTCAGTCTAAAATGGAAAAGAAATCTGATTTCTTCTGTAAACCTGGAAAAATACTTCTCTGGCTAAGACAGCCAAAGCTGTTTTCTACACTATAGTGTGCCCATTTTGTATTTTTGTGCTGGTTATTAACAGTGTATCACTGGGGAAAAAAAAGCTTGACTTAACATTTCAGAGGGTAGCACACACAAAATAATTAAAATTAATAAAAATTTTTAAAATTAAAAAAAAAAAAGAAAAGAGAAACAAACAAGATAAAACAAAGAGACCCCACCTTGCTGTTGTTTTCAAAATCTAGTATCACAATTTTGTCATTTTTAGTGTATAGCAGTATGGAACAGGTTATGCATAATAATCCCTGCTGACAGATGGGCAAAGTCATTCTCAGAAACAATGGCTGAGTGATGCTGTCTTGGCTATGTTTCCTACGAAAATAAGAATTATGCAGTCAGAGCTTTTAAACACAAGGAGAAATTTCCAGCCTTAACCCCACTTATCTTTGAGGCAGACTTGGCTTTGCTTACTTGCAGGCTTTCATTAGTGTTTCAACAGTTCAGTAGTTATATTAATATTAGTCACTTTGCAGTATCTGGTGTGCAAGCTTATCTTCACTCTGCTCATCGATCTGAAGCCCAGATAGCCATACATTATTGAAACATTTTTATGTGCTCCAGAAAATACTTGCAAAATTTTTAATTACCCAAGGAAAAAAAAAAGCAACCAGGTAGATAATGAACTTCCATATTACTGCCATTAATTTTCATTTTAAAAACAAAATGAGCTGCTTGTGTGTAGATTATGATACCAACAATTTGTAAAAAGATGTTTATCAGTCCTATCATAAGAGCTGTTGTCTCTTCCTCTCTGCTGAAAGCCAAGCAGAAATTGCGATATTTCATTTGTAGGGAAGGGTTTTTGTCTTCCCAGGTGTTGCATCACCAACCTTTGATTTCCATTTAAAACCCATAATGCGCCAAAAACCCAAGAAAAACACAAGTAAAGACACCCATATTTCTCCTGGCTGCCTTTGCAAGTGTTGCTATGACACATTGACTTCCCCAGACCTCACATTTCTATCAAGTGCCATTCTGAAATTTATGGTTAAATACACCCTTCTTCCCCTGCTTATATTTCAAATTTTCTTCTCTGTATTTTGGCCAGTGTTTTGCTGTTGTTTTACCCACTCCAGCACCTGAGATCCCCAGCAATTCTCTTTAACAGAAAACTAAGGAATCTCCACTGGGACAGAGCACTGGCATGCAGGATTCTTACTGATGCATTTCCTTATCAACTTGAGATATATTTTAGTAAAATAAAGAGAGGCAGAAGAACAATTGTATTACTCTTCTCCATATCTGAAGAAAGTGGAACAATCCTATAATCTCAACACAATTTGTTCTTTATTTAAAAGTTAAAAGTAAGACAAGCAGAAATGCAAATAGTCAATATTTTAATTTTTTTAACTGTGTAATTGTTCTTCTCTGTGCTATATTTTCACCCCTAGTCATAGCCAACAAATTTGATCAAAAGTTCTCCCAATCATTATTGTAAGTTCAGCAAGAACTACTTCAGATTACATCTTCCAGAAATAAAGCTACTTCTTACTATCATATAGGGTGGTGAAATTTTTTGCAATTTTTGCCTTTTTGGCTATTCTATAAAGAACTAAATGTAAATTAAATTTCTTTCCTCATTTTCTTGTCTATTTCTGTCCATAAATAGGTGCTGGGACTGCTGGCAGCAGTGTTCAGCTGAGGAGGTTCACAGAAAAGCAGCATAACACACAGTCAGTGTGCTGTGCCATGACCATATTCATATTTTTATTCTCTCTGCTTTATTTTAATGGCTAATTTTTGTTCTGCCCTTGGCTTTCCCACAAGAATTCCAAGCGATTGACCTCACACAGGACAGTGCCCCAGATTTTATCAGCTCTTGGAGTGCACTAAAGCAGCTCAAAGGCTTCTCCGAGCTCCACCAGATGTCTAAGCCTTAATCACTGGTAATTTAATGGGCTATTTTTAAATATCCTGGCATCCTCAAGGGCTGATGGGCTCTGAGTATCCCCCAGCAGAGAGACAGACGTTTTATTAGTGGTTTCTTGACTGCTGGTAACTAATTCAGCCAACTGTGTGATCTCTGTAAAAATCCTCTAATCACGATTACAGTGAGAATATCCCGTGCACAGATGTGAAATACCCAGTGGTAGGAGAAAAGGTTATGGATTTAATCATCACCGATGTTATCATCTCAAAACTCTAAATTTTCTTTTGCTTCAGACCTTAAAATACCTGGTGCTAGCATTTCCCTTGCAAGTGCTCCCTAGTAAGTTGTGAGAGTGATCCAGATATGTGGAATTCTTTCTGGTTTGCAGGATCAGGAGGAAAACAGCATTACCTTGTGTGTGCTGTGGGCAGGATTTACTAAGGTGCTGAGATAACCACAGCACATCATCTGCCTTAAAGGACCCAGAGGAAATGGGCAACAAACTCCCTCTGGTGCTTTTGAAAATCCAGAACTTCTTTTTCTTTTTTAACATTTAACTTTTGAAATACCAAAGAGATGAGATTATTCACAGCTTAGTAAATTATAGTTATGAAAAGCTGGCCTGCAACAAATAGATACAGCTCTGAAAATGTCCAAATTGTTGAATTGTTGGTCATATACTCCTGTTTTATCTGAATTTCTACTGAAATACTGAAAAACTACTACAGTAATTTAGCTGGGTTTTTTCCTCCTTTTCCAATAATAGCTATATAACAGGAATTACTAAGTATGTAAATAAGGAAGGATTCACACAATCTGTACTTTTTAAGAAGTAATGGCTACTTAAGAAGTTGCTGGTGGAAATAAGGTAAGTTTTCAGCCTGGTTGTGGGTTTCATTCCAAAAATTTCACCATAATGAAAAAATTATATTGAGAAAAAATTATTATGAAAAAACCTGAGAAGTTTTTTTGATGGCCCATGGAGATTACAAAGAATAGGCTTTACCCTCCAATTTATCATTTTAAATTGTACTGGAGACAGCTGATAGTACATGGAATTCTTCCTAACCTGTTTCTTCAGTGCAGTTACTGCAGCCATAAAGTCATTCAGAGGGAAAAGCAATTAAGAGCAATAAGAAAATAAGACCAGTATTTATTATCTTAGCCTAGAGGACTACAGGCATTAAAAATATAATGACACAGTGTTAAAATCATGTGGAAGGTTTAAGCTTAAGTGAAAAAGAAGCCAGCAAAAAAAATTCCACATTTTTACAGGAGAAAAAGAGTGACCCTACTGTCTTATTTTATTTGAAAGCAACCCATCTCTACCTAGGTTTGAGAAGAAGTTTAATTTTAAACATATGACAGCTGGAATAGCTAATACTTACTAAATTAAATGAAATACTTTTTATTTTATTTCATTTTGGTTTGCCTCGGAAGCATGAAAATCCTGTATAGTGGAACATTGATCAAAATGCTAGAAAATGCTGATTTCTATCAAGTTATTATGGCTTCTTCTAGAATTTATTATTTATTTATTTATTAGAGCAATTAATCTTCTGACATAACTTACATTAATTTTTTTCCAGCTTGTATTATTAGACATTTACCCTAATAATATATATTTAAGAGACTGCACAATAAAAACTCTCTCCTATGATGAAAATGAGATTTCTCTACAAAGAGCATCTAGTTGCTTAGCTGGTTTTTCCCCCATAACAGTTTTTAGATCCAATTGGTCATGATGGATTATAGTTTGGGGTTGGTTCGGGGTTTGGGTTTTTTGTGGGTTTAATATAAGCCTTTAGGGAAAAAAAAGCCTGAAATGCTGAGTTTCAGTTTACAGAACAGAGCTGATGGTGTTGTTAGAAACATGCAGATGTTGCACATCTGCAGCAAGCATACTGTACCAGCACTAATTTTCCTTTACATCCAGATTTTGGGCATGGAGGAGAGTGCAAAGCACCTTCATCTGATGCAATAAGATGAGGAGAGCTGCATTTCTGCATTTTTGCTGTGGATACTGCAATCCTGTCCCTCATTTTATTAGGGTAGAGGTAGCAGCTCTGACTGTGCCAGTTTACCCTGGAAAAATCAAGGCAATTGTCAAGTCTTGAAGAGTAAATAATCTGCTCAGGACAGGTTATTTACTCTTCATTTATTTACTTGGAAAGCACATTGGTCTCTCTCAGTGGGGTTTGGTGTCCAACCAGGAGTTCCAGCCATTATCTTAAGCATCCCAAAATAATTTCAGGCCTCATTGTGATATCAGGATATTTAATAGGCAGGTCTGCACTTTTGTGAATTAGCAACTGGAGACAATTGTGGCCTTTTTTTTTTAGTCTCTTAAGGGTAAGAACTGTTCCCACCTTGGCAGTGCCTCCCTCCAGTTGTCATATTAGTTGGGTCCAGGTTTCTTTATTTCTGAGCCCAGTGATTTTGTATTTGCCAAGTGGATTGAAGTTGCCCAGCATTCATCAGTGTTATCTGATGAGTGATTCAAATAAAAATATTCAGGATCATGAAGGTAAATAAAAGAAAACCTGTGGGAAAAAATGGCATGTCTAAAATTACAAGAAAAGCTGAACATAGGGTTGGCTATACTCGGGACAGAACCATAATGTCTGTATAAAGACAGGACTTAACTGAACACTTTAAATACTCCTGAAATGGTGAACAGCTGAAAGTCACAGCGAGGCATTTCACCATTATCTTCACTGTGAAAAAGAGCCTGGCACTCCCTGCATACTGAGGGTTCTTTCTCCTCCTTTGACACTTCCAGGATGATGAGGAGCGTGTTGTTTTTAAAGACACCTTCACTTTTCACACACATGATGGGCTATCCTCACAAACCATGGCTTCCCTTCAGATTAAATCAAGACAAAAGATGTGCTGCAAAAGGTGGTGCAGGGTATCCTGAAGTGGAAGCCCTGCATCACAGCAGTGCAGAGACCCTGTCCTGTGGTGTCAGCGGTGCAGGTCTGCTCCTGCTCCCCTATGGTGTCTGTCAGTGTGAATGCTGAATAAATGTGCCTATTTCCCAGCTTCTGCCATTTTGGGCAGCATGGTTGGGTTCTGCCATGTGTTGGAGAACCAGAGAATGGCTGAGGTTGCAAGGACTCTCTGGTGATCATCCCATGAACGGCACTCCGATACCGAGCTCGTGCTGCACATCCATGCAAATGCTTCCTTAGAAATGCTCCACACTCAGGTGTATTTATCTTCGTGCTCTCCTGAAATTAATTCTCCTCCAAACCACCCTGAATTGTCTGTAACATCTGAAACAAGGTGGGAAAAGGGTAAAGGGAATAGTTACAGCCCAAGAGGGTTCTTTCAGACACAAGATGCTAAACTGTCTTTTGATCAGCTGCTTGTAGGAATGTACATTAACTGTAGACATTGGCTCTTCTTGTAACCAGCTAATGATCCTCTCAGTTGCAGACTAATTGCCTCTACCTCCTTCTAAATTTTGCTGCACTGAAAAAGCCAGAGTCACATTCTAATCCTGTTAATCGCATTCAGCTTTGAAGGGTACACACTGGTTGTGTGTTAATTCAACTTCTTTCTCTGGCAATTTGTTTGATTGCCTATTACTTGCAAGCTGCACTAACTGAATAAAAGTGTTCTGTGTCCTGATGGGAAGTTATGACTTTCATTTAAGCAATTTTAGTGCAGATGTTTTACCTAGAAAGTGGTGTAAATTCTCCTCAACTTTCTGCTGTAAAGTAGTTTCAATACAAAGAATGGAAAGCAAGGTAGAGGGTAATGAGGCTACAAAGTAAAAGCTGTATTTATTTAATTTAAATAATTATCTTTATTGCCTGAAGACTTCTCATCTGCTTTTGAATAAATAAGTAAATATGATGCTAAAATATGAGATGGAAATGCTGGTGCTATATCCTGTATTCTTTTCCTTCATTTCAGCAACATGTGTTGTCTGCATTGTCAAGACCTAGAAGAGAGTCTATTTATTCATTGTTTCTTTTTTCACTTTTTTTTTTCAAAAAACAAGCCCACACACACACATTCTACACAGTCCTATGTAAGTCTTATTGAAAAAAACTGAGCAAATGCCAAATTACCTTCCAGCTTCCCGCATTATTTTCTGAACAAGAGTGCAAGGCCACTGGATATGTCCTATAAGCACAATACAATCATTACCAGCACATTTTTATTAACACTGGATGTATGTGATAATAAAGATTTATTGTGATTCTACCTTTGGAATTCCCTGAATCTTAATGAGAAATTTTTTTTCTCCCTGTTCTGAATTTCAATGAGGAGTACTCTGAGTGTCATGACCATGTTAAATATTTGTGAAATCCTCTCAGCTCACTTTCAACATTTTAAAAATAAACAGCTGGTTTTGTGGAGGCATTTCTTCAAGCTAACAGGAGAGACATTGACTTTTAGTATAAGAACCATTCTCTGCTAAAAAGAGGTTACACTTGTAAAATGCTAATGTCAAAATTATTTATAAAGAGAATCTAAAGTTGACTCTGAAATGTTTAGTTCAAAAGCTGCCTGAAAGTGTGGACCAATTAGTGATTCCTTACCAGATCAGTCTGTTTAGAAAAACAGACTATTCATTTAGACTCCAAAATATTTGGAAGCAAGGTCTGGAGACCTGGTGTTTATTAATTCATGAAAGCCTAATACTAATTAGCAGTGCTCAAATCCCAGGGGCCCACTTAGGCTGTGGAACCCAGCTCCCCTGCACTCCTTACAGAAGAGAAAAGTCCCTTCAAGCCATCCATGAAAGCTTCCAAAGCAGGCTTCTGTCTGATTGAGTCCCTCTGTCTCCCCATTGAACAAAGGGAATACAGTTTTACTTCCCAGGGAACTTCCTTCATATCCTGGGGTGCCCCAGCATTGCTACTGGCAGTAAATGATGGCAATAAATTAGCTCATTTTGGTAAAGCCAAAATTCTTGAGCCATCTACAGACCCTGAAATTTCCCCTTACTGTTTTGGTATTTCAGTATTGAACATTTTATGTCATTCCTCTCCTTAAAAGGACTTATTACTCATTATTTGCTACTATTTGCTCCAATGTTGGGATCTCCATGCTTCCTTTGTTTGGTTACTCTAAACAGTGAATTTTGTCTCTTCTATTCTTATAAATGTACTCTTACACTTTTCTGTTGTTTTCTTCTTTACATTGTCACAGAATCCCAGGATGGTCTGGAAGGGACTTTAAATCCCATCCAGTGCCACCTCTGCCATGGCAGGGACACCTTCCACTGTCCCAGGTTGCTCCAAGCCCTGTCCAGCCTGGCCTGGGACAGAAATCCAAACCCCAGTGTCCATCTTTCAAAGACACTGTCCAGGACTAGCTGACTTCTCAAGCTCATTTATTTCTGTTTCTCTTCTCATGATTGATTTCTTATGCTCCACAGCACATCTGTTCTTCTGCCCAGCCCCAAATTCCATCCAACATGAGTTTGCTCAGGGGTCCTCAGCTTCCTAAAAAATCCAGCACTGGATCTTCAGCATTTGATCAGCCAGACACTCTTTATTTCTTCACTTTCTAATTTCTTTTTTTCTGTAAAAACATGTCAATCATCTGCTTGTGGAGTTCAGCACTCCTCTCACTTAACTGTAATATTTTTACTCTGAGTCTCTCTTGCCTGATTTAAGGGGCAATTTTAAAATGCCTACTGCTTCACAGCCATTTATTGTTTGAAATAAATCCACCTTTTCTTTTATTTCTTTTTTACTGGCTCACCACATTGCTGGAGGACACAGAACAAAACCTCAGTTATACTCTCAGATTTTAAAAAAATATCAATTTTGATAGAGAGTTCAGCTTCTTCATTCTGCCTCTGAAATTACATTATTAGGTCAATTTACTTTTGTTATTGCATTCTCTTTCTTGATCATTTTAATCCAAGGCATCTGGCCCAAATCTGTTACATTCAGTGTTGGGTTCTGGTTTAAAAAGAACTGATCACAGACACGCTGACTCATGTGGAAACCACTTGAAAGCTCAGATTTTTTTAGGCTTTAAGACTCCTGCCTTGCATTTTTAAAAAGCATTGTGCTAAGATTATAAAATAAAGAACTCAAAAAAAAAAAATCAAGAAATGAGAAACTTTGAGCTTTTGAGGTAGAAAAAGAAGGAAAGGCATAAAGTGAGAAGGAATTTGAGGAGAAGAAGATAGCAAATAGATAGAAGAAGCATGATAGCAAATGTTTTAAGAAACTTACTAAAGCATGTGCTTGTGAACTGAGAAGGAAATGTAAAGGCACTTGGGGAATCAGCCATGTATTCTGATTATTTGCAGCACATGGGAGTATTTTTTAGTTGCAGATCATTCCCAGTGTAGATTAACTGGGAATTTTAACTGGGTTTTTTGGGGGGCCATGTATGACACTCAGCACAATGGAAAAAGGTGTGAGATTATTCCATGTTGTGCCATTAGGTGGTATCAAAAAGAAATTTAAAAAAAAATGGAAAATACAGGTAAATTGATTGACTTAGAGCTTGGAGAAGTAAATTGTTATCCATGATGTCAGCACACAGTGGGAGGACCAAAGCTGCACCATTTTGCTTTGGTGTATTGCAAAACCAGATTGGAAACAGAAAGTGTTCTAATTGTGTTCTCCTCTATTTTATTTTTTATTTATTTATTTAATGGGGGGGGGGGGGGT
>VZRH01000702.1:20523-48808 GCA_013397555.1 Urocynchramus pylzowi | reverse complement strand
AATTTATTTTGGTTTTTGGTTTGGTTGGTTTGGTTTGATTGGTTTGCTTGTTTGTTTTTCTTGGTGTTTTTTGGGGGTTTTTTTTTTGGTTTTTTGGGTTGGTTGTTTTTTTTTGTTGTTTGTTTGGTTTGGTTTTTTTCTTGGGTTGTTCATTTGTGTTTTTTTTTTTTTTAATTTTAAACTCTTCTGTTCAGATTGACCTGCTCATCCCTACGAAGATCACTGGGATAATCACCCAAGGAGCTAAAGATTTTGGCCACATCCAGTTTGTGGGGTCCTACAAGCTTGCTTACAGCAATGATGGGGAGCACTGGAAAATATACCAGGATGAAAAGCAGAAGAAGGACAAGGTAAAGCAAAGAGAAAAATCGGTATTTTGGTTGTGATGACACTGCTGATGAGGGTCTGTAGATTATTTCTCTGGGTTCCATATGCAGGTGATGGCACAGGGTGGAGTCAGGGTGAGTAAAAGAGTCACATAACACAATGACAGTGGTATCACATTAATATCCCTGAGAATAAAATTGATGCATATTATTATAATTCCTTAGCAAGTCAAGATCAATTAAAAGCACAATGAGATCAAATGCACTTCACTGGAAATTAGAAGTTAGGATTTCTGAATTGAAATTTGAATAAAATTAAAAAACAAGTATGCTTGATTTGAGTCTAGACCTCAGCCTTTGATACACAAACATCAAACTGAAATATCTGTGGTTTGGGATGTTATTTATCTATATCAAAAACATCTGGAAAAGTTAAAAGTTTGATAACAGAGTCTGTCTTTCCAGAAGACACTGAACTTTGCAGAACTTTATAGGATGTAAGACTGGAAAAGGTCTCAAGATAGCACCTGATTTAATGCTGTTAAATACATAAAACTTTACAGTTCTCCATTATTTAAAACTATTTCTTCCTTTACCCCTAGAGCAGAAGGTGTATAAGTAGCAGTGTATTTGTATATTCAAAAAAAAAAGTGTTTCAGTGCATTTCTTGGTAAGTATGGACTATTTTCAGTGATTTCCTGTGAAGCACATGCTTGTTACCCATCCATTTTGGACAGGTTTTTTTGTTTTGGTTTTTTTGTTTGTTTGGTTTGGTTTTTGTTTTGGTTTACTTTTTGTTTGTTTTGGTTTTTTTGGGTTTTTTTTTTTTTTTTGTGGAAATTAATGGGTAGGGTTTCAAATACCCACTGAAAATATTATTTTTATAATGCTATAAAATAAATATGAAACATAAAAAAAGTTTCACTACTTCCTCTGCAAATGTTTAATGAGTGGCATAGGGAAAGTAAAGGTTTGCTGATTGATTTACCTGGAAGCATTTAACTTTCTTCTTGTTATTCATTATACCTTCCTTTAAACAGTATAACACTTTTATACTGCAAATACCTGAATTTCATAATCAATGTTAAGAAAAATATCATAGCATATGCATTGCTTAGGGAAATGTTAACCAAGATGACAAAATATGAATTATTTATTAAATTTCTTAGCAAAATTATGTCTGATTGAAGCAAAATATGAATTTGTTGAAATACCAGATGGCTGATGCATCTGATAACATCTTGAATCTGGGTATTCAGGGTCATAAATGTTCAGAGAGTTCCACTTATATTTCTTAGTATAAATAAAAAGTCTTCAGGAAATAAACTGACATATTCCTCATGTAAGTCAATTAAATTAATTATCTTTCAAACAGTGAGAAAACTTTGATATGCATCGAAATGTGCTGTGTGAGTACAGGGAGACCAAATGATGAGGGGTTAGACAACTGCATCTGCCACATTGCACAGATTTTAACTGATTGATTAAATGTCATTGATTAGGGGAATATGTCCTAAATTACTGGATTGAGTATTTCTATACTTAGGATACATGTATAATATGTATCCTAAGTTACAGTATTGAGTATTTGCATGGCTGTATGTCTGTGTCTGCATTGTCAGGCCCTGCCATCCAGACGTGACCCTGTGAATTCCTGAAACCCAAATGTCACCTCACTGTGTCTTTAACCCAAACTGAGACTTTTTTTTCCTAAAGGATTTTAGATAGAGAAAACAAAATCAGTTGGTTAGCCACCTGGCTCAGAAGGTTCTGACACCAATGATTTAATTTTTTTTTTTTTTTTTGATTGTGGATATGTTTGGTATAACTGGTTGTCAGATAAAAGTTGGAAACAAACAGCCCACCCTTGGCAGGCATACCACAAATACATTCAATTTAAGTGACAGGTAGTGGCTTCACTACTTTGTACACATCCCATTTTAAATCCCTGGCATTTAAAAGGAGAGGTAAAAGTTCTGCTGTGAAAAAAATGGTTTCTCTAAGTCAAACTTGTGCTGTGAATGTTTGCATTCATTTTATTGTAAAGGAGAAATGGGTTGGAGTCCTTGGTGGTAACAGTCACAGCAAATCTAAAAGAAAATGCACTCTGACTTAAATACTGTTCCAGTCTACATTTGTTTGTACCATTGGCCAAAGCAATTAAATTGTTTTTGTCTTCAGCAGATGGACTGTTAATTGCTACACACATATTCCATTAGGAACAATGGGAAACTCTTAATCATTGTCTCATTTAAACATATCACACCCTGTATTAATTAACATCCCTGAGAATAAAATTGATGCATATTATTATGATTCTTTAACAAGTCAAGAGCATTTAAAAGCACAACAAGATCAAATGCACTTCACTGGAAATTAGAAGTTAGGATTTCTGAATTTAAATTTGTACAAAATAAATAAGTTCTTGATTTGAGTGTAAACCTCAGCCTTTGATACACAAATATCAAACTGAAATATCTGGTTTTGGGGTGTTTTTTATCTGTATCACAAACATCCAGAACAGTTAAAAGTTTGATGACAGAGTCTGACTTTCCAGAAGTCACTGAACTTGGCAAAACTTTATATGATGTGGGACTGGAAAGGGTCTCAAGACAGCTCTTAGGCATGCACCTTTTGATCTCCAAAGGCACTGTGGTCCTCTTCTCCTACACCCTCAACAGAAAATGGGATTCAAGAACCCCCAAGCCCCTTCCTGTAACCTTGGAGTAGGTGCAGGTAAATTTCAGAGCAAAGGCGTAATTCATTCACCTGTCCTTTACCTCAGACAAGGCTGTACCATCCTCCCTCAGATTATTGTTTAATATGTTCCAAGAGACAGATTGTGATGAAAATTCTATAAACAGTCAGCTCCAGTGTTTAAATATCCTCTGAAGCGGAAAGGTGGCTTATCCCCCTTGCTGCCATACACCTACCCTGTCCTCAGAGGACACAAAAAACTGATTTTATCTTCATTTTTTCGTTTTTGTTTCGGTTGCAGCACTTCAACCTATTTCTTCTCAGTTTCCATCATCCATTTCCTGACTGAGAACGCATAAATTTCTTCAGTCAGAGGAATGGAGTGTCACCCAGTAAATCCTTTTTGACACCTCCTCACCACTCCAGCTGGGTGGATGCAGTGCTCCCATGGGATTTGGAGAGAAGCCCTGGTCTGTGTGCACTGGGACAGAAATATAAATAAAAATAAAACTACAAGGGGAAAAAAGCAGTGCTGTACCTCAACCATGAGGAGCAGGAGAGGAACAGCACCATTGGTCCTGTTTGACATTACCACCTTTGAACAGCACCCACTGCAATTCCTTTATCTTAAAGTGAGATTTGCTCCCAAATGCAAGGAAACTGTGGAAAAAACAAAAAAAAAAACAAAAACCAAACCAAACCAAACAAAAAACAAACAAACAAACAAAACAAAACAAAACAAAACAAAACACAAAAAACCCCCAAAAAACCCAAAACAACAACAACAACAACACCACAACAACGACAACAAAACAACAACAACAACAAGAAAACAAAAAAAAAACCACCACAAAAAAAAAAAAGGTTTCATAGCAAAGTGAAAATTCTGTGAAATGTTACATCTGTTTTCAGGACATACAGAGGGGAGGTAAAAGGTAGATATCAAACAACTATCAACCAATTATCAACAGTAGCAAGCATAAATTACTTATATTATACCCTCATTAGTTGTATTTATTAACTAAATATCTTGACTCATTCTATGAAGGACAGAACACATAAATTTCTTATTTCTTCTGCAGGTGATTTAGTCACCCTGTACTCATCCTGCCTTGTTTAACCACCAAAAAAGTTTAGGGGAAAGGTGGCTCCAAAACATGTCAGGGAAAGGAAGACAGGATGAAAGAAAAAAAAAAAAAATTTTAGAGTCACAGACAAAAAAGACTATGGAGATATTGGTAGGCTGCTAATAATAATTTATGGGTGAATATTGTGACTTTATAATGAAATTGTGACTTTATAATTTAGGCAAGACATGAGAACTTAATCCCATCTGGTGCTGAGCCTCTCACTGCTGATCTGTTTACAGGATGAGTCCCAACAGATCAGCAGATCTCACTGAATTCCTGGGGCTGTTCACTTATCCCTCCTCATCATTTTTTAAAGTTCATTTATAAAGGAGAAAATTAACGATCTCTTGTATTATGTTATATTTTATTTATATATTTTTATATATTTACACTGTGTGCAGCCTGTAAAGTGTGTCAATCCTTAACAAAACAGTGGTTTAGAGGAGAAGGAAATATGGTGTTCAGTTTTTGCACTATTTCACATGGAAAAGCTGTTCCAAGAACAGTGTCTCCTGCACCTCCTGCTTGGCTTCTGCTATTTTAATGGCCAGTCATTTCATTTCACCTCTGTGCTGAATACCTGTGAGTGCAGACAAAAAGTTACTAGGGAAAAAAAAAAAAAAAAAAAAAAAAAAAAAAACGGGGCCCTTTCCATTCATTTNTACCTGTGAGTGCAGACAAAAAGTTACTAGGGAAAAAAAAAAAAAAAAAAAGAAAAAAAGCAAACGGCGCCCTTCTCATTCATTTGAAATAGTTGTAATGAGTTGCCTGGAAAAAATATGAAAACTTTGCCTGTTGCCATCAAGAAACAAAATAAATTGCCTTGCAGGCTGACATCATGTAGAAAGAAAATTTATTTTAGAAACAGGACCAGAGCTAATAGCTATCTTGTTTTTCTCAACTAGAGGTCAGTAGCTCACTGTGCCTCCAGAGCTGGGGACGTCCAAACCAAGTCTGACCTTCTTCTTTTTNACAAACAACTTCTGCTCTTTTTTTTTTTTTTTTTTTTCCTTTTTTTTTTTTTTTTTTTTTTTTTTTTTTTTTTAATCACATTCCACATGTGATTTATAAATTGCACAGCCTGCTGTAGGTAACTCAAGGCCAGCTGCAGTGTCAAATGGAATTTCAGAGGCTGTTTTTTCACAGGAAGATGAGAACATTTGAAAGCAGCCCAAAGAAGTCTGGCAGTCTGCAGCACTGCCAGTCACCATCAGCCATCAGCAGTGCAATTAACTGGATATTAGACAATATCCAGGATGCAAATGGCCACTGGGTTTGTACACAAAATTATGAACTAGTCATAATTTATACATTTCTGAATGCACAGTCCATTGCCGGGGTGAGATGAGACAGGAACCTACTTATTAAAGAAAAATTAGATCATGTGAGGTTAAAAATCTTTCTGCTGGATTTTCTTTCTGCTAATTCTTTTTTCCTTATGATGTTTAATTATTATAATATCTGGTTTACACTGATAGATTCAATTCCTACATATAATCTACATACTTGGCACAAGTAATGAATTTTTTTTGAGTAATTTTACTTAAATCATAACTATTTGATAGCATTATCTTTCATAATAGTTGTAATTTCTAATCTAAGTGACTTTTTTATCTGCACTGGTTTAAATTATGAGTGACTTCCACTACTTTGAGCTGAATTATCATGATGTGTGTCAGGTGAAGATCTAGCTATGCTCATTTCAGGTGTGCCCTCAGCACACACCTCTCTCCCTGAAACTACACCAAAAGCTGGGGGAAGACAAAATGAGCAAAAGACAATCAAAAGACAATCAGTCTAACATCAGTTAGACTTCAAATCTAACTTCAAATCTAAAATGCTCATTTTAACAACCTACCTTAAATTTCTGTAAGCATTTCTGGAAGCAGGCTGGTCTTCAAAATATTTCTCTTTTTGGCTTTGAACCTCCTATAAGCAATGTACACTGGACTAAATGCCCATTTCTGTAGCATCAAGATGTAGATCACATGGGAAAGACAGTATGAGAATGTTAGAGTATGTTTCAAAAGTTTTAAATTTTTATCTCCCTCTATCTGTTGTGAACATGGATAAATAATAATGGCTGTGTAAAAATATTCATGGATATGATATGTGTGCACTTTATGTATAGTAACTGAGAGAAAAAAAAATTACTTTTTCTCCTCTGATTCATTCCAAAAATGCATGTGCCCACAAACACATCCATGTGCCACCTTTATATTTCTGAATATTGAGATGTTCTGCACTGTAGAAAACTCCAAACAGGAGCCATGACTGGATATTCTTTATATAATATTCTTCTTCTAATATGAGCAGAATTAACTGCTCCGTGAAATAACATTTTTAAAATATTCTGCTAGGTGTGAAAAATGTTGTTAAAGTACTGCAGACAACACTCCTTTCCCCAAGCTGCTAAGTATTTATCTTCAGGTATTTCTTCTAAATTATTCTGTCTTACAACAGTTTTCTTTTTAAAATTCTAATCAACTTACACTGTCATTATCTGGATTTTCTGCTAATGCCATAAAACACTTTGTTTACATTGAAAAATTTCACTGAATGTTTGAAATCAAGACATTCAAATTGCTTGCTGGACACAAGTATAAACAAGAATTGTTTGTATTTCAGACTTTTCAGCAGAGAATATCAGTCCCTATTTTCCTGTCTTTCACTCTTTTTCCATAAAGTAATCATGAATAAAGTTATCATATTTAAAAGTACAGCAGCATGCATTTTCTGGCTATTTTTTTTTTTAACAGCAGCTGGAAGAGACTGAGCTACAGAGTGTGTGGAGGATCTGTATGTGTAAAACTGCTAGAGCTGCTGAGTAAATATTCCAGCAAGTTACACCTTTTGAGTGTGCAGACTGACATATACAGATACAGACACTATAAAATCTGAAACATTCTACAGCAGGGTCATCAAAAAGCAGGAGTTTTTTGATCCACTTGTACAAAAGAAAAGTCACCTTGTAACATGACAGCCACTGGTTTTGGGCAGGGTGAAGCTCTTTCCAAAGGAAGGAGCATCCTGTGGATTGGAATGTTGCCTTAGGATTTTAGCTTTTATATTTTTCATGTATTTGTAATCCTGCAGTTCTTTCATGTGTAACTATAAACTCCATATTCAGTGTCAGCTGCTGCTTTCCCATTTTGGGCAGACACAACAATTCCTCTCCAGGCCTGGCAATCAAGGACACCTCACTGCCTCAGGCCCTGAGAAATTAAACAAAAGTATTTTGGGGGAGAAACTTTGGGTGAATGACTTCATTACCTGAAGCTGTAATTGGAAGTTTAATCCCCAATATGCGAATGGACCAAACTTATAAAAGTGTGAAAACCCCTGACCCATGGTCCATTTTGGGTGTAGGCCCTGGATGGGCTTTGTCTGCCCAAAATGTACCTGAAGGCCCTTCAATAAATGTGGAAGATCCTGCAAATGTACCTTGCATGGCTTCATCAATTTCTTTTGGAATTGGCCAAGCATCCATTGGCACACCAACTAGATAGGTGGAAAATGGTTTTTCTGGGATTATGTTGGACAGACAAATGGTATCTAAACCTGATGCATTAGCTAAAATCACCTAAACATTTCCTTTAGGTTGGCTAACTGGCAAATCTGTACTACTAAAAGCAAACAAAGCAAAAAGCAAAAGTGTAACTTTCAGTTGAGCCCCACATTTCCGTTAAACTATCATTTTACAAAAAATTCTGCAGCACTACTAATTATCACACCTATAAAACCCAAAGTTCACAATTTTCTGTGGGTGAGACACAAGACATCAGGTGCAAATTAGAATAATCACCTTTTTATTCTCTTAATTTTGACTGGCCTCTGTTTTTAGGTAGTCCCAAAAAGGCATCAGGAAAAGTAAGGTTGTTATTCTTCCCTAGTGCCCTTTCCCTGCTCTGAATTTTTATTCTTTTTTTCTGTCCATGTCCTTAACAGCCCCAGCTGTGTTTCCCCCTCACAATTTATCTGATCTTTAGCAGTGGTTAAAGGCTGTGGAAGCTGTGCCATGGTTTAATTATGTGTTGAAAGGGGAACTGTGGCCTTTAGATGGCTCTGGATGACCCTGCTGTCATTGCCTGTCTCCTCCTGACCCTGCTGAGGGGACACTGCAATATTGCCTGCTATTGATTTTCCCCACACCACTTATGGTTTTATAGACATCTACAGTATCTCTTCTCAGGCTGGAGAGACTTATCTGTTTAATATCTCCCAAAAAAACCAACTTTTTGCTGCTTCTTTCTCTGTGTTTGCTGTCCTGGGATGAGGCAGGAGCAGACCTGCACTCAGGTGAAAATGAAGGTGTGCACTGGCTGTATGCACTGACACATTGATTATTTACATTCTGGTCTTTATTTCTTGAGCACAAATCACCTGGGGATTATTTAATCATTGGGGTGGGGTTTTGTTTTTTGGGGATTTTTTTTGAGGTTTTTTTTTTGTTTGTTTGGTTTTTTGTTTTGTTTTGTTTTGTTTTTTCTTTTGTTTGTTTTGGGTTTTGGCTTTTTGTTTGTTTGTTTGTTTTGGGTTTTTTTTGTTTTTTACGTAGAGCGTTATATTGTAATTCCAACATCAGCCTCTGAAATCTTAAAAAGTCATGGAAGTCTTCAGAGTTATCCTGAAAAAAACTGCTCAGGAACAAATTTGAGGAGTGGTCATTGAGAGGCATCAGCTTTTCAAGGGTTTTAATTGCTTTGGTGGCTTAGTTAGTATTAACTGCTTGAGCATAAAGCAACATGTGGATTAAAAAAATTACTTTTAGCTACAGAAGTAGCCTTTTTTCCTACTGATAATTCATGTTTTGTCCTTTGTCCTCCCTGCTCCTTCCAAATTCCTTGACTCTATTAATGAATTGAGGTTAAAGTAAATGAAGAGTGGGAAAGGATACAGTTTTTCCCATAAGAAATTTGCCATGGGGCCACAGAAAAAGAACAGTAAATTTCTGTTAGGATGTTATATTTTATGCAGGTCACATTTGTGGATTCTGACAATGCTTCCCTTACTTTCTGATAAATTTATTTCCCTAAAATTCGTCTTCTGATCTAGCACATTTGGTTAAATTCTTGAAACTAAATCTTGAATTTTGAGGAAAGGTTTATTTTGTATTTGCATAAAATAAACTCTGAGACAGATCAGTTAGACTTCAAGTGATAATGAAATCATGAATGAGTTAAAAATAAAATTTAATTCTTGTTTTCATGCTTTAAGTAAAAATAAATACAAATAATCCTGTATTTGTTGCTGGTTTTGCATCACATAATTTTATTTATCTTGCATATCTATATGCAGATATGAATACTGGGGCTGTAGAAAGGTTCCTTTGTCTAGCCTGGCAAAAAATATCAGCAGATATTTTGCATGCATGTGCAAGAAATCAAATTAAAAAAACAAAAACAAAAACACCAACCAAAAAACACTTTTAAGCTTTCCTAGCTGACTTTTGGGTTTTGAAAGGTGCCACTGTAATTTCAGTTATGAACTGAGTTACGTAATTTTTTGCTACAAATGAAACTGCACGTGAGGTGCAAACCTTGTTAGCCCAAGCTCCTGCTGATTTATATATCAACAATGTACTTGGTCAGCAAACAATTTTCCCTGTGCTAAATGATTTTGGTTGTTTGTTGGTTGTTTTTTTTTCTCTTTAGACTCACAAAACTGATGTTTCTGTGGTCATTTTCTCTGCTGCTTTATCCATCTATCAGAACTCCTACATCCTTTCATGCTCCCACCTCTGTGATGGCAGACAAGAAGGGAATTCCTCTCTTGTAAAAGAGCATCACCTGGGGAGAGGACAGATTTTGTTTGATGTTCTGAAAAGACAGCACTGGAGAGAAGCTTCCAAAATCCAAAGAGGTTCAGCAATGAGACCAAAAATCTTTGTGAGCTTGTCACAAAGGAACCAGAGTCAGGGCTAAAATGCTAGATAAGCCAGCTTGCACTTCAAACTCTGATATTTTTCCCAAGAACTTCTAGGAAAACTGTAATTCTGCATTAATTCAGTCATATAAGCACTTCTCCAGGAGGTCTATATTCTTCTCTGCATGATGCAAACAACAGTTATTCATTTTAAGTTGAAAAGCCAACAGGTTCAGTTTTTACAAATGAGAAGTGAATTGGCTGACATTTTAAGAGAATGAACATTTCCCATAAAAACTGAAAATAACCCAAGGGAATAATCTGATCATTTTGCCAAAAATTGGTGCTGTGGCCTTTGAATTTAAATAGTGTCTGCCAGGGGAAAAATCTGGCACTGGTTTATCACAGGTAGGAGTTTTATAACTCACTTTTGTGTGGATTAACAAATACAGGTGGAAATAAGATCATAACATGCACTGTACTGAGCTAGGATGTTTTACTTTTATCACAGCCTGACGCTCTTAATTAATCTGCTGACTTTTGTCTGACATGAGAAGATAATATCCTTGATAATCACCGGTTTTACAAGGGTTTATATAGTTGCATCCCAGCAACTTTCATAAGTGATATAATAAAAATTCTTAACTTTAATTATTAATGTTATTTTCTCAGAAACAGTAACAGGATCTCCTGGGATTAATTTGAGATGGTACAAATGCCAAGTAAAAAGACATTTAATTTTTTAAATGTTAATGATTTTTGTGTAACTTTCAGAGCATGGCCCTGGCAGAACCGTGGCTAAGGTTTGAGTAGAAGGCTCTACCTGCACCAGGGCTGAGTGTGAATGAGTCAAGGTCTTAGCAGAGGCAGGGGCTCATGGAATCACAGATTTGGGTTGGAAGGGACATTAAATCCTTAAATCCACCCCTGCCATGGGCAGGGACACCTTCCAATGTCCCAGGTTGCTCCAAGCCCCATCCAATCTGGCCTTGGACACTTCCAGGGATCCAGGGGCAGCCACAGCTTCTCTGGATACCCTATGCCAGGGCCTCCCCACCCTCACAGCAAAGGATTCCTTCCTAAAACCTAATTCAAATCTTCTCTTTGCCACTTTAAACCTTAAGTTTAAACAGCTTTAAAAGTCGCTCGCCCTGACGATAAAAATTCATCGCGGATCCAGGGCCCCCAGAGTTTCACCGCAAGACGGGCCGGCCTTAAAACCTCCCTGCGGGTGTTCCAGGGGAACTTCTACTAAAACCTCCCTGTTGCTTTCCCACAGGTGTTCCAGGGGAACTTCGACAATGACACACACCGCAAGAACGTCATCGAGCCGCCGATCTACGCCCGGCACGTGCGCATCCTGCCCTGGTCGTGGTACGGCCGCATCACCCTGCGGTCCGAGCTGCTGGGCTGTGCAGCTGAGGACTGAGCCCGCCCTGCTCTTGCTGTAGAAGAAGCTTGTAGGATGCTGAGTGGGGTTTTTCCATGAACCAATGCTCGCTCATTTTTATGGTAGGCCGCTAGCTGTCTTTCGCCAGGAGGTCTAAGCCTGCCCTTTTAAAATGACCCGATCCGTATTTTTGCCCTTGAAATCTGTTGGTGTTGTCCCTTCTGCTGTGGAATTATCCTCCTAGTTCTCCTTTGAGCTGTTCACCACCGGTTGAAACGCATTGAGGGAAAAAGAGAAAAAAGAGAAAAAAAAAAAAAAAAAACCCACAAAAAAACCCAGCAGCATCCTTTTTACAAGGGAAGAGAAATAGTGTGACGAAGCTCACTTGCAGCTTCAGGAAAATTGGGCTGACGAGTTCTCCATAAATCATACTGTCATCTTACTTGCAAAAAGTGATACTGCAGCTTTTAGCAATAAATTTACTTGGGGATGACTGCATTATAGTAATTGTGCCTATCAAACTCTGTCAGTTCTTACAACATATATTTTGGGAAATTCTCCATGGTACTGTTAAAACACGGTACCTGTGATGTTACGAGCTACCTTTTACCACTTTCATCCAGACAGCAGAATCCACGCACCTGGAGGATTTTCCTAACTTCCCCATTTTCCTTCTCTATTTTGCATGCTGTAGACACGGCCTCCATCTTTTCTGTTTAGTATCACACTGTGCTTTCCTTGGAAGATGTCACCTGTTTGCTTATGTAACCAAATCAGTGTATTCTGAAGTTAATGAATTTGCCAAAGTTGATGAATTTTCAAAGTTTCTGTGTTTTTTCATGGAGACTAAGGTGAGGCACCAGGGTATTTGTGGTGTCTCATCTTGGGTGCCCACACATTCCATCAGAAATCCCATTCCAGGATGATTTTTCCAGGGGTGAGCACACAGCCCCAGACTGTGACCTGCCCACCCCATCACTGCTTTCACAAACGCTCTGAATTCCAGCAAGGAGGAAAATGTGGAGTGAAGGAACCAGGTGCTCAAAGACATACGGGAGGAATGCCTTCCTTACTGCCAGGAAACCCTCCCTCTTTAGGCTCTTTCTAAAGTCACAGCTTTGCTCCCCAAAAGGTGACATAGGAGCACACCAAATCCTGGCCCTTGTCACCCTCTGCTCCTAAAATGTCTTTTCAGACACACACCAGTGAGCCACGAGGAGGCTGTTTCCTATCATGCCCCATCTACAGGAATGCTTCACACACGGCATGATAGCAACCCCAGTTTAAAAAGTAGATTATAGGAGGAAAAGTGGAGAAGGAGGGGGGACAGTCTCCCCCATGCCTCAGTTTCCCCTGCTGATTGAGATGACAATACCAACCTTAGAAGAGCAATCCAAGTTCTCTTGGAGTAAAGTGCTCTGTAACTTCGTCAGTGCAGCACCTCAGACTAAAAAAAAAGATCCTGAGATAAGGAGTGAGGGGACATTTTATCTGTTACCTGAGACAACAGCACTTGGGATTACTGCCAACATTTAATTTCATAACATGCTGATGTGGAGAGAAAGAGAGAATATGAGAGAGAGAGAGATGCAGCTGCATGTTTTAGCAAATGTCACTGAACTTATACTTTCTGTCACTGTTCCATTCTCACCAAAACTCTGAACTTGGACACTGCTTCCCAGGCTAGCAGCTAGCTGGCCCACAATCTGCAAAGGGCAAAGTTTACCTTGGAAACAAAATGGTTTGGATTTCGAAAAAACCTGCATTTAATCACACATTCTCCACCACAGACTAAATATATATTATCCATTGAACTGTGAAAGACTCTAGAATAGCAGCCAGGAATTTTACATACAAGAATTGGGGATATAATGGTGGCGGTTTTCTGATAGTGTCACTTAAACTGTCACATTTTAGCAAACAGAACACCCTGCCTCTACAAAATGACTTAATCCTTAAACTGTATTTATACAATTATTTATTTTATAAGGCTTAGACATTTAAAGACTTCTAAAGAAGAGTCCTGTAAAGGTAAAAGTATGTGTAAGAAATGTTGAGGTCCTGTGCAACACTGCTAAGTTTGTTCTTTATTTTTTACTTTGTGCTGCATAACAAAAGCCACTAGACTGTTACTGTCTTGTCTGTAACTGTGTTAACAGCATTCCTTAATGATGTATATACAGAGTGGTCTTCAAGCAAAAGGAGCAATTTTAAAGAGAAAGTCAATCGCTTTGGTGGTATTTCTAACAAGGAAAAAAAATCTGAATAATGGAGGACAAGTCTATCCCTACATTATCTACTGCCTATATTTTGCAACTTAGGCTTTAGGTTAAAAAGAAAATAAAAAATAAAAAGAAAAAAACTAGTAATATTTATCTCTTTAGGGTGTGCACACACAATACTTTAAGAGGTTTAAATACATTTTCCTACTATGGGAGAGCAGTTGACCCTGAATTTAGTTACAGATATGAAGAATAGCATGTAGATATTTCACTAACTGACTGTATCCAAAAAACAGAAGGCCATTTCAGAAAATTAGACTTCCTAGTTTAAAAACTTGTGTTAATGTTCTTTTGAAACATTTGGTTTCTGTTCTTAATGTTGGTGGGTTTTTTTCATGTAGTTCATCTTTTGCAACTTCGGTTTTGCTATTGAAGTAATATTTCTTAGTTTAATAAATTAATTGTAACCCCTTCATCTGCATATAGAGTCTTCATGTATTGTAACACAGTAGTTTTGATTTGGTATTAATTTTGTGTTGAGTATTTTCACCCTCATATCCTGGGTCAGCTGCCAGTAGCCTTCATGAGGATAGCTCCATACCTTGTGATAATACTCCATGACAATTCATTAAAAAATCACATATCTGTCGCCCTTACAGTTTCAACCTGCATGTTAGGAGTTTTTCCAATGACATTTTTCCTCACCTACCAAAAAGTCTTCTTGGAATAGCATTTTCAGCACCAAATTCTGCTCCCATTGTCAGCAGTATCAGTCTGAAATAGCTCTTGGTTTAAGTGGAATCCTTCAGATTTAACAATGCAGGTGGTAATCAAATTAGGGGATAGAATTAAACTTTTTCCCTTTGATTTTATTTTGTTGTCCAGATGTATACCATTGCTATAAGGGGCAAGTTATAAATTAACACAATTGTTCTCTCCCAGTGAAAGCAACCAGACCCAAAAAAACAGAAGTACAGGACAGGAGATGTCCCTTAAGAGGGGACAGAGAAAAGCTCGGAAATTATCCTTGATTTCTGTACTACTTGTTAACGATGACATTGAACAAGGCCAAAAGTGTTCTCCTAATTAAATTTCACCCTGAACCAGTTCAGTATTTGTAGGCAGGCTTCACCTTTATGTTGCTAGGTAATATGCTACCTTTATAGCCTGGGAAATAAAGCACTGGCACGAGGCTCCTTTTTATCGGCGTTCAGGGCCCAACTGGCCCTGGATCTGAGGTTGACTTTCTCTTTTGGAATGGCTTCATACAAATTAAGTGTCAGTTTTGAAGACTAAGGATACTAAATGAGTGTATCTTTGCTATACAACCAATGTGAACTATAATATTCAGTGCTGGCTTCTGATGTGTCAGTAAGTACAGAAGTATCTCGGACACAAACGACCTTTGCAACCTTTCAAGCTGTGTGATATTCAAATGGTTTTGTATATACCTAAATCATGTAGAGCGATGTAAAACCAGTACGACCTTGTCTAGTCTTCAAACTTAACAATAAAACTTTTGAAAAATGAAGTGGTTTTCTTGAAGCTGCTATGTTGCAACACCTTGGAAGAGACACAGCTTATCTCAGTGGAGGCAAGTGTGGAGCAGAGATACCACATGGCATTTTCCTGGATTCATCCATGAGGTCTTTGAGGTAGGTAAGTTTGTTTCTGGAAAAATCGGCAGTTGGTGCTGTGCTCCCCTCAATGTATTCCCTTTGTTCTTCCAGATTAAAAAAAAAAAACACCTGTAGGTTTGAACGAGTCTAAAAACACTTTTTTTTTTTTTTTCCAATCCCACTGCTCTCTGAACAAGGACCAGAAATGTAAAATGACAATTTCATTTCCTGCAAGTCACATTTCCTGGGATATTTATCAGTCCTTATCCTCTCTCCTCCACTCCTGCATAGGCAAATTAATTTCTGAGAAGATAAGGAGTGGCTGCAGCCCAGACCTGCTATGAGATGCCACAGCAGAGCTGGTATTTGCTCATACCTTTGCCCCTTTTCTCTTTTATTTGCTGTACATTCTGCTCCCCAAAATAGTTAACCCTATAATTTCAATTTCTGAACAAGCTTAGAGATTAAAATAGCACATGGAAAAGCCATTCGCACCCAAACAGTTTAAACAATTAAATTACATTAAAATATTCTGTTTACTGAAGAAAGATGAAGCTTCAGGGGTTTACACCTTGGATGAACCCTTTTGTAAAAATACACATCCTTTTGCTTTATAATAGTTTTAGCTTGTGGCCTTTCTCCAAAAAATAATCTTTTAGAGACAAAAACCATCCACAAGCACTCATTGGTGACGATGCCTGCCCAACATGCAGCCTCAGCACCCAGCACTCACCACAGCATGTTGTCTTTCAGAAGGAAAGTCACAAAATTGCTATTTTCCCTTCTTACATATCTCTACCAGTCACAAAAAAATGAGAATACAGTGCTGCACACGAGGAGTATTTTTTGATAATAATGGCTGAATATTAGCTCTTCGGTCATAAATTTCTGCATCTTGAAGCTTTCTGATTTTTGGTTATAAATGTTTCATGAAACATGGGAACTTTTCCTGAAGAATAGAAAAGCGGGTTTTCCTCACACTCTTCCTAACATATCTACCCAGGAATTCCAGTGAAAACAAAGAGGGAAAATAATGAGTGAATCTCTTCAGTATAGCAACTATTTATCAATGTCCATCCTCCCATATCTGTTGCTAATGAGCTCAAGGGATTAACATGAGTATCAACACTATATCATCATGAAATAAGTAGTCTCTGATACTTCTGTGGTAAACACAATGACACTTATTTTATACCTTTGATTTAATAGCAGAAGGTCAAGCTGTTCACTTAGTGATTACTAAGTGACCTGTGATCACTTAGTCTTAGAAATCAAATAGGAGAAATTAGAAGATAATTTTTAATAGGATTAAATAAAGATAATTTACTGATCCTAAAGTATTTTCATTTTTTGTTTGATTTGTATAATTTTCTTAATAGAGAGATACACTTTAGAATGTAGAACACTGTTTTAGATTAAGAATCTAAAACATAAAAGGCAGACCTGCACAAAACGTTGTTGTGAAGTTTTATGCTTACATTTATTGTAAATTAAGTTTCAGTGATACATATATCATGGCAAATATGTATTTTTAAATTCCTCTGAATGGGAGAAAATAGAAACATGTACTGGTCCTCACAATTTAGCTTGCAAGGAGTCCAGCAAAATGTATCTTACCAGAGTATGTGAGTAAGAATATTTGGGTTTTTATGTAGTTAATATTTGGAATTAGGCTCCAAGTGTGTGGGAATGTACAGAAAGCAGGAACCACCTGGTGAAACACAGGTGGGGCACAGGAAGTAGGGAGGATGGCCAGCACAGCCTCTTTGTCACAATATTTATTTCTGCAGTTTTTCACCTGATGGGCTGTGGTTATCTGAGGTCACACATCATCTGAGGTCAGTGGCCACACTTCTCACTAGATGGAGGAAACCAATCCTCAAAATACACTAGGAAAGGTCACTAATCATTTGCATCAGGCTGGAAAATCAAAAGCAGACTAAATGAATATATTCCTTTTCTGGGATGCTGTGGGAGGTAGGTAGGAGATGTGGAGAAGTGTATTGTGCTGCCTTGGCCACAATAAATGCAATTAGGTGCACAGACTGCATAAAATAAACATGTGATGCATTGAGGCAAGATCAAAGGGCCTTCAAAAAGCAATACATGCTATTTTCTGATGAAAGTGTCAGAAAATATGATGTAAGCGCTATGGTCTGACACACTGTGGGTTTGCACGAGTCTGGCTGAGATGGATTTACTTTTCTAAAGTTTCTGGGGGAGGGAAGCCTCAGCCACAGGCTCTTTAGGAAGGACAGGCAGGGGAAACAAGGAGGGGGTGTCACCTCTAAGCAAAAGACCAGCTGGAGTTCATAGAGCTTTGCTGGGATGGGTGAGGAGCTGACAAAGAGCTCACAGGGAGGGCAGGGACAGGTGACAGGGTGGCCAGGATGTGCCACAGGGCAGGGACAGGTGACAGGGTGGCCGGGATGTGCCACAGGGCAGGGACAGGTGACAGGGTGGCCGGGATGTGCCACAGAGTGCAGGAAGGGTTGGAGAGCCCCTCTGCCAACAGACAGGAGCAGCCTTGTGTTCACAAGCCCTGATCCACAAGGAGGACTTCAAGCACCCCAAATGAGAATCATAGGTTGGGTTGGGAGAAAATTTAAAGATTATCTAATCCAACCCCCTGCCATAGTAGAGACACCTTCCACTGTCCCAGGCTGCTCCAAGCACCAATGTCCAACCTGGCCTTGGGCACTGCCAGGGATCCAGGGGCAGCCACAGCTGCTCTGGGAACCCTGTGCCAGGGCCTGCCCATCCTCCCAGGGGACAATTCTTTCCTAATAGTTAATAACTAAAACCACCTACCTTTTCTTCCTGACTTCCCAAAAACTAAACCTACCAAGAGGGGCTGTGGTGGATGTGAAATGGTGGAATTACAGATCTTTTGGGTGGTGAGGAAAGCACACAAGTCCAATGTCCTGGACTTCAGGAGAGGAGAATTTGGCCTCTTCAGGGATCTGATTGGTCAAGTATGATGGGATTAAGTCCAGGAGGGAATCAGACCCCAGTAAAACTGATTACTATTCAATGATCACGTCCTCCAAACTCAGGAGCAAAACATCCCAACAAAAAGAAAATCAGAGAAAGATGCCAGGAGTCCTGTGTGGGTGGACAAGGAGCTCGTGGACAAATAAAAACACAAAAAAAAGAAATCTCTAGAGCATGGAAGCAATCACAGCTAGCCTGGGAGGAACACAGAGAAGTTATCCAGGATCAGGTTAGAAAACTTAAAGCCCTGATAGAGTTAAATCATTCCAGGGACATCAAGGGCAACAAGAAAAGTTTCTGTAGGTGCCTCGGTAGCAAAAGGAGAAGTAGGGAAAATGTGGGCCCACTTTGGAAGAAAATGGGAGACCGGGACATGGGGAATGCTGAGGTACTCAACAACTTGCCTCAGTTTCCCAGGGAAGTGAAATCCCAATTTTTAACAGGGGAATTAAGGGACACCCAGGGAACTACGGGGTGGGAGGTGTCTTTGGGAAGGTAGAGCAGATCCTTCTAAATTATTAGAAAAATTTAGATTCTTCTAAAAAAAAAAAAAAATTTAAAAATTTAGAAGTATCTAAAAAATTTAGATCCTTCTAAATTATGGAAATCATGCCAAGGAACATGGAAAATAAGGAGATTATTTCTGACATCTTCACACAGCTCCTCTGAGGGCAAGTTGTGCCTGAGAAGTCTGGTGGGTTCCATGATGCAGCTACAGCACTGGGGGATGAGGGAAGAACAATTGATGTTCTTCCCTCATTTTTTCTCTTGAAGGATGTGCCTCTAGTATTTTTGACATGGAGTAATTCCTTCATTACAAGTGACTTATGCTATTATAACAGGTTCACAGCTTCTCTTAAGTGTGTGTTCACAGCTTCTTTCTAGGAGTGAAAAGGCATTAATGGGTAATTTTTAATTAAGCAATTAAAGCACGGGTTGTTTGAGTAAATATGAAGTATACATTTATGCACATATTTATATATATATGTGTGTGTATATATATATGTGCATTTTCTGCAGGTCATGTAATATATGTCACACTTCATCTGAGAATAGAGAAAAGTGGAAGTAGTATTACAAAGATGTTAATTAAGCTCATCAAAATAATCTAGATGTTCTTCTGATGTGTGCTGACATCATTTTCTTCCATTTAAGAAAAAATTGATGAGGATGGGAAAAACAGTGCATCTTTGGAGGTGTTTCATTTATGCTCCCAGTTTGCTACCACAGAATGATTTTGTGTTTAAAGGCCAAACAGCCCAACCCCCTGCCATGGACAGGGGCTGAACCAGACCCTGTCACTCAGAGCCCCATCCAACCTGACCTTGAGCGTTTCCAGGCATGGAGCAGCCACCACCTCTCTGGGAAAACTCTTTCAGTGTTTCACTGCCCTCACTGTAAAACAATTCCTTTCTTACACTTAATCTAAATTGACCCTTTTTTAGTTTAAAACTCTTTCCCCTTTGTCCAGCCACAAATGGTCCTGCTAAAAAGTTTGTGCCCGGTTACCTTTCCTTAGAAGCTTACATGGGAATGGGCAGCATTACTTGAAAGTCAGAAGTGCTTCTTTATTTTAAAGCCATTTTTCCCTTTACTGAGGGATTTGCAAGTACTTGATTTTCATATTTTTCAGGAGCCATCGCTGGCCAGTGACTGGAATGAGTGAGGAGGTTTTCTGGTTCACAAAGATGGGAGTCAGAGTGGCTTCCAGGAGAATCTGACCCAATATTTATATAATACACATAAATAGCACATGCCACTCACCACCTGCATTGGCTGCTCTACCTCCCTGCTCCTTTCCAGCTCCTGAGCCGTGACAGAAAGTGTTGTTCAGCTGTGGCAGTGAGACCAACTATTCACAAGCAGCTTTTTTCACTCAGTAGTGGTCACATTCCCCAAATATTTCTGGGAAGCCAAAGCCAGGCTTCCAAACCAGAGCAGCCCAGGAGCTGGGTGTGATGTGGTGGAGGAAAACTCACCCCTGGTCCCAGAGCAACAGCTGAGCTGCCTGAATGGCACACACAGTTTACGTCTGCAAACACGGAGTGGGCAGCAGGAATGGCTCAGCAAACAAGTCCCAGTTAATCCCTTCATGGCATAAAAGACTGCACTTCAACTGAAACATTTGGGTATTTTTTAAAACATTTAGCAATCTTTTTTCCCTCGCCTCTGCCACAAGCATTCCTCTGGCCTGCAAAAGAAAAAAAAGCATTTGTGGTTAATTTCTTCTCCAGTGGGTTGCTTTCTATTCATATTCATGTCTGTCATGCATTTAGACTGCCTGAATGGATGAATATTCTCCTGAAGTCAGGTAATGGAGTGCTACAACTCCACAATGAGATGTAGGGTACTGGTCTGGCATCCCCATCCTACCAAAGGGAAGGGCTGCCTGAGACCCCCTTGTAACAGAAAACAGGCAGATGAGCCAACACCTTGATACCAAACCACCCCTTCACAGAGCTAAGGAACTTGTTTAGGTTGAAGGAGAGTGAGATGTGTCATTAATGTGAGTGGTGGTGTGATTTCTGATGGGTGCTGTGCTAGGTATCCACCCAACAGTTCTGTGTCCCCAGGGCTCCAAGGAACACTCCCTGGTTCACACCTCATGTCTTTCACAAGTGATGCTGAAATCGTCTTGCACTGCCTTGTGAAAATCTCCATGGGTACAATTTGGTGGTAAATCACTGAGGGCCCTCTCAGAACTGCCTTTCCCCCCTTATTCTGAGCCCTCTGTACATATGGATGATCCTTTTGGCTGTATCCCGATGCCACAGTGAATCAGCTGAAGGTATTGACAGTTTTGCCGCTGAGACCATCTCCTGAACTGCAGCAAAGGGGTGTTTTGATTGAACAGGCAAAGCCTTATTAGCATTCCTTCACTGTCTCACAACAGTCTGGCCTGGTTCTCCCTGGCCAGTGTAACAGACTTCAAACCAGGGAACGTGTACATCAGGCTGTGCTGGGGAGAGGCACTTTGATAACCTCCCCTTTTCCTATTTATAATCTTCCCCAGGGGTTTTTCCTCTAGCATTGCAGTAAAAATATTGATTGTACCAGCCCTGATCCCAGAGGATCTGACACAGATCCTGGTGCTTGCACTTCAGCAGTGGGGGAATGTGGGGTTTCAGCAGTCCTTCCCAGCAGAAATTGAGCTCCCATCAGCACCACTCCTATCAGAGATTTTAGGAGAAGATAAGAAATGCTGGTAGAGACACCCTGAAGGTGACTCCAGCTCCCATTCTGCCTCAGAATCTCTGAGCCTCCCCGTGGTGTTGGCTTGGCATTCTCTCCATGGTTCAGAGCATACAGAAACTGAAGCAAGCATGGAAGGAGGCAGGACTGGGCTGGCCCCTGCATGCAGCTGTTCCAGCCACGAGGCTCTGTGAGCACCACTGCCAAAAACAGCATGGGCAGAGAGAGCACCACCCATTCAAAAGGGCTGTCCCAACCCTGTGAAACACAGAATTTGGGTTTATTGCTTTTTATCCAATTTATTTGGACTGAATAGTCATTATGGAGGAACAGGAGGGGGAAAAGGGTAAACCTTCATCTGACTTAATCCCCCAGCAGTCCTGTGACTCTCCAGGTCTCCCAGTCCCTATGAAGTGTGGTCTGCTCTGAGCAGTTGAGTTTCCCCATACCTAAGTTAACTTAAATTAATTTTATAGCCAGCCTGCTTGAAAGTCTCATACACATGACACAATTCTGGCTAAAGTTATTTCAAATGTCAATGTTGCCTTAATGCACATCTCAACCCTTTCACCAGGGCCTCTTCTTTATCTGTTTTCATCTTGAAACAACCTGATTGCATGCAGGAGAATTAGTTACTTTAGGAACTGGAAAGATCATTCCCATGAATATTAACCCACAGCCTTTATTAAATTAGAGTTAAGGGGTGTTGCTGTGGTAGGTGAGAGAAGGAGGAAGAAAAAAGAGCATCTGAGTGTGCAAGCTGGAATTTGAGATATATTTGCAGAAGCAGCAGGAGCAAAGCTGTAAGAGGCATCTTTTCCCTGCCCTCCTCAGGGCAGCACAGCCCCACACAGGTGTGTGCAGGTGTGATGGGCTTTGTCATGGGTAAGTGCTCAGGTTTGCCTGGAACTGCTGCACAGGCTGCAAAATGCAGGAGCAGGCACAGCTGCATGACTGGCATCTCTGCCTGCCTTCTCACCATGACCTTTTTTCTATTCCTATTACATTGAAGTCTCTCAACTAATTATGCAGGATCTCAGCCTGCTATGTGATTCTGTTAGCTCCAGGCACAATTGCAAATGAGACAAGAGATCTCAGCTGCGCTGCTCCTTACAGTGGCACCCGTTCTTTTGTCCGATGTTAATTATTCCTTGCAGCTGACAATGAAACAAAGACCGAAGAGTTAATTCTCAGTACGATGAAAAAAATCAGTGCTTGCCTGTGTTACTCTGCTTATTTACATAGAAAACAGTGCTTGGTTTTGCAATGTGAATTGAAAAACAGGCGCTAGATAAAAGGCGAGAAACGTGAGACACGAAGAAAAAGATCCGATTTATTTGCAAGCCGGAGAGGATGTGCCACAAGCTATTCGAATGGGAAGGTAGCAACTGAGGCACAAACTTTGTAGGGGTTTTTCTCCCTTGTGCCTGCAGCTTTGATGGTGCCTTTTCACAGGACATGCAGGTGTGTGACTGACCTGAAGGGCAGCAGGGAGGATGGGAGCACCCTCACCACCCCCATCCCAACCCTCCTGGACAGCCATGGCAGAGGGCAGAGGGAAATCTGCCCCTTCTCTCTGCAAGAGGAGCAGGAATCTGTCCTTTCTTTCGTGGGGAGGCCCAAAGGAAAACCACAGTGGCACTGCAGAATGGGGCTAATTGTGTCACTGAGGCTGTGAGCAGCCCCCAACCCATCAGGTGAGGATTATTCCTCCTTTGCAATGTCCCACCTGCCTTGTTCTGACACAATGACATGGATGAAGAGTGCAATTCATCATCTGAAGCCCATCTGATTCTGAAATATAGCCAAATGTGTGTTTTGCACACCTGTAGGTGTCCCTTCTGCTTGGATTTCACCACCAAACTTGAAGACAACAATATTCAGCCTTTCTGTAATTGTATGTTACTTATGTCAGGGCTTTTTACCAGATCTAGGAGTCTCCCAGAGCCATACAGGCTTTTTTCTCTAGCCTCTCCAGTGCCATCAGCTCTGTGCTCACCTCTGGGTACAGTGGTTTGTTTCATGCCCCTTTGTTTCCTGCTCTGATTCAATCAGCTTGCATCTCAAAGCCAGTATGTACTGCAGGGTTTTAATACATTGTGGTCCCTGAAAGGTGTTTGATGATCTTAATCCAAATTAAGTTGGAAGTAAGGGAGTGGTAATATTAGATATCACCTTAGAGTAGTTTTCTTGTACCTAGAGGGGTTCTGGAAAGGGATTTTTCACAAGGACATGCAGTGACTGGACAAGGGGGAGTTTGCCTTAAACTGAAGGTGAGCAGACTTGGATTAGGAATTAGGAAGGAATTGTTCCTTGGCAAGGTGGGCAGGCCCTGGCACAGGGTGCCCAGAGCAGCTGTGGCTGCCCCTGGATCCCTGGCAGTGCCCAAGGCCAGGCTGGACACTGGGGCTTGGAGCAGCCTGGGACAGTGGAAGGTGTCCCTGCCATGGCAGGGGGTGGAACAAGATAATCTTGAAGGCCCCTTTCAACCCAAACCATTCTGTGAGACTATAACCATACTTTTCTGAGAATATTGCCTAGAACAGATGCATCATGCAAATGTACTAATAAAAAATTAAATGTGCAATCTAATTCAGGTCTTCCTTTTACTTTCAGTGATGCAGCTTTAAATTCATAAAGTATAGCATTTCCAGTCAAATATTATGCAGACAGCAAATGCTGTTAATGCAGAAGATAACTCTTACAGTTTTGTGGAATGCTATGTAGTATTTGAGGATAAGGCTTGCTCAATCCCTCTTGCCGAAGCCATTCCTATTCTTCCATCCTTCCTCAGCCATACTTTGAGAGGGAGGGAAAATGAATGTGATAAATGCAACAAACAATTACCATCAGGAGAGAGGTTATGCCTTATCCTCACAGCCTGAAGGAAGGCAATGAATGCTGAACACTTAAGTCTTTTTTGCAGTTCAAGTCTCTCTCTAATTGAGGCAGTATTTTGTTCTTTATAAGATATGTGAAATGCGTGACATAAAATTAAGCTCATTATTTGAAAAAGAAAAGAAAGAAAGAAATAGCCTCTATGCGATGAAAAGTACTTAAAAGCTAGAATGCCCTCGAGGTTTTTTTCTGTAGGTGAAGTTCTACATCATTCATAATTGAAACTGGAGGGGTGGGGAGGAAAGTCAGATTATTATTTTCTGCTTCTAATCATAATTTTTAATCACATTCATTTTAAGAAGTGTCTGATTCTGGATATTTCATCTAAAAATGTTGAAGAATCTTTTGAAGAAAGTATATGTTCAACATGAACACATTTCCCCTTCTTTCAGATAGGTTTTTAATATAACCAAGTACAATTCTGTTTCAGTAAATTCAAGCTCTACTTAAATAATAATGGAATGTATATTTTATTTGTGACTACTTACCATCTTTACACGATTTATTGTTCTAAAGTCACAAGGAACAAACCCACTCAGAGGAGAAGCTTAACCCAGAAACTGTCAGCATGTGTTAATCTTCGTTATTTCAAATACTATACACTTTTTAAAATTAAATATTGAAGAATTCCCACATGCCTGGATAGAAACATTTCCCTTCAAAGTGTAGAAAAAGTCTAGCACCATTTGCTTAACATTTTCATGCACAGTTGCACTTTCACAAATATAGAAATGAATTCAAGGGGAGGCAGGGACAGAAATCCAAATGTTATAAAATGGACAATTTGTGAAGGCTGTGGAACAGTCAGAAAAACAGGGGATCTATGAGAGAAAACTAAACTGTAGGCTGATCATTAGGAAAATGTTCTCAGCACCCAGACTGGTTGGACCACATGGGCACGACAGGTTCCAGGTGCAGAGCTCAGTGCATGTAACCCAAAATTGAAGAATTTATCAGCAGTTTGGTTTGGTATGGGCAGAACATGGGTGCCACTACAAGAGGAAGGCAGAAACTCGAGCTACACAGGGCAGAGAGCTCCTGTGCTCTGCCAAGGGCTCCGTTTGGCAAGGAAAATGTCATAGCTGTGCCATGCATGGTCAGGCCTGCTTGGTGATTGATCCATGCAGCAGGTGTAATTACTGACAAAAGGCAGTTAAGCTGTTTCACTTCAGAGGATCCCATTCAAAGGCAAATCCAGCTGCATCCCAGGTGACTGCCACTCCATCCCTGAGTGGATGACACAAAAAGTGTGTTTCATTTTCCCCAGGTGCACGTCACTGCCGGGTCTCTGAAGCACAAGCATGCTGAGATGCTGAGCCTGGACTGGCAGTAATTAGAGTGACCCAGGTTTTCTCAGAGCTACTGCAGCTTGAGAAGCACAGCTGTACCTCCCCTGACCTTCTCCACAGCTGCCCGACTGAGCAAGCACCATGGGATTAGAAGCATAAATTAACACAGTGACTCCTTCAGAACAGCACTGATTCAGGAAACATAACAATGGAAAACTGCTTCCTCAAAATCCCAAGTCATCAAATAAATGTGTAGGAGACCTTTAATTCAGTGGGTTTTATAATATGGTTTAGCTAATGTAATAGAGACTTGAGCCAGGCCATTTCGAACACATGCAATCCAGTATGAAAGTGAAGGTTTACAAAAAAGTTTAACACAAAAAACAAGTTTCATCAAGGAAAGGGAGTGAATAAGTTGTGAAGTCAAAAGGCCAGTCAAAACGGATAGCAATTCACAATTGTTTGTAAGATCTGTGCATTCTAAGTTTTGGAAATAGTTTGGACTAATAGATACATGTCGCCTCTGATGCATAACCATAAAAATCCTTTTATAAAAGAAGTATTAAGCAGGCAAAGATTTAATTGATGGCTCTGGCCAACACACCTGCTTTAGACAATGTACTCCCACCCTCAGACTTTTCCTAAGCAATGGAAGTTTTTGAAATATATTGTTTAAATGCACTTTACACACATAATATTGCTCAAATATAGCCACCCATGAACAGTGAGACCATAAATCTTGTTGAAACAGGCCGTTCAAAAAATAAAAAACCAGGCAGCTCAAGGTTAGCCCAGCAAAACAACAAACTGTGTTTGTTCTTCACAAGACCTTCCTTCAAAAATACCCATACCAACATCTAAATTCTCCACCTCTGCCCTCCTGCACGCCTTGGGTTAGCACAGAGCCCTCGGAAGAATGAGTTTGGGAGAGAATTGTCAGGCTGCTGACAACACTGTCATGCTGGAGCTGGGGGCAAACCCCCACCAAAGCACAGCAGAATTCCTCCAGCATGGGTGAAAACCAGTGACCTGCATTCATAATGCAGGGTCCTGGCACATTTCTGCTGTCCACGAGGCTGGACAATCGCAGTTCTGGAAATATCAGCTGTGGGAACCTCTGCAGGCTCAGGAGAGACATGGTGCTGTGTCTGAGCTGCTGTGGGAGGCTGGGGCTGCTGTGGACCTGTCACAAAGTGCCATCAGGGTAGGAGGGAACAGAGCTCCTTCCAGAGTTCTCAAAGTATTGATTTTGATGGTTTAACTGGGACCAGTTTTACACTAGGGTTACCTGGGTTGGCTTCCATTGCTTTGATATTGTGCTGACGTGAGAAAAGTTCTGGTATTTCCCTTTTCTTGACAGGAACATCTAGATGGAAAATGGACGTGTGGATGGTGTGGGGAAGAATAAAGGCAGGCTTCTGTTTGTTTTCTTCTTTGTTTTAGTGAGATTGAACCTCTGATTTGGAAAAATTTATTAGTTTTGCTTGATCTTTCCCACATAACACTGAGGATAAGTGCTAGATATGTTTATCTTGGAATCTTTGTGGTATCAGAGTTCACTCTGCTTTATACTCCCCAGTCCCTAAAGACAAGGAGCTCAGCGGGCACACGATGCATTTTTCACTCTTTGAAAAAGAAATAATGTAGTACAGCTTGAACAAGACTAATAGAAGAGATGCAATTCAAGAGATCCTTTCAATTGTCATCATGATCTCTTTTTACATGAATATATTATGCTTTTAAAACCTTTTTGGGAGATAAGCACACAATTTAGAACTGTAGGCAAGTAAAGGCAGAGAAAAATAAAGGAGATGAGGGGAATATTTGAATTCCAATAAAGGAGGATTTCGAAAAGTAGTAATTATATGGATATGACAGCAATTATATGGGTTTATTGGATATAGGTTTCTACCACTAGTTGTTATAGAGATGATCAGGAAGTCTAAGAGAAGTGAAAAAAACCAGCTCTCCAGTTCATTTATTTCCTTAGTTTACATATAATTTACATTTTTTTTATTCTCCTTAACATGCTTTTTGTTTTCCAGTATCAAAGGGAGGATCTTTCAGCAATTTTTTTTTCCTGCTTTCTGACTGAGACACAAAAATTCCAGTGTGCATTTAACCAGAGCAATAAAAGAAAGGATCCTCCACGCACAAAGCAATTGTAATGACAGTGAACCATCCCCTTTGCACCTCACCCAGCTGCCTAAAATTAAAACTATTTTCCACTGCAGACTTTGCTAATAGTTTCAGTACCAGGTCAGCACAGAATCTGGTGTACAATTCCTCTGTCACCTTGTTGTAGCACAAAAATAAAGAATCCATTATAATTTTCTTCAACTTGAATATCTGGGTGCAATAAATCCAAGGAAAGGTGCTGGCAGCTCCTCAGAGGATGAGCAATAACCCTACTTCACTAAAATTACTCTTGGGGGTGCAGATATCTCTCTAATTCCTGTCAATGAGGGCAGAATAAAAATCTGAGATTAACAAAACTGGTTACAGAAGAAATCTGAGATGGAAAGAGAAGTGAACTCTGAATCATAAGGTAATGATCTCACAAGTAGCAGAATGAGTGCTGAGGGGAGAGAGTCTCAATTTCAGCCACATGAGAAATTTCTCACAACATGAGAAATTCTTCTTTTTTTTTTTTTTTTTTTTTT
>VZRH01000693.1:139-11414 GCA_013397555.1 Urocynchramus pylzowi | reverse complement strand
GCCGTTGCCAGGGCCCGGCCGCGTGGCGCTCGGCCCCGAGCGGGCGGGGCGCGAAGTGACTCCGCCCACTGGATCTGTCTGACCACGCCCCCGTCCCGGTTCAGCCGCGACCCGGGACCGGGACCGGGACCGGGACCGGGTTCGTCCTGCCATGTCTCCGGTCTGAGCCCCGGACCGCGCCTGGGTCCCGGTCCATCCTGCCTGCCCCCAGTGTGAGGCCCGGACCGAGCCTACGCCGGGTCTGTCCTGCCGTGTCCCCGGTCCGGTCCCGGTCCGTCCCGCCGTGCCCCGTTCTGAGCACCGACCCGAACCTTGGTCCTTCTTGCCGTGCTCCCGGTGCCAGCCTCGTCTATGCCCGGGTCCGGGTCCGTCCCACCGTGCCCCGGTGCCGGTCCCGTTCCGAGCCCGGTCCCGGTCATTCCTGCCGTGTCCCCGGTGCCAGCCCCGGGCTGGCTCCACTGTGCCATGTCCCTGCTCCCAGCCCCGGTCCCGGTCATTCCTGCCGTGTCCCCGGTGCCAGCCCCGGGCTGGCTCCACTGTGCCATGTCCCTGCTCCCAGCCCCGGTCCCGGTCATTCCTGCCGTGTCCCCGGTGCCAGCCCCGCTCCTTGCTCTATGCCTGATCCGGGACCTTCCCGTCCCGTCCCGGTCCCGGTCCCGTCTCGGTCCCGGTCCCGGTCCCGGTCCCGTCTCGGTCCCGGTCCCGGTCCCGGTCCCGGTCCCGGTCCGGCTCCTCCGTGCCGTGCTCCCGGTCCCAGCCCCGATCCTTTGTGCCGTGCCCCCGGTCCCGGTGAGCCCGGCTCCTTCCTGCCGTGCCCCCGGTGCCGGTGCCGCCCCCCGGAGCCAAGGAGGACACGGTCTCACGGGGGTCCGAGGCTGCTTTATGAGGGCGCCCGGGCCGGCGGGCGAACGGGGCGGGGGTCGAGCAGTGCTTCCCGGTACCGGCAGGGAAAGGGGAGCCCCGGGGCGCCGGGCCCGGGGCGGGGGTCGGGCGGGTCGGGGACAGCCCCGGGCCCGCTGCTGGTTCCAGTTCCACGCGTGTCCGCCGCTCCCGGCGCTGCTCCTCGCGGGGGCTCCGNGAGGGGCCGGCGGTGACATCTTACGCTTGGGGCTGCTCTGGCTGTCGGGCTCGGGCACCTTCCAGTCCAGCTTGCGGCCCTTCTCGTAGAGCCCCTTGAGCACCTTCCGGAACTCCTCGGGCTCCGAGCCCTGCGGGCTCAGCTCCAGGTACTTGCGGTAGAGCTGCAGCGCCGTCCGCGCGTCCTCGATGCTGTCGTGGGTCTCCCCCTGGATCTTCAGGTCTGCGGGGACACCCCTCGGTCAGCGCGGGGACCCTCGGGGGGCTCCGCCCCTTCCCGGATCCGAGAGCTCGGTTACCGACCCAGGAAGTACCAGGCGAGGAAGCGCAGGGAGATCATCCTCTTCCTCGGGATGTGGAACAGGTACACGGTGTCGATCACCTGGTCCTTGGGCACCTGGAGAGGGGACAGGGTCCTGCTGCCGGGGCAGGGGGGGGCAGGGACCCGGCCCGAGCCCTCCCAGCCCCACCCCAGCCCCCCACCGTGGCCAGGGAGGGGGGCAGGCTGTCACCATCAGGTTGATGACACGGAAATCCTTCTGCAGCCCGTGGCCCACGAACTTGACGCCCACGTCGATGAGGAAACGCAGCTTCAGGTAGGTGGATTTGAGGGTGGTCAGGTGCTTGGAGGAGATCTTGGCATCCAGGTCTCCTGGCTTGATCCCGGAGTACTGGGTCAGGTAATCCACCACCTGTGGAGACCAGGGCACCTGGAGGGGGCTGCAGGGCCCAGGGGCTCTGCCCCCTCCCCAATTCTCCTCTCAGCACCATGGGGAGGGGGCTGGTGCTGTAGGACGACAGCCCCGGGTGACCACGGAGCACAGAGGTGTCCAGGTGAGGACATGGGAGTCCAGGTGAGGTCACCACAGAGGACACAGGGGAACACCCAGGTGTCCATGGAGAGCACCCAGGTGGGTGGGTGTCCGAGTGAGGTCACCATGGAGAACACAGGAGTCCAGGTAAGGTCACCAAAGGGGACTAAGGAGTCCCTGGAGAGCAGCCAGGTGTCCATAGGGTGCACCCAGCTGTCCATGGGGAGCACACAGGTGTCCAGATATGGTCACCACAGAGGACAGAGGAGTTCATGGAGAACACCCAGGTGTCCAAGTGAGGTCACCATGGAGAACACAGGAACCCAGATGAGGTCACCATGGAGAATACACAAGTGTCCAAGTGAGGTCACCATGGAGAACACAGGTACCCAGATGAGGTCACCATGGAGAACACAGAGGAGCCCATGTGAAGTCACCATGGAGAACACAGAGGAGCCCAGATGGGGTCACTGTCACCTGTCGAGCAGGCCCATGTCCCTCCTGGGGGCCTGGGGGGCTGTGTGAGGCCAGGTGGGCCCCCATACCTGCTCCTGGGTGGAGATGTAGTCATCGATGAAGGGGACGCCCTCGTTGGGGCCCTGCCCACGCACGCAGGTGATCCGGGCCACCGACATCTGGCTGGGCTTGATGGTGGACTTGGTGCCATCACTGCGCAGCTCAGCCTCCTCCTGCCACCGAGGAGGGGACACGAGGTGACCAACAGCCCCAGGGGGGCCATCCCTGTGCCCTGTCCCCCCCTGCCCCCAGCCCCGGGGCTCCCCCACCTCGTTCAGCGTGACGAACTCGGCGTCCAGCCCCACCAGGTCTCCAGCCTGGGGCATCTCGTTGAGCATGAGGGGGATGAAGGTGGCGTGGCACTTGCGCTGCTTGCGTGCCAGCGAGGCCTCGGCCAGCAGGACGCTGGCCTCGATGGGGTTCTTGACTGTGCAGGGAAAGGGGAAGGAGCTCAGCGGGGCCGCGGCGGCGCCGGCCCCGCCGCCACTTCCACGCCGGGCACTCACTGACGAGGTTGTACTTGGCATTGAGGTTCCTCCGGGCGTAGTAGAGGATGGCTGGCACCTTCCAGCTCATGTCAAACTGCACAGCCTCGCACTGCAGGGGAGGGGGGACGGTCAGGGGCAGCCCGGGTGGCTCCACGGGGTGGCCACCGTGTCACCTCGGCGCTCACCTTGTCCACGGGCTCGATGAGGAAGTCGTTGAAGAGGTACCACTGCTGGTGTGTGACTCCCTGGGGGGGAAAGGCACAGCCTTAGGGGCCCCCCCAGGCCAGAGCAGTGACTCCTCTGCCCAGTTACCAGGGAAAGGAGGGTGTGACGGTGCCATGTGGGAACCCCCGCCCTTCCTGGGACACTGTGGGGAAATCCCTGCTGCCCTGGGTGGTGACAGAGGACGAGAAAGGATTGGGCTGGACGGGCTCCGGGCTCTGCCCAGCTCCTGAGCAAAACTCCAGGGAGATGCAAGAGATAAGAGACAGGGATGGAGCCTTGACACACTCTGGGAACTCCTGCCTTGGGCATCTCCAGCAGAAACCAGGACTGCCCAGACCAGCCCTTTCCTCGGGAAGGGAGATGACGTCCCTGCCCTTACCTGAAAGTACAAGGACAAGCTGGCACCGTGCCCGTGGCCAGGAGGAACCAGCTTGAGTGGGTGTGGGAAGAGGCTTTCTTCAAGCCTTCCCTCCCCGTGAGGGGCCCCAGCAGCTCTTGGCACGTTCAGCCAAACCCTCCACACTTGGCTGAGAGAGCCAGGAATGACAGATCCCCCTCGGGGGGGCTCCTGGGAGCTGGTGGGGGTCCTGCAGGGTCTCACCTCCTTCCGCTGGTGGTAGGTCTCTCCCACCTTGATGTGCCCCACCAGGCTGCCCCCGGTGCGGGAATCCAGGATGTGGACAACGGTGGCCATGAGGTCGTAGATGTACACGGACTCGGGGTCGTCCGTGGGGCTCAGCTGCGGGAGGAACCGGGAATGTCCGAGCCCCCAAACCACCAGCCCGGACATTTCCGTGCTCCCCTGAGTTATCTCCTCATCATCTCTCAGCAGAAAGTGGTTCTGAGGCAGCTCTGCTCCCACAGCCCCACGTGCCTCTGTCACTTCACCCACGGTGATTCTGTCACTTCACCCACGGTGATTCTGTCACTTTACCTCATCAGTCTCGCTCCAGTTGCTCACGTCGAGCTCTTTGCTCTTGGTCAACCTCATCTTGATGGCGTGAGGGATCCAAATGTTCTTCAGTTCCTCCACGGAAGGATACGAATGCCCCGTGTCGGGGTTCCCCAGATCCTTCCTGCACGGGGAATCATGGAAAGCTAAGCTGGAGGGAGATGTCACCCAGGCCAGGACTCCCACCCAAAGGCTCCCCAGCTGATTCCTGAGATTTCTGTGGGAAGCTGGAGCTGCCTGGAGCAGGACTCTGGGAGAGGTGCTCGGCCAATGTGGTTTTGGGGCTTTTGTCAGTTACAAAAGGGGCAGGAGGTGGGTGACAAAGGGGATGTGGTGCAGCCTCAGACAGGCAGGTTATCAAATTAACATTATTTACATGAGAAATAGCCCAGAGAATCACCCAGGAGGTGTCACTGCTCAGAGGCACCAGCCCAGGAAGAGAATCCCAGAATCCTTGAGGTTGGAAAAGCTTTCCAAGGCCATCAAGTCCAACCTCTGGCCAATCCCCACCTTGTCACCCAGACCAGAGTGCCACATCCAGTCATTCCTTGGACACCTCCAGGGATGGTGACTCCACCACCTCCCTGGGCAGGTCCAAACTCTTTCCATGAAGAAATTCCTCCTGAATGGTCACCTACCAGTCTCCAAGAGAGATCTCCTTTCCCTTGGTGATGTCAAAGCCTCCTCTCTTCATCATGGCTTTCTGAAAGGAATACTGGCAACGAAACACAGGCAAGCATCAGCACACGGTGACAGGCCAGCCCTGGGGACACGTGGGTAACAGCCAGGCCAGGAGCAGGGAAAAGACAGGAATATTAAAAGTTGGTGACAGGGAAAAAGCAAAGGAAACCCAATGTCCCAAGGTCACTGCCTTGGTGCTCCCGGGGGGCTGGGGGAAGGACAAAGTCACTCCTGCAGTCCCTTCAGCTCTGCCACGCCAGGAGATCTCATCTTTTCCAACTCCAAAGGCACAGACCATGCCCCAGGCATGACCCAACTGCACCAGGTCCTCAGGTGGAGGGAGAGAGGCCAGAGACAGCGAGAGCAGAGTGAAAACCTCGGCGGGGCCGGGCACCGCAAGCCCCGCGTGCCGGGACAACCGGCCCCAGAGTGTCTCCCCCACCTCAGCCTGTGTCTTCCAGAAATCTGCCTCCTTGGAGCTGTTCACCTCACAGTTAATGACCAGCACGTCTGGCAGGCAGCGGATGTTCCGGGTCTGCACCTGTGGGGAGAGGGGGAGGTGGAAATGAGAGCCCTGGAGAGGCTCCGAGCGGGATTTGGGACATCAGAGCAGGATTTGGGACATCTGCCAACGCCCTGGCCTGCAGAGCTTCCTCCCCTGCCTGGCTGCAGTCCTGGGGACACTTCCAGGACAACAGAGCTGCTCCAGCAGCTCCTGGGGGGTTGTTTCTCCCTGCTGAATCCTTGCCCCTGCGAGAGGAATTCACAGAGCCCAGGAAATACCCCACGGCTGCCAGCCGGGCCAGGAACCGAATCTCTGGCATCGGTTCAGGAGGTTCCCCGGTGACTCAAGGAGAAACTGCCCCCCTCAAACCCGTGTCCCACAGCCCCTCGTGCCTGTCCCTCCATGCCAGGCTCACCGTGGGCTGGTATTTCTCACAGTTCTCACACCAGGCTTGTGTGTTCTGCTCCAAGCAGATGCTGCGTTTTAAAATTTGGGCGAACTCGTAATCCTTGGCTGGTTTTTCTGGAGAGAGAAAGGAGAATAACGTCACCTCCCCAACACACAAACCTTGACCAGCTGAGCTCAGCCAAACCTCTGGGGTTTTCCTCTCAACCACCAGCCAGAAGGTCAAGCCCCAAAAGTGTCTTTCTGAAGCCAAAAGCTCGGCTGGTTGGAAACCCACCCCTGGAGCTGAGGCAGCTCCTGGCTGTGGGCGTGTTCCAGCTGGAAAAATCACGGATAACAAACCCCACCCAGCTGAGGGGGCTGGGCCCTGCTGTTACCGGTGCTGTCGGGGTAGGAGAGGGTGAAGAGCAGCGTGGAGGACACACGGACAGTCTCCTTCCCACAGCGGCACATGCTGCAGTTCTCCATCTCACAACTGAACAGCTGCCCGATGACTGAGTCCCCCGAGGAGCCAAAGCTGCTGGAAAAACAGCACTGGGATTAGCAGAGATCCCTAAGCTGGGGACCTACAACTCCCAAATTCCAGCAGATTTCAGGGAATCAACCATCTGAGCAGTCCCAACCTTCCAAGCCCCTCAGCTGGTGTCCTCTGTAAAGCCTCAAGCCTCCAAACAGGTTTTAGGGGGGGCAGAGGCTCAGCACAGGGTTCAAATATGTGGAGAGCTGCAGTTCCCATGGATCCCTCAAGGCATGAGTGGCAAGAAAGCTTCCTGAGGGATGGGTGGGGTCTCTGGTGACCAGTCCCCCTCCCCAGCTGGCTCATTCCCTGTCCCATCCCCACGCCAGGGCCTCACCTGCTGCCAGCCCCTCGGTAGGCCTGGGGTCCCTCCTGCTCCTGGGTTTCCTGGTGCAGCTGAGTCAGGATGAAACGGTTCCAGCTCTGAATCAGCCTCCCCAGGTTGACCTTCCCCGTGGCTTCATCTGAGTCTGCCAGGATCAAGCCCAGCGCCGACGCCTCCGGGATCGTGCGGAAAGCCCGCAGAAAATTGCTTCCCTGAGGATGGGGCAAGAGCAATGTCACCAAGGTCAAGTGACAGGAGTTTCCATCTGCCTGCCCAGCGTCACTCCCATTCCTCTGCCATCCCCTGGGCAGCCCAGCCCAGCCCAGACCTGGCAGGGGTCTCCTCGGGACAGGTCCAGCATGTGGAAGAGCAAGCCCAGCTCGCAGCCCAGGCAGAATTCCTTCTGGCACAGGTGGTTCTGGACCAGGCAGCGGACTGGCTCCAGGAAATACAGCACCTGGCAGAGAGCCAGCAGTTAGGGGGGGCTCTGGGGGGCTCTGGGTGGGTCTGGGTGGGACTGGGACAGCTCCCACCTGGATCATGCAGTTGCAGTAGGCGTTGGGAATGTGGGGCTCCAGTCCTGCAAACAGCGTCTTGTTGTAATGCTTGAAGTCAAAATCCTCCAGCCCCAGCTTGGAGTATTTGATGGTGACCTGAGCAGAGATGAGACAGGTGAAACAAACACCTTCCCACGGGACCCCCGGTGCTCCCCACAGAGCCTTTTCCCCAGTGTGCCCCAGAGCAGCCCCCCAAGGCCACCACCTTCCTGTACTTCTTGGCCACCCTGTAGAGGTGTGGCTCCTCCTCACGCCCGATGGGGGACTCGGGGACTTGGCTGAAGTTGTCAAACTCGTTGTCCATCTCCTTTAACCGGTAAGGAATCTTGGAGCAGGGAGAGAGAAGGGATGAGCAGCTGAACCCTGAGGCGGGGAGAAACCCCACAAGCAACTCCCGGGCTTTCCTGCCTCCCTGAATGAGCAAAGGGATCCACCAGAAGGGAGTGGGGCCCTCCCTGGACCTGCACGAGGCCTCCACACCTTCCTGCTAGCAGGGATTTGTCACTGTGGGAAAGCACAGGGCAGTGTTTTCCCAAGGCTGAGGGACGTGCCATGAACCTCCCAAGAGTTCAGACCTTCCCTGCCCTCAGAGCCACGGAGGGATGGAACTGGGAAAACTCCATCCCTTTCCCTGCTCAGGAGAAGCTGCCACCTCCAAACTCCACCTGCACCATCCCAAGGGAATGGGATGGGATTCCACCTCTTGTCCTGAAACTTTGGGGATCCCTCAGCACGCAGAGAGCTCCATCCCCTCCCAGGCTGCAGAGCTCCACCCTCCCAAAATCCCCTCCTGGGAGCGGGTACCTGGTTCCGGAGCTTGGTCCTGGGGTTCGGGGCGTAGCCGATGAATCCCACCTTCTTCATGGTGCGCAGGATCTCGGGATCCACCGGGGGGGCTCGCCTGGAAACACCCCCTGGCTCAGAGCAGCATCTCCCACCCACCCAGGGGGGGCTCAGGGACCCACCCTGAGGGTGGTCCTGAGTGTTCCCCCCTCCCCAGGTTCATTTTCCATCCCAAAGAGGGATGTGCCAGGGCAGCAGCACTGAGCAGGGGGTGTTGGGGTTGGGAAGAGGGAAAAGGAGATTCCACATGGGCAGAGCAGAGGCAGGATCCCACTGGGAGTGGGAGGGAGGGAGGTTGGGCCATGTCCCACCATCCTCAGACCTCCACTGCAGGAAACTCATCTGGTGTTTCACAGGCAAGCAGGAATGATGCCTTAGGATTTAGCTTTTATATTTTTCAGATCCTGTACTGCTTTATAGTATAACTCTACAACTCCACAGCCTGCCAGCTGCCATTCTCCCATTTTATTTAAATGAAACAATTCCTCTCTGAAACTCAAGGACACCTGACTCAAGCTCCTAGAGATGTAAACAACAGTGAATTGAGGGGGGCAAACTTGGAGTAAAGAACTCCATTACCTGAGGCTGCAATTGGAGTAAATAACTCCATTACCTGAAGCTGTAACTGGAGTAAATAACTCCACTACCTGAGGTTGTAACTGGAGTAAGTAAGTCCATTACCTGAGGCTGTAACTGGAGTAAATAACTCCACTACCTGAGGTTGTAACTGGAGTAAGTAAGTCCATTACCTGAGGCTGTAACTGGAGTAAATAACTCCACTACCTGAGGTTGTAACTGGAGTAAGTAAGTCCATTACCTGAGGCTGTAACTGGAGGATTAACCCCTGATATGTAAACGCACAAAACTTATAAAAGTGTGAAAAACTCATGACCAACACCTTGGGTGTAGCCTCTGAGAGGCTTTGACCACCCAAGGTGCACCTATTGAAGGCCTTCAATAAAAACCTACTTTTAATTTCAATTAATTCCTCTATCCTCTGTTCTACCAGCCACTCCAGACATGAGGAAAGAGAAGGACTCTACCAGAGCCCCTTTCCCCCGGGGATTGGGGAATTACCGCGGCGCCGGGGCGGAGTTGGCGGCCGGCCAGTCGGAGAGCAGCGCGTCGCTGGTCAGCGGCACCGGGATCAGCGACAGCGGCACCAGGTCCTGGTTCCAGTCCAGGTGTGGCAGCGTGTCCACCATGCAGGGCAGGGCAAAGTCGGTCTCCCGGGAGTAGGCGTTGAAAGTGACCTCGGGGGAGTCGGCCCAGAGGTGGACGCAGCCCTCGGAGTCGCCGAAGGCCAGCGCCTGCTTGCTGGCCGACACGTCGAAGGTCATGATGAGCGGCCCCACGGTGTTGACGTGGAAGATGTCGGCGGGGTTGGCCAGCCCGGTGGGCTCGCAGAACTGGCACTGGCCTGGGAGGAGGGAAAAGTGGGGCAGTGAGGTGCTAGGAGTGGGTGGGAGTCAGGATGGGGTGACACACAGGTGTCACGCCGCTGGAAGTGGGTGGATGTGGGATAGCAGCGCTTGGGTGAGCGTTGTGGAATGTCCTGAGTGGGAAGGGACCTGCAAGGGTCAAAGTGCAGCTCCTGGACCTGTGCAGGACAGGCCCAGAAGTTCCTCAAACCCCCAAATTCCAACACCTGAGAGCATTGTCCAAACTCTCCCTGACCTCTTGAATTATGGAATATCCTGAGCTGAAAAGAACTCACAAGGATCATCGAGTCCAGCTCCCAGCCCAGCACAGGACAAACCCAAAAGTTCCTCAAATTCCCAAATCCCAACACCTGAGAGCATTATCCAAACTCTCCCTGACCTCTCAAATTAAGGAATATCCTGAGCTGAAAAGAACTCACAAGGATCATCGAGTCCAGCTCCCAGCCCAGCACAGGACAAGCCCAAAAGTTCCTCAAATTCCCAAATCCCAACACCTGAGAGCATTGTCCAAACTCTCCCTGACCTCTCAAATTAAGGAATATCCTGAGCTGAAAAGAACTCACAAGGATCATCGAGTCCAGCTCCCAGCCCAGCACAGGACAAGCCCAAAAGTTCCTCAAATTCCCAAATCCCAATACCTGAGAGCATTGTCCAAACTCTCCATGACCTCTCGAATTATGGAATATCCTCAGTAGAAAGAAACCCATTAGGGTTGAAGTCCAACTCCTGTCCACCCAAAAATTCCTCAAATCCCCAAATCCCAACACCTGAAAGAACTGGACTCTTGTTAAGGACTTGAGAGCATTGTCCAAACACTCTCTGGTCTCTGGAATCATGGAATACCCTGAGCTGCAAGAGACCCACAAGGACAAAAAGTCCAACTCCTGCCCTGCAGAGGACACTCCAAAATCCCACCCTGCTGTCCCTGAGAGCGCTGTCCAAACACTCCTGGAGTTCTGGCAGTCTTGGGACCATGACCAAGAGCCTGTTCAGTGCCCAACCACCCTCTGGAGGAAGAACTTTTTCCCAAAATCCCACCTAAACAGCTCCAGCCATTCCCTCAGGTCCTGTCACCATCCCAGAGAGCAAAGTGAGGAATTCGTGAGCTCTCCCCTCATCCTCCTCAGCTCCAGCCTGAACCCCAAAAGACCCAACCCTGAACTTGGGGACACCGGGACCGTCCCCACATGTGGGAAATGGATTTGTAGAGAACTTTCAAAGCTTGACAGAAGTGTCACCCACAGCGTGACCGCACCTGTCTGGGAGATGATGGCCAGGCGGGAGGTGTAGGTGGGGATGAAGCGGAGGAAGAAGGGGTCGATGTGGACCTGCAGGGGGGTGGTGGCCCTCATCATGCGCAGGTCGTAGACCTTGAGGAAGCGGTCGCAGGCCAGGCCGTTCATGCGGCTGGAGAAGCCACAGGTGACCAGCAGGTTGCCGTGCACGTCGAAGTCCGACAAGCTCCCGGAGTGGGCGTCGAACTCGTGCTCCACCACGAAGGTGCGTGGGTCGTGCAGGGACACCTGTGAGGGGACGTCCTGGCAGTGGTCACCCAGCCTCAGGAGCTCTGGGAAGAGCCCAAATCCCAGGGTACCCCCCCCCCGTATGGGGGTTACCTTGCCCGAGGTGTGCCCGCAGAAGAAGAAGCGGTTGGATTGCCTCATGATGGTGATGCCGGGCACCTCCACGGTGTACTGGGAGAGAGGTGGGAAGAGCAGGGGTCAGCAGAGGGCATAGGCAGGGAAGGGCAGGGAAGGGCAGGGAAGGGCAGGGATGGGCAGGGATGGAGCAGGGATGGGCAGGGATGGAGCAGGGATGGAGCAGGGAAGGGCAGGGAAGGGCAGGGATGGGCAGGGAAGGAGCAGGGATGGGCAGGGATGGAGCAGGGATGGAGCAGGGAAGGGCAGGGAAGGGCAGGGATGGGCAGGGA
>VZRH01000692.1:1093802-1126419 GCA_013397555.1 Urocynchramus pylzowi | reverse complement strand
CAAAGCTGACTCGTTGGTTTGTGTTTTGGAAATGAAATAAATTTTTAGTAACACGCAATTCTTCAGAAGCTGATACCACTACATTATTTGATGTTTTATCCAACTAATGATTTTAATGCAGGATTATAGAATAATATCAGTTTGATGGGGGAGACCTCAGGAAGTTTCCAGTTAAATCTCCTGCTCAAGCAGGGTTGGTTATGAGGTCAGACCAGGCTGCTCAGGGCTTTCTTCAGTCTGGACTTAAAAATCTCAAGCTGGAGGTTGTACAACCTCTTTGTGTAACCTGCTTCACTGTCTGACTTCCTCATAAGTGATTTATTTTTTCTCACTTCTAGATGGAATTCCTCAATTAAATTGATACCTATGGAAAATAAAACCAAAAAACAAGAAAACAAAACTCAGCCATCATTTAAAAATCTCATATTGAAAGTGTTTCTATTTAATGCAAAAGTACAGAACGCAGGAATCAGTTCTAAGGATAAATAGGGTTTTTCTTTTTGCTGCTTGTGGTGTTTTTGGTTTGTTTGTGGTTTTGGGGTTTTTTGTTTGTTTTGTTTTGTTAGTTGTGTGTTTATATGGAAAGGCAATATTGTACTTTGCTCTTCTAATATTTGGTATGACTGGAAAGAGTAAAAACCTAGGGATGTAGATTTCTGTTTGCTTAATGGAATGATATTTTGGAGCTGTTTCCTCATGTTTCTTGATAGCCAAAAAAACACCCTCTAAAACCATTTAGGAATGTCTTTCAATTTATTTTAATTTGTATTGGTACAGCTAAAACCTTTTTTACTGGCTTACTGGAGTTCATAGGCTGGTCCTTCCATGTTAGAAAGCTTTGGTGTATGTGGCAGAAATTATTATTTTAAAGACAGCAAATATTTCAGAGATCTCAGTACATTTTAGGGTTCCTAGTGGAAATCAAATGGTAAATAAAATTAAATGATATTAGGCTGTCAAAAAAAAAAAGTCTTACTCATGAATGAAACTGTTGTTTATTTGCTAAATGGTGGGGGAAGGGTTTATCATGATCATTAGACAGAGAGTTTATTTTTTCTTTTTTAAAATTCTTTATGACAATTTTTATTGGTTTTCCTATATTTTATTGTTTGTGAACACTTATTTGATTGTTATTTAATATTTGAAGCAGAAGGCATCTCTTATATAATTAGAATTTGGGTTTTTACTGTGGGGTGTGAGGAGGTTTGAACAAAGCCAGACTTGCTTTTTTTTCCTCTCCTAATAATAGGGTCATGATATATCTTGGGTGAAGCTAACAGCTATAATTCTCTGACATTAGTTCATTCATTTGAAGCCTAAATACTGTCTTAATTTTTCATGATGATCTGTTAGCTGTCTATACAGAATTTTATTTCAGTGTGTATTTTTTCTCAATTAGATTCAGATCATTTGGTCTTGAATAATATTTATGGATCTGTGGTACCTATTGCTGTCTGTTTTCTGGAATGCATGTCTAAAGACTAACCAAAACAATTAAAACCACAAGAAAAATAAGTACTAGCAGTCCCTCTGAATTGAAATATAACTGTTGAAGGGAGCCTCACATTATAAATTGTTCTCTTCAGGAAAGAAACGGCTTTTAAGTAAATGCAGGTTTATGTGTTGCCAACCACAAAAGCTGTTGAACATTCCCCCCCACCTCCCAAATGTGGAGGATCCTACATGCACCTGTTATGGTAAAATCTCTAGCCAAATGTAGAGGATGTTTAGGAAATACCAGGGGAAAACAGTCAAACTGATGTCTGTTTACAAGCTCAGATTCCTGGGATGCTGCAGTTTAGGATCTTCCTGAGGTAGAGAACATTTGCCTGCACCGTAGTCTTGGAGAGATTTTTATGCTATGACCTTAAGTCAATTCTCTTATGGAATCTGTTGTTTGTCATGCAGAGCTGTGTGAATGACAATGACTTGCAGAGTTTGGCTACACATTGTGTAGAAAAAGGACTCCCTCCCACCCTCCCATTACTTGTTGATTACTTATAAGGGTTTCCAGTTTTGCATTGTGAGCAATAGTGAGTTGCTTATTTACTCATTCAGTAATAAAGATGATATACTCTGACATATTCAGCATTAAAAAATGTTAAAAATTAAAAGAAGCTATGTTAAACATACCAGGCTTTGAAGTGAAAAGACCTTCATCATATGAAGGCTAAGTGTAAAGGAAGTATGCTTGATTATTTTTGAAAAACCAATTTATCTAGTTTAATATTGTTATGCATTGTTTTTAGACAATGGTGATCTCAGCAAAAAGTGTGATTAACTCGAAGCTGACAGCTATTATTTATATAAAAATCTACTTGTATTCAAGAGTGGTATCATCTCTCATTGTTCCTGGGATAAGTGCTGCTTCAGCAAGACTCAGCAAATGAGAATTTCCACAATTTTGCAAAGTGCCAAATGCCCATTGTAGTGGTTGTGCTTTTGTTTCTGCTTGCTCTAAATGTTGAATTAAATGAGTTTACATTTGGAACAGGGTGAGATCTGTTCCCCATCAGTTGCAGAGCTCCAAGTGACAGGTGGTAATTTCTGAAGCAATAGGAAGTTGTCTGCCTTTGATCCATAACCTTTGCTTCCCTGACTGCTGCAGTCCTTGTTAGAGTCCTCCCAATTTCAGATCTCTATAAACCACCCATTTCTCATAGTAAAATCACAGTCTGCCTTTCCCTGGCCAGCTGTGCCTGGACTGTAGGTCTTTATGTACTATGCAAAACATATCAGAAAGTCTAATTTTAGGTCAGAACTGCTTCTTTCTGAAGGATTGCGTTTACACAAAATCTCTTTCAAAGACTAAAGCATGTATTTGGAAGACAAATTATTTTGGAGAAAACATACCTTCAAAAAGCAAGGCAAACCAAGGAATCCTAAATCAGTCTGTACAGACACCAACACCTAAACAATGACCTCTTATGCATAAAGAAACTGGAGAAATTGAAACACAGGGCTAGTAATAGGGTTAGTTGGATATCTAATATAACTAGACTTAAGAGACACTTCTCATCTCATGATGTCTTAACTTTTTACAAGCTTCTCTTCAGTGTTTTCCCAGGTCAGCTCTTCTTTCTCAAAAATTGACAAAAATGCCCTTGAAAGGTAATTCTCCTTCCTCACAAGGATTTGAAGGTTTCTCCATCCTTACGCTTTCAATCTAAAAAAAAAAAAAAGTATTGGTTTAATATATGGCTAAGGAAAATGATGTTTTCTTTCAAATCTGTGCTTGTCAGTTGTTTTCTTGTAAGAGGTGGCAGTGTCTTCCTGAGCAGATTGCATTCATTTTAAGAATTATAGGCATATGGTGAGCATCCCAACTGTTTTAGCATAACATATTTAAACCAAAGTGTTGGTGCCTCATCATAGTCATATAGTTATCTCACAGACTACATTCATAAAATTGTTATATTTCAGTATTCATAATGCTGCTACAATTTCCATATCCATTATCTTTCTATATAATACAGTTTACAAGAATCCTGTTTTCAATATCAGTGGAGAGGCTTTTAACATTTCTGATAAAAGTATAAAGGTAAAATGAAAGTCTAGAGATTTATCTTCATGGAACTATGCAAGACAGTCAGAAGAAATCAACAAAACTAAGAGGAATACAGATTATTTTTCTTTTCAATGAGAGGAAAATTTTTAGACATTTACAAATGCCATTTTGGAGAGGGAAACAGTGAAAACATCAAGCTAAACTATTTTTTTTAATAAACTGATTTTAGTTATATTTCTTAGGGGGGTGTTTCTGGTTTGAACTAAGATTACTGAAACTTTCATTGTAGTATCACCTGGCCTGTGGCTGCTTCTCTGGAAGGGTTGGAAGGGTGAGAGCTCCCTACAGTCCTTTTATCATGGGCAACAGAGGGCAAATCCCAGGCTAGTGTGGGCAAGGCAAAGGGTGGTTGATGCCTGCAGTTCAGGCTCTAGAACTGCTTCAGGCTATTTGTCAGCAATTCATCTCAAGAACATTACCTGTAAACATTTTTTAAATTATTTTTTCATGCTGCTTACAACACAGCACAGTTCCTCCCATCCTAATTCACTGCAGGAAAACAGAGAATATTTCAGCAAGTTACTCAGTTGCAACAAATGTACACAGCAGATGTTGTGTGAATTTTCACAGAACAAAAAGAGGTTGTCATGTTTATACAATCATAGTATCTTGTAAATGACCTGTAGATGGATGGGTTCAATTTTAGAAGTGTGTATCAATTTTAAATATCCCATTTCTTCTTTATAGAATAATGCAGTAATTCTGTTCTACATTAATTACCTGTGTATTTATCCTGTGGTTTCTATGTTAGCAAGCTACAACCTATCAACCATTAGGATTAAAAAAAAAGGCAGCAAAGGCTTTTGTAATTCTAAGTCTTGTGAAGAGTACACAGGCTTTGGTATAGTCAAAATTCTGATATTTGGAATTCTTTTAAGACAGGGTCACCTCTGACTGATTGGGTGATTTAAAGGAATCAGGAGCAGGGATTCAACATGTAGAACAAATTGCAGTACTGTAGTGCTGGGGCAGAGAAAAAACTTTGAGTGTCAATATTTGCTGTGGAAATCTAAAGAACCAAGAGGAAGCTTTGTTTCATGACAGCTGCTTAGCACAGAAGTTGATTTCTTAAGGCATGTCTCATCATGTAAAGCATGATTGTTGAGTACATTTTTAGGCTCTTTAAAAATAAGAACAGTTATTGATAGGTATGCATCCAGTAGTGGATCACAACAATGTTGAACCTGAAAAGCAGGCAGACTGTTTCATGATTTCTTGTTTCTGTGCCTCTTTGAAAAGCAAAGCAGTGCACAAGTCTAAAGTGAATTGAAGCTGACATTGCTATCCATCCTCCTTTTTCTCCTTAAGTCTAGTTCATGTGAACTATTGATGTTCAGAAAGACCCTGCAGATTTATGAGTTCAGACATTTGTAAAACCACTGCAGAGTGCTTTCTCTTTAACTCACCCAGAACCTTCCAACAGTAATGCAAAGGTTATTTGAAACTTGGAACATCAGAATTGAATTAAAGTTCTGAATCAGGCTGTGGTTGCTTTCCTTCCTGCTTCGTCACTGGGCCATCACCACTTCATTGGTGACTGTAGCAGAAGTTACCAGCATCCTTCTGGAATTAGAGCAGTGCTGTTGAGCATGGTCCTCTGAAATGCACAGTCTCCACTGGTCTCTCTGGAGTTTGTTGAAGAGAAGGTTTTGTTGGCACTACTGACTGCATTCATATTCTATTCCTTTAACTCTTTCCAAAGGCGTGAGACCAAATCACTGAACTTACTTCATTAGTGAGGGGAGCTCCATTGAGCTGAATGGAAGAAATAAGGCAAAAATGGTTCCCAAAGGATTTCTGAATGGGAGAGGATTTTAGAAAAATAGCATTAAAGCATAAGTTCACACCCCAGGGTCCTCAACTGACCACAATGCTGTGAATTAACAACATCCAATTAAGATGATCATAGACATTTGGTTACATTATTTCAAAGTTCTCTTCTTTAGATCCCCATCAGTGACATGTTAGAACATAGAGAAGCTTAAATGAAGTTTAGAATCAAAGTTTCTGTGTAAAGCTAGATCCGACAAGATCCCTTAGAGGCGTACAACTCTTCCTATCTCGAGTCCTGCTGTTCCCTCTGTGGCTCCATGTGACAGGAGCATATCCCCCATTCAGAGCACAAGATATAATGTCTTCCTTTATACCAAAGAAGATATGATTATTAGCATGAATTATGTCACCATTTAATTTGACCTCCTCAGCTGGTGGGGATGAAGCCTTCTTCCATTTCCAGAGGGAATTTTTTTAAGTGAGACAGGATTATTAACCTTCTTACTACTGCTGTACTAAGTGAGCCACCCTCCCCTGTCACCATGACTCCTTTTCCTGTCATCGTTGTGACACAAAGTAACACAACTCATGCAGGGTGTTCTAGCATCTGAACAGGAACAGGAAAAGAGTCTTTTATTTTTCAGACTTTAACATTTATAGAATTCTAGAAGTGACAGTGGATTGGAGGATGATATTGCCACTTCTCCAACCACACTGGTCAAACTAATAGTCCATCAAAATTCTCTTCCTACAGAGAAGAATGCAAGCAATCATTATTTACATGTAAGTGTGTGAGAAACTCCATTACAAGAATATAAACATCAGAAGGTTTAGAAAATCTCAAAAGAACAGGGCGACGCTTTTCCCATTTCTCCTTTTGCTTTTCTCCAATCCCAAGGAACACCTTCATCTTCCTCCTCTGTGTGCAGGAAACCAAATAATCCTAAATCAAGCAATCTACAATCAAAACAAAATCAACCCAAAACAACTGATGTGGACTCTGAGTGGGGAAGAGGGGAGAGAAAGGACAGTAAAGAGTAAGGATTAAAAAGGAATATGGAGGATTCTCCTGTCGAGTCACAAAGCTCAGAGTAGACCCCTGGGCTAAAGTGAGCCTCCACTTGGCCAACAGTTTATGCCAAAAAGTCCCAAAAGCACTTAAACCTTACCAGGAGTGGGGGGGTATCAGCCCAGGATCCATTGAAGTCAAAGGAAGGTAATGCCTCATTTATGGAATTTGATTGTTTCTGCAAAGCATTTCCCATGCTGCTGTTCACAACTTCCACTTAGCTGACCAAAATTCCTTCTGACATGCCAGTTTTAAGAAAATAGCTTTAAAATTCTGTTTATAAGTGGTGATCTCATCTGGTCTTTCCGGGAAGTCTAGTCCTAGCAGCTCATTTGAAGAGTCCCTGAGACGCAGATGGTGCTTTGAAACTGAGAGCAGGAGAACTTTCAGATACACTGTTTAGTGTGATAGGAATTCATTTCATTATGTCAGAAAAATAAAACTTTGAAAAAAATACATTGCAAAAGGCATACTTATGAATTCACAAATTGATGAATTATTGATTTTGCCTATCAACGCAGAAAACAAATTAAAGATAAGGGGAAAAATATTTGGAAAGCGTGTTCATTCCAAATGCATTATAATCATGGTGTAAATACTTAGAGAGAAGCTCCAATATTTTTAAAAGGCAAGACAGTCACACTGCTTCAGATCCATCTTTCTGGCAGTTGTTAAGACAGCTGCCATACATGAAAATGCATTTTGAAACGGTGCGTGGATATTTGACAGGAGAAAAGGCTTAATGTTGAAACAGAATACAAGACTATGGGAGTATAAAATTAATTAAAAGTGAGAAGAGGGTGGTTCTTTCTAAACAGGCATGCATGAGAACAAAATGTGTTTGCAGCTTTCGGTCCCCAAAGAGTTTGGTTATGGAAAGAGGCAGGCTATGAACATTTGAAAAGTGCACTCAGAAAGTGATTCCAGTATTCACTGCAGTGTGATGAGGCCCACTCGGGAATAAAATAATTACAGAGGGAAACTACACCATCCCAAAGAAAAATGGTAACCTCTTCTCATCTATTATTTGAAATAACTTCCCAAAGTTTCATCATCAGCACTTTTTTTTTTTTTTTTTAACAAAGTATTTTGGGTGAAATATTTTAATATAACTGACATAGCTTCATTTTAGTGCTATATGTTAAATAGAAATGTCATTTATAATTAATATATTTGGAACAAATCCTCCTTTTTACAGTCAAAATGTGCTTTTAAACATGTCCATTTGTCTTACAAAGTCTTTCTAAGCAATGTCAACTAAACTGATTTGAAATCTTGTCAAAAAAGAAAGTACCTTATTTTAGTCTATATTTAATTTAATTCTATTTACACGGAAGCTGCTAGAGCATATGATGGTTTTAAGAGTGGGAATTTTATAACACATCTGCAAATTATTATGCATAAAATCCATCTCTTAACTAATTAGCAGTCTCAACATGTCTCCTGAAGTATAAATGAATTATTAAATGTTGGCTCTGATGAGGAATGATTGAAAAGAGATAATTATTTCTTTAGCCATTATGGATGAGGATCAGAAAAAAGGGAAGCTAATTCTACATCAATAAATAAATAAAAAGAAAAGGGTAGATCAATTTGATTTTGTTGATTTCCAGCTGTGCTCCCCAAAAGAAGCATCCTGTATCTGTTCCTTTGACAATTCTGCCCAAAGAAAGGAAGGGTTTGACACAGAAATAAAATCTTAAAATTCTGACTTAATACCATAGCAATCAAACTAATTTTTACATATTTTCTCTTACAAAATTAACTTTTTATAAAGTTCATGTGGTCTTTTGGGTACAAAGAGTAATAATTTGGCTGCTGCTACTTTTTTGCCCATATTTCAGAGGGGAAAATATGTATAACCTCATAGCTTTGGATTTTGTCTTGATGGTTGTGCTGTACAAGGCTGTGCTCCACATTTCCTGCTTGTTTGGTCAGGGGAGCATATTTTTCTCAATGAATTGCTCAGCTCTGGCATAAAATGATAAATTTATTAACTACATGAAATGAAGGGCCAGACTGTGGCAGGAAAACAATGTCATAACAAATTGTGACTTTACACTTTGAGCTGGTATCTCACCAGAGGTTGTTGTTAGGGCCAAGTTCACCTCAAAATGCACACTGGCTTTGAAGTAACATCCCTTGATGTCCTTGCCTGTACCATAGCTCTGATCAAAAATCTCTTTGTCACTATATATTTGGTGAAACAATCAATCTGAATCCCTGGAGGGGTGATCTTTGGGCAGAAACAGGGTTCTGCCACCAGTAAAGAGAGTTGTAAATGGGTTTCAAATGGATGTTGTTCTAGGACAAAGAGAAGAATTCACCCTGTTAAAAGTATCCATGCTGAAAAATGCATTGCAGGAGAGAAAGATGAGTTATGAGGCATAGTTTCAGCATTGTTATAATTTCAGATAAAGACTATTTATTTTAAGGTAATGACTCTTGGTGTAAGTGGCACTGCATATTTTAGTGCATTATCCTTTTTCTTGCTGAACTTACTTGGTACATCATATTCATTTGGTCATTTATTCTTACCCTTTTTAGTCTGCACCCTTATGCTGTTTATCAGTAACGCTTTTATGTATGATTTGCTTTAAGAGGAAGCACTGGAAAAAACTCCGTTTCTCTAAAGTAATTCTCTATTTCATTATGAATCTTAGGAAATTAAAAGCCTTGCATTTTTAACTTTTTAGTTACATGTAAACAATATATGAACTGTTTTCATTTTACATTGATTCTGGATCAGCTAAGGATGATAGGAAATCATCTTACTTGAACTAGATACTTGTAGAGAATTTCTCTCTATTTATTATGAATATATTAAAAGTTTAGAGGGGTGTGAATATAAATCATAAAGTTTAATTTTCTTCTTGATTTGATAAAATGATGTATTTTATATTTTAGCAACTTTTTAAAGGTGCAAGAGGTCTCTAAAGAATAATGTAGTAAATGTAAGTGACTTATTTTTTATCAGTTCTGTCATAATCTATGTGAGCCAGGAATAGTCATCTAATTCCACTTAAGCATCTAGGCTTAGTTAAGAAGAACATTATCTGAAATATAAATACAGTGTAGCTGTATCTTGCTGCTGATGTTAGCTTTGAAAAATAGAACTTTTTGGATTGTTTAATATTTTTGGTCATTTTCCTTTCTAATAAGTCTAGACAGTAGGTGCAAAGTATTTTTATTTGTTCTCTAATATTAATTAAAGACTTTTAATGCAGTTTTTCAGTTTATAGGTTCTAGGCAACGTTTAGTTTCCTTTTATATAATTGTAAATTAGGATTATTAAATAATGTTGTTTGGACATGGTAGAAACATTGATTTAAAGCATCAAGCACGCGTCTAAGTTTCAGGGTACTTTCTTGTTTGTTTCATGTTGTTTTTTTTCTTTTAACAATTACATTTGGGTTTTGCTTTTTATCCTTGTAACAAAGGTTGGATTACTTCAATGCTATTATATCTAGCCAGCAGAAAGTTATAATTTTCTCTTCCTTTTCCCATTTCTAGTTTATCTTTGGCAGCCCATGCCTCTGTCTACAACCATTACTGGATTGATGAGGTTGGTCTCAATTTAGGACATTCAGGTGAAAGTGAGCTTCCCTGAGAACTTATTAGTTACAGCAGGAAAAAGAAAGCTACAGTAAAATAAAATAATTTAGAAAAATAATTCTATTTGGAAAAAAAAACAAAAACAAAACCAAAAAACAACCAAAAAAAACCCAAAAACAAACAAACAACTAAATAACAACAAAAAATTTTGTACATATTTTCAGAATTTCTTCTTTGATAATGTTATGCAACAGCTACACTAAAATTAGAGTAATTCTGTTGCTCGTGGATCTTCCCCATTGTAAATGCTGTAGTGAATCAGGGTAGGTTTATGTGCTTTATCAGCACTCTCCTATCTTCAGTGGGGATTTACGATACAGCTGTTAAGCCTCAGACTCCTTGCAAATTTCCCTGAATAAAGGATTAGTTTTTGTGGTGGAAGTTATTGCATCCCAATAAAAGCAAACCTTTATTCAGTGATTTTGTTTGTGTAGCGCTGCATAAAAAATTAAAAAATGTTTACAGTGAAATCTTTTGGGAGAATTTGCATTTTTTGTCTTCTCAAAAAGCTGCAAAGTTCCTGACTGGAGAGGAAGCACCCCCAAAACAGTTTTTTTCTGATTAATTGGTTTGTCTCAGTGAACTGTTTCAGGAAGGGGGGGAGGAATCAGCCTGCTGCAAGGAAGAAGTTGTTCTTTTGAACCAGTGCTTAATGTGACACTATATCACACCATCTGTTTTATGAGCAGGAACTCCAGTAGAGCAGATTGTAAAGGTACTGAGTGGTGGGGTTGTTCATGGGTGGAAAAAAAAAAAAAAAAAACAAACCTGTTAAGTTTTGATCTCTTGGGGACTAATCTTGAGATGCTGTGAAATCTGTTTATTCTTTTGACTTTAGTGGAGCTCTAAGGATGTCTATCAGTTCAGGATCTTGTTCTCTTCCCTGTCTATATTTCGACCAAGTCAAGTGAGAAATAAATCCTTGCTGAAGAAGCAAGCAATTCCCTTTTACTCCTCTCTTGATTTGGATAAGATCTGGCACTTTGAAGAATTTATTAGATTTATAATGTCCTTTGGTTCTCTTTTTACGTATGGCAAAAAAGGCATAATTTCACCTCTGTTCCTGTTTCTGTAGTTTTTTTTTTTTTGTTTGTTTGGGTTTTTTTGTTTTGTTTTGTTGGGTTTTTTTTTGTTTTTTTTTTTTTTTAAACAATCTGTGCACTTATTACTAGATTAAATTTAACCTGAGATGAATATTTTTCTGCCAGTGTGCTCTGTTGTTTGATCAATGTTTGAAAACAGAAAAATCCTCATCTAACTTCTGATTTAGGAAAGAGGAAATAGTGTATAAAGAATTGCATCAAGCAAAGGCCTGATTTGACAACAAATTATTCCTAACTGCAAGAGTCTTATAAAAAGATTTTCCACACTGCAAAAATGTATTCACAAATAAAATGATATGATTGGGCAAATTCAAAAACTAACCTTTACATTCAGGGAGGAAAATTATCAACAAAATGCTTAAATACCAAATAATCTGCTTTTTAAGGGGAATATATGGTAAATGTTTATAAATTCTCTCAAAAAACAAAAAGAAAAAAATAATTAAAATGATTGCGGAATTTTCTTTTGGCAGGATTAATTTAAACATTTTTTGCTTAAAAGAAGGTATCTAATGCCACCTAAGATGCTTCAATGTAGCCAAGAGATGTGCCTGGAGTAGATCAACATGGCATAACATTTTTGTGAAGCTTGAGACAGTCTAGTCAAGGTACTCCTGGCTCTGTTTCACAGCACAGGACATTTGTGTTTGAGCAGCAGAACCACTCCCAGAATAACTCAACCACTGGATAACCCTTTGTGTAATCACTGCATTTCAATTTCCAGAATATTAAATAGTAATTTGTGTGGTTTTAAATTAGTTCAGCTTTTAACATGTATTCTAATGTTCTTGATGTCTCAGAGTTAACTTAAAAAAGTTTTGGAAGTCTGGATTTCTCAGAAACCAGGGCTATGGAGGAAGCTTTTTTGATGCAAGAAAACACACAGTTGAAAACAAAATATCAGGACAGAAAGGCACAACAAGCATTGTATCAAACCTGAATGAGCTGATTATATTACTATAGTGCTCCCTGTGATGGGGATAACTAATTTGCAAAAAAACCAAAAAAAACCCCAAAAAACCAATAAAAACCAAAAAAACCCAAACAAAACAAAAACTAACAAACAAAAACATAACAAAAAAAAAAAGGGATGAGCCCCAAGATGTTTTCTGCTATCAGTCAGCAGCAGTTCCTCAATATCTCTGTGAAGATACAGTTTTCCAAAAAATCTTAGTCCACTTAATGAGTTTTGAGTTTTGCAGGCAATTTTTGTGCTGTTTAAATGGTGTTGTTCATTCATTAATGGACAGTGTGAAAAACAAGCTGTTTCACTTTCAAATGAGAAATGTTTTCCTATCACTAATACTTTTGATGTCCTAGAAAGTGTCATAAAGTTTCCTGGCAGTTCAGACATGTGAAAAGTGTCTATTTACATGGGAAGTGATGCATCATCTGCATTAGCTGTAGTGAGGCAAGAGAAAAAAAATAAAATTAAAAAATAGATACCTGACTGTCAGAGCAGTTTCTCACCACATAAAAATCAGGAAGTTACATGAATTATAGCTGCCTGATGACATGTAATTGGGTCTGGACTAACATTTTGGAAGAATTAATATTTTTAATATTGAGTGCTATTTCTCTCCTAGAAGAGAGGTCCTAATACAATCCAGCTGTTCCTTTCTCAGAGCTTGGTAATGTGTTAGCCCCTCTCTACAGGTAATATATTCTAAATCTGTTTTTCAGTTCCACAAGGCATAATTCTTATGAAACCTGGCACTTTTTTCCCCCAAAACATTTTCTTCTAAAGGTATTGTTCTACATCTAATAACTGTCATTTGTTTCTCATGTAATATTAAAATATTCTCCTCCCTTTATATTATATTGAAATATTGATGAAATAGCAATCACTGGAAGTCTGACATTTCTTCTTACAAAAATTTTTAAGTTTTCATGTTTAGTCAGAACTTACTGTGTCCTCCCCTAATATTTTATTATTTTCAGAAGAAAGAAATAAGACTTAAGTCATAAAAGCAATAAAGCTTAAAACAATCCTTTTCTGTAAATGAATTTGAAGTTTTCTAATTTGTTTTAAGGTAAACCAGGTAATACTTTTTCTTCCTTGGTCATAAAGAAATGCATGTATTTGTGTCTAGATGTGAATGTAAGAGCCAGCATGTTCGTGCATGAGCAACAGGAATTGTGCCCACTCTCTCTATCCTGGTATCCTCTGTTTTTTTGGTTCTTCATTCATTATGTGCAGTCAAATAACAAGGGAAGTTAATTAACTAACTATCTGTAGAGAGTAATTATAGCAGTGAACAGGAAAAGGAAATAGAAAGGTATATTTTTTATTCTTTAATTACTGCTTTGCACTGCTTACCATTCCTCTACTAAACATTTTTATTTTCGGTTTTATCTTCAAGTGTAATGTTTCTGCAGAAAATGTTTTTGGATTGCCTTATGTGTAGTGGTTATTACCCACCTGCCTCTTTCCTGCCTGAGCAGGGAGATTCCAGAAACAAGTTTCACTCTAAAGTTTTTTCTGCAAAAGCCTTCACGCTTGTTTGTAACCAGGCCCAGGAGCTTTAATTTTCAAGTGTTTCTTGGACACACCTTTTTTACTTTGGATTGGCTTGGTCTTCATATATTTCCTAATTTATTTCCTATGCTGGAATATTTTATAGATTACATCAGACTACTTCACAGAATTACAGATTGAATTAGGCTGGACTAAAGCTCTGAGATTATCACAGAGTACCACCTATGACTAAATACCCCATGTCAACAAAACCAAGGCACTGAGTGCCATGTCCAGTCTTTCCTTAAACACCCCCTGGGACAGTAACTCCAACACCTCCCTGGGCAGCCCATTCCAATATCTGATCACCTTCTGTGTGAAGTAATTCTTCCTAGTGTCCAACCTAAATTTCCCTTGCCACAGCTGAGCATGATATCCTGTCATCCTGGTTTTCTCACAAATGATCAATTCTGCTTTTGGAAAGTATTTGAGTAGCAAGCACAATAGACTTCTCATGCAGAATGAAAAAATGAGGAAAATAAACTGAATTTCTGACGCCTTCAGATATTGTTCTGAAGATTCACATGCAAGCCTTTAGAAGTACATAGGGAGCAGTAGATTGTTTAAACATCAATCTCAGGAAGCTGCTGAGACAGACAACTAGCAAAGAGTATAAACCCAAGGGAGTGCCAGAGACTGTTCATCCCTTGATGATTTATATTTCAGAAATGAATATTCTATCTATGCTTGGCATCTTTAGCCAATTCAGTGCAAATAGTCCATGAACATGAGTATGCAAGACTATATATCTACATAAAGCTTTATGAGAATGTGTCCTGCTCCTTCTTTTTTATTTTTTTTAATAATACATTTTATGCCTGTCACAGAATAGAGAAAAAGGTTGTTTATGTATCTTTAATATACCTTCAATTTTAATGTTGTAGCACTAACAAAAGCTAGTAATTCTTCTTTCTGGAAAAATGATAGACAAACCAATGCAAACCTTTCTTCTTTGTGACTCCATATCTTTCTGGCTTTTGGGTTAACAAACAGGGCCATTTCTTATCCTTGTACTTTATTTTCACAAACTGTTACTTTTGTCTTGAGTATTAGGGTTATTTTATTATTATTAGGTTATTTTAACCTAATGTACCCTTATTAACAGCAAGTATCAATAATTCCTCTGTCCCTTTGGCCTTGGAGACACCAGTGCCAGGATCTCTAATCACCAATGGAGTGACTTCTGGCTTCAGCACCTCAGGTCCCCATGATGTGTTGTCACAACTGTGCTCTGGAAAATTATTTGGAGCACCCCATGGCAATGATTTCATAGGAATTATGCTTGAAAGAGGTCTTCCTTGTTTACAAAGAAGATTGTGTTCAGAACTGAGGGAATCATCACAAGAAGAAATATAATTTAGGTGTGAGGGGCAAAGGTTTCTCTCCTGTCTGTTCCATGTATCTGGGGAAAGGTGGAGAGATGTTTCTCACAAAGTTTCTATTGTTTTTTTTTTTGGTTTTGTTTTTGTTTTTTTTTCCCTGTGGACCAAGGTGATTGTTAGCCTGATAACAGTTCCATTATCTGATTTTTAGAGTTTATACCTCCCCTTCATAACACTAGCCTTTTCAGAGTTTATCCTTACACATGTGCACACCCCACAACCCCTGGGGCTGACACCAGAAAATCCTTTTGTTGCCAAAGTTCAATTTCCAAAAAAAGAGCATCTCAGACTGCAAGGCCAGTAAAGTCCATCTCCCTCCTTCCTCAGCCTGCAGAAAGGCCATGGAAGTGATAGGAAGGAAATATTGTCCCACAGCTCTGTCAGCTGTGACAAGGGAGGGCTTGTTGATGATTTGACAGGTCTTGCAGGAGCTGATAGATTTGATGCAGGTCAGTTCCCAGCTCAGGCTTCAAAGTTCTCCAGACACCAGCACTGCTTGATGGAGGAGCCTGAAAGAATTCAGCTCAAAAAGAAATCAACCAGAACAACTTTTCAACCTAAAGGGGGGGCGGGGGGAAGGTAAATATTAAGAGCACTCTCTGGAATATACTTGATTATTTCAGAAATATAAGGAATGATAACACTAATTTAGCTTCTGCTTTTCAAAGGCAATTCAAGTTTATGCTGAAATTTGGGGGATGGATTTATCAGGTAAATTGAAAAGTAAACATAAAGTTTAACATGTGCTAAACAGGGGCAAGTCTTTATCAACTCCTTCAAAACTGAGAAAAACGTGTAAGTTTTGCCTGGGTAATTAATAATCATTCTTTTTTAGCCATTATGGAAAAGTGAGTTTAAGGCAGTGAATACAGTGAATTTAAAATTAGGTGTCAAACAAAGCAAATGAATCAGTCTTTGTAGTCTTACCCTAGAATTCAGATTGTTACAATTCTACACAGAGGGTCTAGCTGCAGGAAGCTTTTGTTGAATACATTTTCTTTAAATTGTAATCCTATATGAACTCCTGGTAAACTGTAACAACAGAAGATTCAATCATCAATTATTTGGGAAAAAATACACCCTTTATTGGTTGTCTGCAGGTCATTATTTTGTCAAAATGAGCAGACATGAAGGAAAGGGGGTAATTTTGATGCCAGCATTCCGGTGGTGCTGCAGCCTGTCTTGCTGTGCATGGCTGTGAGCTGAAGAGGTTAACATGAAAAACAAATTACTGTGCTTTTCTGTAGTCTTCATTAATGATGTACTTCACCAGAAAAAGAAAGCAACAACAAGCAGGAATGGTAGCAGCTTTGCAGGCTGAATTGGTATTCTGCTGTGCACAGTGCTTTTTACTCACTGGCAGCAAGAGGACTTGTTTTTTCCAATTTTTGGTGGTAAAGGGTCAGGAAACAGCATTAACTAAGGCAAGTGATTAGAAAGAATTAAATTGAAAACTTTTCTCTGCCCAGCAGAAGTCAGCAGGAAAACTTTCTTATTTTGCTCAAGAATGATTTATCATTTCTTCCTCTCCCCCAGCCCCACGATGATAAAACCCAAGTGCCACATGCACAAAGGATCTAATTTGATCCTCAAAGTTGTTGCTTTTCATTTAGGTAGGAAAATGTTTCTTAAAGCATATTTTGAGGTGTTTCAAGTGTTCATTTTCATGAGCAATAAGCCTTCCTCTAGCCCTTATAATTTTTAAGGAATGATATAATATATTTCATCATTCCTTGTATATCTAAAAAAAAATTTTTTTCTGACCTCTGTGCTATCCAACAACTCAGCATTCTGAAGAGTATTTGGGGAAGTCAATGTGGCAGCAGATGCAGAAGAGTAACAGCATTGGCTTTTGCAATATTATACTGTTTCTTTTCTCTCCACAGCTTTCCAAGACTGGCACAAAATTTTGCCTGACAGTACTTGATATCAGACATTTTCAAGTTTCCATTGTCCCAGATCCTCTTTAATAATGGTCTTTTTAGAGAAAAAATCTGGGAAGTTTCATCTTTTTTTTTTTTTTTTTTCAGTGAATCAGTATTTTGTTCTTTTCTTTAAGGTGTAAAATGCCCAGATGATTTACACTGGCTTTTCCAAACTTTTCTGTTCTTGTATAATTAAATAGCAAGGTTATTAAGAAATATTGAATTAATGCAAATAAAACCTTTTGAATTCTTTATATGACAGGTTGTATTGGGGTGCAGATTTCATCTTTAAAAATTACAATATTTTGATTTCTCTGTTTTCTATGAAAATACTGTTAATGGAATTACCTTTTCTCATTTAATTTCCATGTTTACATTCTTTGGGTCATGGAGGAAGGAAGAGTATTTTTTGCCTTTTCCTTCTATTAGGATTTAGGTTTAGTGTATATTTAGATAGACAAGTAATAGCCAGATCAGCTCTTCTAAAATTCAGTATTGAAACAACTTTTTTGTTTGGTTTTTTTTTTTTTTAACTGACTACTCTCTCTACCTTTTAAAATTATTTTATTAGCACCCACCACCCACACACGTGCCCCAAATGCACATTTTACAAAATCAAAGCATACAATGAAGGAAGAAGTAGTTAATCCTGTCAGTCTTAACACTTTCAAGAACATAAAATTATAAAGAACATTTGTGCTATTAAATAGAGTCTTTTTCAGTAACCATGGAAACTAGAACTGTGCAATATTCCCCTTAATGCATTTGGGGGTGTCCACTAAGGGCAAAGAATAGATAAATAATAATGTACATTTGTTGTTCTTTAAGGAAAAAAAAAAAACAAAACAAAACACATTGCTATTTTTTTTGTTCAGAAGAGTCCTCAGAACATTTGCTTCCTTAGTGATTTTGCAAATTAAAATTTCATTTGTGAAATCTAAAATCAAAATTCTTAACAGGATTTTAGGGAGGAATTTTTATACCATGATTGGGGGGAAAAAAAAAAAAAAAAAGTTTTCAATTCATGATGAATACTTGTTTAGAAAAAAATAGCCTGTCCACTTTTTGGACTGTAGGGATGCTTTCTACAGATGCATATTGCTGTAAAAACATCTGTAAAAACAAACTTTGAGAATTTACATCTATAGATTACTAAGGATGCTGTTTCCTCATCAGTTTTCCTGTATAATTACCTAGAACTTGAAACTTGAAGGGATGATTTTATCAAAACCTGGTCAAAGAAACATTGTCACAGACAGTGTGCTGTATCTGACTGTGTAAAACAAAAACATAGGTACATTCTTCAGAAAATAAGATTTTACCAGGTTCTCTTTTAATGCTCTTTTTCACAGATTGGTTTTAAAATACAAAACTTTTTTGCTGGTTTGTCTATTTATAAATACATTGCTATTAAAAATTCAAAGCTGAGGAACTTCATCTTCTCCTAACTTCTGTTTTATCACCAAATACAACCTACAATGGATTATGTAAAAAGAAAGTTTTACAAGCAGCCCACATCACCCCATGGGTGCCCAAGCTCACAGCAGATCTTATTGCTGCCAGTGGAAATGGGACTTTTCACTTGCTATTTATACTTTGCTTTCACATTCAGTGTTGCTTACTAAGGGGTTCCTGGACACCTCATAGGCACAAATATGTAAAGATAAATAGAGAGGGGAGTTAGTTAATGCTAAGTTCCATTTAAATGGTTTCCACCTGTTAAAATTAGAACCAAGTGGTAAAATAAATTCAGCAGAGTCCTTCTGGAGCATTACATCTTGCAATTAAACTGTGAGTTTTGTTAAGACTTGCAAATACAATTGATTTTATTTTACTAGCACATATTAAGGATTTTTCTATTATATTGCATTTATTAATAAGCCAGTTGACACAAATTCTAATAAGAATTTGCATCCTTTGGCCTTAAGTTATCCTCACTTGAACTACTTTTAAATGGGAAAAGCATTACAAGTTTCAGAAGAGAATGCTGAACCAAATTTGCTCCATTTTCCTATCTGTCTCTTGAGACCTTTGGTGACTGCTCTCAGGCACTTAAGCCATTTTTCTTTCACAGTTTTGCCCTATTTAAAGAAATAAATCACCTTGCACAGCCTATACAGTTATGCCATTTAAACTTGTGGTTCTTTTTTTTTTTTTTTTTCTTATCTAACGTTGTAGAATTTAATAGAATTATCTACTGGGTGCTTTCCCGAGAAAATTAAATTCTGGGAAGGCTTCCAGTTCTCGTCACCTCTTACTTGTGGTGGCTACCACTACTGAGAAGAAGGATAACATTACTAATTTTGTGCCAGTCTTGGCAGGCTTCCATCAGTTCTAATGTAGTCATGAGATTGTTGTGGATCCATAAGCTGTTTTTTACTTCCCTTTGTAGTCTTTTGCTCTTTGAGTCTATTTCCTTCCTCCCTTCCTTCTTTCCCTCCCTCTTCTCCCACCCTCTCCTCCTCCCTTTATGTCAGGTAAATTCAAATTATAGCTATTATGATATTCAAGCTGTGCTTTTCTGGTGACCATGTCTATTAAACAGTTTCATTCAAAACTGCCACATAGAAATCCCTCCACAGTAAAATTCACACATTTCCTCATTATGGAAATAATTTTTTTTTTTTTTCCAGATTACTTTATCTAAGAATGTGAAGATACTAGAGAGTTGACATGTTTTCTTTGACAATCTAACTCTATGATGCAAGTTTTCATTCATGAGATGCAAGTGTAAACAAAATTCATAAAATTAAGTATTTCTTTCTCTATGTAGTCAGTACAAACACTTTCTTCTTCAGGCATTCTTATTTTCCAGAAGTTGTAATACTTGTGAGTTTAGTTTGATTCATAATGCCTGTATTCTCAACCCATATTTGTTATTAATGAAAAAAAACAATATAATGGTGCCTTCCTTATTGTACTGGTTTTGTCATGTAAATTGTAAATATTACCAGACAGTGTGGAAGATACAGAGAAATGGGTTTTGTAATGAGCTTGCCAAATTTCTGTAGTAAATCTGAATTTTGGATTCATATTTGTAATTTTAAAATATTGTTACTGGAATTTGCAGAAGTAAATTTGGAAGCAATATTTTAGTCTGCCTCTTTTCCAGTTTGTTCTGCATGACTTCTACATCTTCTGCATAAGTCTGAGGGACATGAAAAAATTCTTAGCCAATAAGGTATCTTTTTTTTTTTTTTTATGATTTGAAAGCTCATAGGGACAGATATCATGCATGATTTCAAATGTACACACTTTTAGAGAAACTTAGTTAAAATTATATAAATATTTATTTTGAAGGAAAACCTAGTAGATTTTGGAAAAAGCTTTTCCATGATATCTACTGCAGCAAGATAATGCATCATGTTATTTTAGAGAATTTGGGAAATTTTATTATTCAGAAATATAGCATTTTGAGGCACTGTTTTGTTGATCCATTTTAATGTCTTTTTGAAAATCAGTTCAATGATTTGGATATGAACACTCTGTGCTGCTGTTGTGCAGAAACTGCAGCATCAGTAAAGTTATCAGAGAGGTGGAGTCTGTGGTTAGAGTTTGAGGTTTCCTTCCAAAGCCAGATCTGGATCACTAAGGTGATAAAGAAGCTGAAACACAAAATATTAAAGTTATCCTAAAATTTAAGTAAAAATCCACTGTACTTTTGGCTGGTGCACTGAGAAATAAAGAAAGAGATTTAAGGTTTCTGGACAAATGTGATTACACTTTATCACCTGCTGGTCGTAAAGACAGAGTTCAACAGGTAATTAACACTTAGCAGTAACACCAAATGAGCTTTTGGAACTTTGTTTTGGGGGGGTAGGAGCTGAGTTAACACAGAAGTGACAAACGAGTGGATTCCAGTTAGTTTGAAACTCTGACAACAAATTAATGTCTCTTTACAGTTTCTCAAATATGTGTGAGCATGAGGTTCACCCACCAAGTAATAATACATATATAAAAAGAATAAGGTAAATTAAACTTTTTTTTTTCCCCAGCTACTCCTCCAAGTAGCTTTATTTTGATCCTACAGTGGCGATAAACTTTCACAGAGTAAAGTAAGATCTGTCTCCTTAGTGGTGTCAGCTCTTCACCTCATTTTAGCAGATGATAGATGATAGATAGATCTCTTAGCAGAGAGCTTCTGTTTCACTCTTCAGACTTGTCATCATGTCAAGCACTCTCTTAATATTTAGATATGTCTTCACTTCATACATCATCAAAATTTTCGCCCCAAATGTATCACAGGTCTGTAGTGCTATATAGAACAGACAAAAAACCAAACCAAAACAAAAAACCAAAAAAAACCCCAAAAAACCCCTCAAAAATCAAACAGACAAACAAAAAAAAAACCCCAAACAACAAAAATAATGTAGATAAACAGTACATTTTTATGTTACTTTTTTTTTTTTTTTTTTGGTCAGGTGGAGTACAGATCTACAAAAATGAAATAAAAATTATTTTCTAAACCTACAGTGTACAAAGAGCATCCTGGAGATAATCTCATGAATAAAGGTGATTCATGTGTATTTTTGTTACACCCTTAGGAAAATGCATTGCACAGGCATCCTTCTAGAAGGAAAAGTGCAGCACTACTTAATGAGACTTTTGAATATACAGACACAGCATTAAAATAAAATAGAAAGACTGTTAGCATTCCCTGGTTTACTTCAGAGACAGAATAATGGTACACTTTACGCCATCATCAAATACACATTTTCTGCTTGGCAGCTGGAGATATCAGACTGTGTAGAGCTGGTGAGGTGCATTTGGGAGTGATTTGTCTGGATGTAGTAGCCAGCTTCACAGCTAAGAGGGGTTTGTGGCTGGAGAAAAGAGGGAACAGGGGATGGGACGAAAAACTTGGTGAGCAGGCAGGCAGGGGGAGATGGAAGGGTTGCTCAGCAACTTAACAGAAAGAAGATGCAAATGCAATGATAAAATTCACACCCCATCAAGAGGTGGTTTAAAAAGAGTGGGTGAAAAGTTGGTTGCTGTCCCTGGAAATTAAAAAAAAAAAAATAAAAAACATTATGCATTTTTTAAAGATATTTCTAGTAATAAATTGAACTATTAACATACCAGAATCAAATTACTGTGCTTGTTTGTGAAACTGAATTATGCCATATAATTGTGTTTTGGTTTGCATATGTTTTTAACAAGAGTTAAGTGCATAGAAAAAATCCATTGTCCTGGCTATAGAGTAGATGATATCCTTCTCTTGAAAAATCCTCGTGAAACTTAACTTACTTTCTCCTTAAGAGTCCTCTGGGTTTTTCAGTAACTCTCATATTTGTAAATTTTCTGCCCTTTGGGGGATATACAAAACCTTTTTTAGAGGACAGTTATGGGAGAATGTTTCCTATTCATTGATCTCAGTCACAGCCAGGCACAGTTATGTGAAATAAAGTTCAGCCTCTGGACAACTCCAGATGTTTGTCTGCAATGGCAAATTACCTGTCATTATAGATGCCCCTCTCTTGAAATTGTTGTGGGAATACTTTTATTTGTGGCATTACAAAAGTATTGGTTACAATGTGCAAGTTCAAGTGTGGTTTTGGCACAGATTAAAGTTTGTCACTGACATTGTGCCAGAGTTGCCTTTGTTCTGTTTTTCCATACACTATAGCCACACTACATTAAGCAGTTACTCACTCTGCAAATGATACAAGGTAAGGATAAAGCATGTCTGTTCCAGCTTCTACAAAACTTTAATATTTGCACCCAGTGAAAACTGTTGATAGCTTCAGCAAACAGAATTTAATACATTATTAATTTGCTGTAATTAACTGGCTACTAGCCAGTGATGAAAGCAAGAGATCAGATAGCTTACAATGTTAAAGCTTTATTTCAGTGAATAACTTTGGTAAACAAGCATTTTATATATCAGTTAGGACTCAAAATATTTTCCTTAATTTTTGGTGCTTCACAGCCTAACAGGAGATTCATGAAGTTGCTTCCTTTCTCTAAAATAATAACAGCTCTCCTTGGCCCTGCTTTCTGTGTTCTTCCAAGGTCTGATATGTAACTGTTTTGATGTAATTACATTCCTTTACTCCCTGAACATGTAATCCCTTTCAAGACTTTAATGGGAAATATTGAAGCTGGATTAGTTAAATGGTCAAGTGTATCATCACATACTCTTAGTGTGCCAGTCTCTTCATTGGCACTGGCAAACAAAGTTCTAGAGATAAAAGATGAAATAAAACAGTGTGGAATTGTAATTATCTGTTCATGACCCTGAACTGTGTGTTCTTGTCTCTGAAGCAGGAGACCACTACATTTATGTTATGATTTGTATTGGGGTATTTTCTGGAAGCTGGGGATTAAATTGAAGGGCTCTGAAGAGTTCATAGCAGCAGAAATTAGATTTGTTTATTGTGGGACAGAATAGAGACCTGTCCTTACTAGCTGAGAAGCAGGAATGTTCCCAAGCTTCACCTACAGTGGGTGACAAGGGATTAGGACATGTGTCCCTTGCAACTCACTGTCTTTCCCCTTTGCTTAAGTAGATCTTCAGCAGCTGAGTTCTCTGAGCTGCCTGCTATTCCTTGTAGCTCTTTCTACAGCTGCAGCAAGAATAAGAGGTGTTGCATTGTCCCTTTGTTCTTCCTCTTGTCATACCCTCTATATCAAATGTCTGGGGTAATGCCTGCCTGCCTTCCTTGTCTGGTAAAGAATCCCTCCTGTGGGAAATCTTGTTTTGATTATGCAGTAACTTCTTAAAGCAAGCAGCATGCAAGCTAACCCCCTCCACTTTCCCTAAAACCTGAAAGTTGTTAACAAGGTATTGCTCAGCAAGTCATCTCATCCATATATGTTACTGGAGGACAAAATATTCTCTGGAGTCTCCTTCCCATTGGTTTGTATTTCTACAAAATTTCCTAAAAAGAAAATGAGACTTCAGTTGCAGAAGGAAAACCAACCCAACTTTGATGCAAGTCTGGGATTTTTTGTTTTAGTTATGTATTGTCATGGGAAAATGAACAGTCCTAATGATATTCAGGCATCCAAAATGCAAAATCAGCCCTAGATTTCATCTCAATTATGCCAATTCTGCTTTTAGTACCTCTGTCTGAGCCCTGTAAATGAGTTTTTGGAAATTCCAGGTCAAGCAGGCAGCAGAAAGCACAGGCATAATTGTGACAACGTTTTTGTGGCCATGTCTGATGTACCCTTTGCAGAGTGCCTGTAAGGAAGTCCCACCCTGGCCTACCAGGTATGGAGATCTGATAGAGCACAAACCAAGGTTACACATGGTTCCAGTATACACACAATTCCAGTATTAGCAGATTGGTTTCCCAACAAGATAATTGTCTTACAAACTTCTGCCTATTTTGTCTACATTAAAATCCGTTTAATATCAAAATATTAGAATATGAATACACTCTGGAAGTCTGAGCTTTTGCTTTAGCTTCAGATCACTAAAGGAGTGACCTTGGAAAGAAATAAATCTGCCTAATCTGTTTTCCTCGGTATTCCATAAATATGTGAAGGAATAAAATGGCTGTCAGAGATACAAGATTCTACCAGCAGCATTAAATGCACAGGAAGGAGGTTTTTCAGCTTTGTTTTTGCTGCCTCCTTGGCTTTTTGGGGGAGTGAGGAGACTGGTTTTAACCTTGATCTGTTCTGCAGGATGGTTCAGAGCTGGATCTTAGTGACGTTTCAGTTCCTTTTGCTTGATAGCTTTCCACAATGTCTACTTGAATTATATATTTTTAATGACTAATAGAAAGAGTAGTATTTGTAAGATTTAAATATTGTTTTTACTCTGATGTAGATTTTAAATGATTAATGCTACTTTAACTGGATCTGTGCATAATGGCATGAATACAAAGTTCAACATCTATGCTGCATTTACAAGGTAGATTAACCCAAACTAGACAAGGGGCTTCTGGGTCAGAGTAAGAGCTGTGGGCCATGATTCCTGCTGAGCAGATGAGGGGGATCTGGGTGGTGTCTGTCCTTCCTGTCCCACAGCTGGCAGTTTCTTTCCCAGGAGTGGGGTTGAGGGAACAGTGACATTTCTGCACCAGTGCCATGATGGCATTATAGGCAAACCAAGGGACATTTCAGTTTATATGTGAGATGATGAACCATGGCACCTGAGAGGGCTGACTCACAGTCCCTGCAGGATTTAGCTGCAGCAAGGTAAGAAATTAAGTTCTGCACCCTCTTCATTTGTTTTAACTGCCTGATGGGATGGGACAGTAACCTCTTCAGCTGCTGCGACTTAATCAGGCACGAGTCATGAATCAGAGCCACAGAGCTGCTCACCTGGGAATTAGGGGAGTGGGGTTCATTTACATGCTGGTTTATTCTCCCAGCCTTCCTGTTTGACACCCTTGGGTGGACTTGCCCCAGATCCACAGCATCAAGTTGCTGGCTCAAGGAGCAGGAGCTCCCTCGTGAAGCAAAACTTGCTAGCCTGTCATCCATGCCAGATTCCAGTCCTGCAGGAGAGAGGGATGCAACTTCAGTGTCAGTGGGCCAGGAGCAGGCACACAGTGGGAAGGGGACATGTATCCCATGGTTTTGAATGCTCTGGGTTCTCCTGGAGGGGCCTGTGGTTTTGTCTGAGCTTTGTGGAAGATCAGTCATACAACCATTGACATCAAAAAGGACGTCTAAAATCACTGAGTCCAACCAGAACCCAGCACTGCCATGTTCACCTCTAAATCACATCCCCAGGCACCACATCCACACATCTGTTAAGCAGCTCCAGGGATGGTGATTGCACCACTTCCCAGGGCAGCCTGTTTCAATGCCTAATCACCCTCCAATGAAGACATTTTTCTCAATACCTACTCTGAACATCCCCTAGTGCAACTTGAGGCCATTTCCTCAATGACCTGGCCATTTTCAACTCTGACTAGGTTATTGACTGCCTGCCAGGGTTGAGTGAGACCTGTTCCAGAGGAGCAGTTCAATGGAGAATCCTTAGAGAATGATCTTCTATCTGTTGTAGGATGATTTAAGCCTACAAAGGGTTTTTTTTTTTATTCTGTACATGCATGCTGAATGTGTCTGAAAGAAAGATTCATTTAGAAATTCAGTGTTTTCAGTTTTTTCTCAATTATTTTATTTGTATTGGACAAAGACAGTGTGAAGACTCGGGTGCTGCAAATTTCATATCACATGGTTCTGAGATTGAATTTCTCTTCTGTATCATACAAAGTTTTTTTTTTTTTTTTTTTTTTTTTTTTTTTTTTTTTTTTTTTTTTGAGTGTGAGTAGATGGGTTCTTGACATGGCATTAAGGAAATGTCAAAGTAGACATCTATTCCTAGTCTATAAGTCATTATTTAACAACTTCAAAGGTTTGACAACTACAAAGAAATGAAGCACAAACACCTTGGTATTGATTTTGTCTTTTGCTTTGTATCTACTCCATTAAATTCTATTGGCATTGACAACTGCTGAACTCTTCTTCAAAATTCTGTGAGATTTCAGTCTTTAAGGACAGCTTTATTTCATTTTCCACACCTCTTTCCTTCTAAAAATCTCTCTGTCATTAAACTATGATTGCAATCTCAAGAATGAAATGAAAACTTTTGGATTTTATCCTTCCCTTATGTCTGTGCTGAAAGATAATGCTATGGTAACGCCATTGTTGAGTTTAAGGGTGCTTGCTATGAATGGATTTCTGATATTAGATTTAGTTACCCAATGTAAGGACTAATAATCTGTCACGAATGTCTGGTTTCATATAAAATAGATGATATAAGAATCATTCCTTAAAAAAGTGTTTTCAACTGTATTCCAAAGTGCATTTAATAATACTAGCGGGGAGGAAAAAAAAAAAGTTATACTTAACTAGAAATCATTACAGTAGTTTGTAGATTGCTAGCTGGGATTATATTTAATTTTAAAATAAAGAATAAATAAATATCAGTAAGTAGTTTCAGAAATATCACCTCACAGTGCAAGACAAGATAACCATCAAAATCCAGCAAAGGCCTCGTGCATAGTGCAAGTCACTTTGCTCTGGGTCTCCTCCACAGTTTACAATGTCTGAATCTGTAGACTGAGCTGGTTTGTTCCTGCTTAAGGTCCCACTGCATAAAATATCAGGGCTCTTTTGCACTGACCAACTTTTTATTTTGTAATGTGAATATCAAAGTATGTGATGCTCTGTGCTGTGGCTGGAGTCAGAGGACGCAAAATGTGCCAAGCTGGTTTTGAGAGATTCTCTTGGGTGATGGGAGGCAATTGCCTCTGATGTTGCCTGTGCTGTGTCCTGAGAGCAGAGCTGGGAATAAATTGTCTGAAAAAAAATGGACAGAGGTTTTGCTTTGTGAATAGCTGGGTTGTTCCTTCCAGAAGAGAGTCTGGGATAAAAGTAACAAGCAGTGTGAGCGACCACGGATGATTCAGTGCTCAGTGTCACTTCTAGATGTGTTTTATGTTCAGTGCAGATGTCCCTTCAGGGAAGTCTACAAACAATTTTAATGTGGAGGAACTCAGAGAGTGCTGCAAACTATTGATAAAACAAGCATAAACTAGGGAAAGTCTGAAAGCTGTGGTTGTATTTTATTTCTTCTTGTATTAGGAGAAACTAGAAATGGTTTTGCACTAAGCATCTCATAATATACATGTTATTTCACAAACCTTGACCTCTGTAAACAGGAAACCCTACAACAGTCTCACTGAGTTGTTCTCACACTGTCTACTTTTGAAATAAGGAGCATAGTGCAGAACAAGTAGGAAAACCAGAGATTTCTCATTCTGAGAAGGAAAGAGAGATGAGATGTATGTTAAGGTGAGCAAAAGTAATATTTCTTCTTGGGTGGTGAGAAGAAAAGAAATAGCAGGAGGTGGTATTTGCAGATTATATTTTAACTGCCAAGTTCAAGAACTGTGTCTGATTTTAATTTTGCCAGCCCTGGAGATACTTTAAATCATCTTTCTCTAGTTTTGTGAATCCAGACCCTTACTGCCTTTGCTTCCATTTTTCACATTTAATTTCATATCAACTGGAAAATATTAGGAAGGGATAAGCCTTTACTTTGGAAAGGTTAGGATGAGAAGAAAGAAATTAGAACTTTTAAACCTAAATTTTATCAGATCAAAAATTATAATTAAAGTTTTTTATTTGTTTGCAGATGAAACAGTGTTAAACAGAGACTTTCTTACAGCTATAGTTTCAAAATGCCTTCCAAGTTTCTTTTGGGTCAAGATTTAAGTGCTCCTTATGAATTTTATCTGTCTGTTTATTTTATGGAACAAAGTTGGAGTCACTGAGGAAACACTGTAGAATGGTACAGTAAGCTGTTTTTTGAATTACAAAATAATTTTTAAGGGGGTTGTTTTTGTGATGGTAATATTTATGTACAATAGGAAACACTTGAATTTTAGCCAAGCACTGACTGTATTTTGACACTCTCCATCTATAAGGAATGTAAGCATTTTCATTTCTGTTTTAGGTGAAGTTTTGGTGACTTGGGTAAACAAGCAATGACTTTTTTAAACTGTGTTTTGCCTGCATTCCAGCCAGAATGAAACAAAAGTAGTGGAATGAACTCTGTAATATCTCTTTTATATACCTACCTACATATATAAAACACTGTGAATGAAAAAAAAAATACCTTATTTATCCATTTATATGGAAATGACCATAATTCTCCAGTTCCTTGATCTTTTCCAGATAATAATCCGTAAGGGCTCAATAGATTTCTTAGCTGACATTTCTGAGAATAAATTGTATTGGATAGTGAGGTGTCAAAAAGTCTTTGAACTGCTTCTAATAGTTTAGGACATAAACATTTCTGTGTGCATTTTGTTACATCAAACTGAGTAAAACAAATAGTTCTGAATCTAACTGAAGCCATTGGCTTATCTCAGATTTATTTATTTATTTCTGAAAGCAGCAACTAGCTAACAGAATGAAGTTGCTGCTATTGGCAGCTATATGGAGAGTGTAAACTATTTCAATTTTTTTCTTTTTTTTTATTTTAGAGAAGAATCAGATAATATTTCCTTATTTTGCATATTTTAATTATTCTTCAATTTAATAATTGATAAGGTGACAAAATCTAATTTGGATATTGTCATCAAGTAAGAAGCAGTTCAGTCTTTCTGCCTAATTCTCTTGTCCTTTAAGAAGGTGGCATTGTTTGGATTTCCAGAAAGGAGGGAACTGTAAGCTGAGAAGCAGAAATTTTTTTTCAGCTGTCAAATTGAAACCTACACCTAAAATCTCTTAGGGCAGATTCAGAATCATTTAGGTTGAAAAAGACCTCTAAGATCATCAAGTCAAAATAAATCTAACACTGTCAAGCCCACTGCTAAATCTCATCCCTAAAACCATCACTTGAGAAATATCAGCATGGAGGTACAAAGGCAGACCATCATGAAAAATGTAACAAAGTTTAAAATGACAAATATAAGACCTAAAAGTAACCTACATTTTATTTTGTGATTTCAGATAGTTAATTTGAAACTAACCTGTAGGAATCAAATGCTTTCTCCTGGCCAGATGAGAGTTATTGCCAAGATTATTGACAGATTAAGGGCTGCTTGTTTTGGGAGGCAGGAAGGAAGAACCTAACACTAAGTTTTTAGGGGGGCTGATTTAGCTTTGCTCCCAGTAGCTTGGCTAGAAAGACAGGCACTTTTGTGTTCATGTGGCTTGAGTTACTGCTTTCTACTTACACCTAAAACTCCTGCCTGCATCTCATTCTGCTGGAAAGTTGCAGAATTTACTTGCAAGCAATGAGCAACGTGAAATTGGTTCTTAAACCAATTTTGTTCTGGTGTTTACCTTTTAGGGACCTTCGGGACAGATACTGATATATGTCACAGCATCTAGAAAGTAGTTTGCTAGTTCACACACCACTTGATAGACTGCCTCATCAACAGGAACTTCTGCTGCTGTTTCTCTAATGAGAAGCAACATCTCTTCTTAGACCCAAAATCCAAACTTGCCGCAGGACTTGTTTCAGTTCCTTTAAAACATGTCGCTTTGCACTTGCTTCTCTATCATGCAATGTTCACAATCAAAGAAATGCTTTTTTCAACCTAAACAATTTTATTCTAAATGCACATGTATATTTTCTGCTTATGGAGTCTGAAAGAATAGCATTAAATGTTTCTGTGCTTTATTTTGGTATCACAGTTTTGTTTGTTTTCTGTTTTTTTGTTTTTTTGTTTTTTTTCAAATGGACTCAGCTGCCTGTAAGAATTACAAAGGAATAGTCTTAATTAAGCTGCTCAAAATATCAGCCCAAATTTTAACATTCAAAAGCTTCCTTCAGTTTTCTAGTATAGAAGGCAACCTAATATCATTACAGAAGAGTCAATAAATCCAGGCTGGGGAGCTAAAGGGACATTCAATTTCTGAGTCAAGGGGCTTTGACAGTGAATGCCCTTCTAGGAGGTCCCACTTCACTAAATTGACAGAACTCTAGCACAAATTTCTCTGCAGACAATCACACAACAGAGAACATTTCCCTCAAGTACCCTTTTTTCTAGTCATTTAAAGGTCAAAACTAACTCCTTTGCTTTCATTTGAAAGCCCACAGGTGTGGTAAGCAGCTTAGGTTACAAAGCTAATGACTGATGAAGTTGACTCTGCATGACAGAAGGAATACAGAGATTTCTCAAACAAGATTTAGTTTGTTATCTCTATTGCTAGCCCTGCTATTTTGACCTCCAGTAATTATGTGACAGCCGTCCAGATTTGCTAACAGATGTGTGGAACTAAAGCAACTTCATGCACTTAAGGCTTGGCTATTGAAACGAGGCAGGGGTGTGAGGAGGATTAAGGAAAGAGACACCACTTTCTTTCTAGCTATAAGTAGGTGTCATACAAAGTTATGCAATGCAGAAAGTTTTCCTCTCCTCCATCTGGGCTTTGTTCTGTCATGGTTGGATTGCCACAGGGCCACCCACCATAGTTTTGTTTCTCAAGTTTTATCTTAAAGGAAAGAAAAAAAAAAAACCCAAAACAAAAAAACAACCAGTAATTCTTAGAGTAGGGAAAGAAAAGGGAAAGCATGAAGGAGAAGAGGAAACCTTTCTGTAAAAAAATGAAGTGATTTCTGGTCCTGAGTCCCCTGGTGAGGCTGCTGGGACACCTGGGGACCTCAGCTCTGCACGGCCATGTGAGGCTCAGGGCTTGGGAGCTGACCACTTCCACTCTGGCTGTCAGCAGAGCTGGGGGATTTTTAGAAGACTGGGAAGTACAATTCCTCAGGGGCTGGATAGACACACTGTCAAAGGACCAGAGAGGATAACTGCCAGGAAAGGCCCAGCACTGTATTTCATTTTGACAACTGAGTACCTTGGCTCAGTTGTGACGGACCTGCAGGGTCTGCTGGGGAAACTGTCTGGTGGAAAATTCATCACCAGTTCCAGCAGAGAGATAAATAGGTGGGGAGGGTTCCCCACTTGTAGAAGTGGTAAATCTGCAAAGCCTCTCCCCACCCTCTTGGTACCATTGTGCTGTAGAGCCAGTCAGGAAAGTTAAGATCTCACTAAAATTTGCTGAATTATTGGTAGGCAGATAGAGTACAACGAAATTTCACCAGGCAAGCAAGTTCACTTTTTAATCAGGGATTGTGATTGAAGAAGTCTGTTAAAAGTAGTCTAAGCTAAAGGCAAAGAGAAGCAGAATTTGCTTGGTGAATGGATGAAGGAGGAGAGGAAAAAGGAGGAGGAGAAAAGAACTGGAAGAGGAGTGAGCAGTGAGCATATTGAGGAGATTTAGTGAGCATAAAGAAGAGCCAAGCTGCAGTTAAGGAGGCAATTGGAGTCCTACCCTCTTGTCTCTTTGTATTTGCCTAAAAAAATTCTTCTTTGTCCTTTAAAAGTTGTTAGCCTTGTTTTTTCCAAAGTACTACAGCCACTAAAATGGAGTGCCACACACTGAATACAGAAACTAATCTTTTTAGTAATTTCCATTTTGTTAATACTTTAAGTGATTAACAGACTACTTTACTTTCCCAAGACAGTATTTTAAGTTGAATTTATTTGTACTTGAACATGGCTGATTTTTTTTTTTTTTTTTTAATATTAAATCCTTTTGTTGGTGGTGGTGATTGGACATTTGGGATTAAGAAACTGCAATAACAGTGTCACTTTTTTCCTAGTTAGTGTCATTGTTGTTGTTTTTTTTTTTTTTTATTGCAATGCAATTTCACTGAGGGAACTTGCTTAGAATTGGGACCATCTCAGATGATCAATAACGAGATGTGGTGACTGACCAAATTAACTTACAGAAAATCACAATATTGTAAATACATTAAAGTATTCTTATCATGGGAGGTCTTTAAACATAATAAAATTACTCAGAAGGCAACAGCCAAAAGCACCATAGTAAATTAAAATGTAACATTAACAAGAAAGTGTACCCCAGAGCTGTCTGTATGGAAAATCAAGGCTTACCAGAGCAACACTAACCACTTCAATTACTCCTCATATATTTCAAGCATTCAGATATGACAACCAAATTTTTTTTCACCACATTGTTTCTGAGTCTATAGATGCTTTATCTGAGAAGCATGAGGTTGAGAGGGAATCAACATCTTTACAGCTGCCTTTACCAGGTGTGAAGGCTTGACATCTGTTATACTGGGCTTTAATACATATATATGTGTATTTCCTACTTTTTTTAATAGGCATTTTTTGTTGTTGGTTTTTTGTTGGATTTTTTTTTTTTTTTT
>VZRH01000692.1:1040438-1062188 GCA_013397555.1 Urocynchramus pylzowi | reverse complement strand
CTTTTTTTTTTTTTTTTTTTAACTTGGCATATGCATTTAAAACACTTTCAACTTTTTTGTTTGGTGAATCCTTAAGCAAATAATGTCTGGTTCTGATATCTCCTAACACTTCCTACAAGATTGTGCCATAGTAAGTTGATTAATATGCTGAAGGTACCTTTTTTGTGATGCTTATATCTTTGATATTTGTTTTATTTCTTAATATATTATTACTATTCCTCTGAGTTAGTCATTGGCAATGCTTTTCTAGCCAGCAGTGTGAACTGGGGGCATTTTCCTATGTTTCTAGTTATATATAATTATTAGTTTGTTCCAAGGCATGATTTGAAGATTAACCATGCATAAAAAAAAAAAGCTCTTTCACTGTAGATATCTTGGCTTTAGAGGACAGATGAGTACATCTGCATCCAAGCTTTCAAAACTCGTCAGAAAATCATTTAATAAAGAAGAATTACTTCTATTAATGCTTACATGGCAATTGTGGAAAATAGGAGTTTGTTATTGCATGTGCTTTGCAATACTGAGTACATGAAGTGCTCAGCAAACTTTAATGTCCTTGATTACATTAAAATAATATAGTTAATGGGAGATGTAGTCAGCTATTTGGAGAGCAACATTGATGATATAACACATTTTTTCTCATTGTTTTCTTTGATTTGTTCTAGTGTTTCTGTGATTTAGAGGACAGGAGTGGGACAGCATTTGGATCAAAAGGCATATTTATTTATCCCCATGAGTATCTTTCCAGACTTTGTATGAATATGATACCTCTGAGGCAATGAGCACCTGTCACCTTTTTCAGGAAGTGACAAGCTATAGGTTTTACTAAGTTAGCTTGATTACTGGAAGAGTGTCTCCACAACAATAAGGAATTTTGTGGGAACATAAGTAGAAAGTGTTTACTAAAGCACATTGGGTTTTTTTCCTTATGAGGAGGAAAAAAAAAAAAATCAAAGAGCAAAGTACATGTGTTTCCACAGGACTCCAGACTGATCATCACCTTCCTGTATGAACACACTCCTAAAGGCTTACTGATCATCTTCTTTAGACTCACACATATTTTGTCTTACTGCTTGTCCTCTTACTCTAGGTAGCTCTGTGAAGTGAGAAGTGAGTTCTTGTGTTGTTTGGTTAGAAAAGCACAGTTGCAGTAGCTGTCATCTCTGCTGAGAACTTAGTACATACCTGTAGTAATTAAAAAAAATCTGTCTGAAAATTAAAATGTTCTGTAGCTTCCATTCCAACATTTGATTGGTGTTCTTTTTTGATCCATCTGTATCTCAAGCAACATTTTAGGTGGAAAACTGTATTGAAAAGTTGAAAAGCCAGCTGAGGGTTCCTTGAAGTAGCTGAGGACAGAGCTGCAGTACTTTACCCTGTTTAGGACTGAATTTATATCTTAATTGGGCTCACATGTTATTTGGGTTGAATTCTATCAGAGTACAACAACAAAAAAGAATTGTTAGTTTCCTGCAAGGTCTCTTATGCCTTTTTCCCAGGAAGAGTTTTATAATTTATACATTTGCTCCTTCTTTTAGTTCTTGAATATTTTTCTGTCTCTTTATGTGTTTTTTTTATATATATATTTATAAAATAACAACATTTAAAATTGTCAGTAAAGAGCAAATGCATACATTTAAAAGTAAACCAGAAAAAAATTGAATGTGTTTGTTTGTTTATTTGTTTGTTTTTACTAGGTCTTGTTGTGCAGAATTATTTATTTTGTCCTTTATTTCAGATATTTATCTTACTGATGTGTGTAGCATAAATTCAGTCATATGGTACTTCTGTTGAAATTTTGACAAAGCAGCTAAACAGAAGAGTGGGTAAAACTGCAAATTAATTGAATGGATATACTTGGGTCTAATGCTTCTTTAGCTGTCATTTGCTTGTTTTGTTCTGCTTAATTTAGCTGCTTTTCAGCTCATAAACTTCAAAGTCAACTCAAAGTCGAGCTCAAGGAGAATTCATATGATGCAAGCAGGCCTGATCAGCCTGAGAGCTGTGAGCAAGGCTTGGATCTGTGCAGTCTGCATAACTGTGGTGAAGATGTAAATATTTATGGTTTTGTATTCTACATTTGTACTGAAAGGATTAATTTATAGTAAGGAATGAAGGAGGTTGCTAAGATTGAATATCACTACTTTTAAGATTTTAAATGTCATCTGTTTTAAGGGAAGGTGATTTAGTAGTTTGACTCATTTGTTGTGATCACTACTTAAAATCATGAGTTTTTCCCATTACTGTGGGTTATTTTTTAATGGATTTTCCCAACTGGACTTCTAGAACAATGTATCTGTTTATTCAAGGCTACTCTTTTACTCTGCTATTGGTGTATGACTGCTGTTGATTTCTAACTGGTCGGATATTTGTTGAACTCAGCTTGTTCCTTGATCATCAGTCATAAAACCTATAACTTTCAATTTTCACCTCACTTGTAAAGCTCTGATCTCTCTAAATCATATGGAAATGAACTCTAAACCTTTATAAAAATCTCCAGTCATGCTTTTTCCTTAAACCATTCCCTGTTTCTTCAGTGTACAGGACACAGAATTCTTCCTTGGTCTACTTTTCTCTGCTCCCTTCATGTCAAACCAGAGCATGTCAGTGCCATTTTCCTATCCCACACTAAAGCTGCTTTCTTTTCTAATTATTACATTGAAATCACTTGTTGCTCATGAACATCTGCTGCTCAGTTTCACAGCTGAAAATACAGGGTATAATATTACACCCTATTTTTTTTTCTCTCTTATATGTGTCCCAGCTACTAAAACCTGCAGATGTTTTGGTATTTCAGATGACAGCAATAAATCCCTGTAAACACCCTTAGAATCTGTTTCTCTTTTCCAAAGACCATTTAAAGTTTTCTCTCACATGACATGAAAGAGACTGTGCTGGTGGCTGCAGTTGTGAAACAGAATAGAAACAGAATAATACACATAAATCCTAAGTTAAACACATTTTGGATTCTGCAGATTGATAAGAAGAGTAGAAAGGAACAAGAAGAGGGGATGCAACAGGAAGAGTCTAACTCTGGAGCTCCTCTTTTTCTGTCTTAGACAAATGGCATGGCCACTGAATAGAGAGGATTTTTAGAACTGTGACTACATTGGCAGTAGTAGGAATTCCATGTGGCCAAGTCTTCCTTTCTCAGAACCTGCTTGGCTTGCCCTGATGGAATCCCATTTTTTTTAAATCTTGAAATATTTTCAGGTGACAGCACTTTTGCATCCTTGTTCAAAGTTTTTCACAATCTCTAAATAAAATACATTAACATTTGAAGATCTAAATACTTTGTTGTTTAAGAAAACCTAAGAGTTGATATCCTTGCCAGAATATTCTATAGTTCTTCAAGTGTAGTAAAACCTTTACTGGAAGTTGTGAGGATGAAACCAAGCAGCTTTTCTCTAGAATAAAATCTAAAAGACACTAGAAACCATTTACCATTGGGAATGTTACTTTTCTTTCCCCCCCTCCTCTCTATCCCAAGACCATCACTTAGCCCAACTGAGTCACAACTATCAAAGAAAATCTACAAAAATAGCTAAGTTAGTTATTTAAAAGATAACGAGCTCAACAGAGGGAACAGTAAAAAGAGTTTGCTTTAAAGAAAGCTCTGTTCCATAGGTTTCAATAACACAGGAGAAAAAAAAAGTTAGTTTTGCTGTCCCGTAGCTGTTCACTGAGAAAATCACTTACATTGCCTCATGAATAAACAGAATTAGGTTAAAGGAAAGGTTGGGATCATCTGCCAGCAAAGCTTTCTCCACTGAGAGTTATATCACTCTCTGTTGTGCCATTTCAGGCATTGCTATTACCAGAAACTAACCCAGACCTGTCTAAATGATCTAGTTTAAAAAGTAAACAGAAAACTGTTTTTCAAGTTTAAATGGTTTGGAGTTTAGAGTGGGGAATGTCACCGAGAAGTTTTGGGTCAGTGCATGGCTGCACAAACAGAGCATGAAGAAACTGAGGCATCTAGGGAGAGAAAGGAAGAAGCAGATCCACAGTTGTTGGTGCTGGAAAAAAAAAATGTACCCAACCTGTGCTTTCTGGATGTGTCAGTGATACTGGGCCAGGACCAGTGAGAAATACTGTACTGGTGGACTTTAAATCATCTGAAAAGCTTTGTGTGTTGAAGACATACTAAGTTGGCTGGGTTTGTGTTCATTTTTGCTGTGTCGCTCATAAGAAGTTAAACTAAATTTCAAAGCTAAAATTTAAAATCATAAATATGATAGCTGATGGTTTATGGCTGCAGGTCTAAACTAAGATATTTTGTTTCCTTTTTGTCATAAGAAAAACTTTGGTGAACAGTAAACAGTTCTGTAGTGTTGGTTGAGACTCCAAGAATCCACACAAGTGTTAATAAACAACTTGTAGGAACAAACTTTCAGTTGTCCCAGGAATCCATATATTCCATTGTTCCAGCAGTTGAAAGAACTTATAATTTCTTTGTTTTTGGCATCATTAAGGTGACATTACTTTGCTTAAAAGAATGTATACCATTTAAAGATTAAATTGCTTGAAAACATATGGATTTAATAGTTTATAAACACTTTATAAACAGAAGGTGCCACTACTACTTCAGAACTTCCTTTAGCTTCAAGGTACTGCTGACAAATACTTATGGGACCTTTGTCGTTGTTGAAGGAAAGTGGAAGACAAAATGAGACCAAAGTATTTTTTGTAGTATTGTTATACCAGAAAAACCAAAACAACCACCAAAAAAAAACCCCCCAAACAACAACAAAAAAACCAAAACAGAACCAAAACACCAAACCACTTCAGAGTGAGATTTAGAAAGCCTTTGAATGTCTACTTTCAAAAAAAAACCCATGTATATGCATGTACATTTGTACAAGTAGTGCACGTTGGACAAAGTTTCAAAGTTAAGAACCTGAAACATACCAAGATAAGTGCAAACATGGAACTTGGATTTTTACATGGCTTTTAACCTTACTTGATGGAAAAGACAGAGTTTTTCATAATCTAAGGAGAGAAAATGGCAAATCTGTGAAAGAAGATGGTACCAAATCTCTTGGATTGTTTTAATACTAAAGACCATTTACCACTAAATGGTCTAAACTGATATTTGTTGGTTGTATGTACCTAATTTTTCTTTAATTTGCAAAGTGTATGATTTGAAATATGCTATGAATTAATCTAAAACAATTTCTCTTCTGTGTTCTAGGTAAGAGAATATGAGGTTTCTCACACTATAATCAGACTACATCAAGGTAACATATTTCAGGTGTTTGAAGCCTATGATGAGACTATAATTGTGTGTATGTGTGTGTGTGAACATCAGATTCCCTTCCATGTGAAAAGTGTCTGATTTCAGTAAAAATTGGGAAGTAGCTGACCTTAGCAGATATTTAACAAACCTTGAAAATATATTCTATGTTTTATATATATATATAGCTACTGTTATAAATATATTTATATATTCTGAGCTACTGTTCTGCTTTTCTTCTGTGAAAACTATTTAATTCATGTTGTTACCATAGTGGTTGTATTTTATATGTCTATATATTTACAAAGCAAGGATAAGACAACAGTATTGTCACTTCGTGAAGTGATTTTGAAAATTAAAAGGAAAAAAAGGAAGAAAAAAAATCATTTGATGCAAATAGTAACAAAGTATGGAGTTGCACATGTAGTTCACAATATCAAGATTAATGTCAAAAGATCCTGAAATACCATTGTGCCATAAGGATGCTTCATACTCATTTCTGCTTGTAGACAGTATTTATAGGCTGACATTTTCCTAAGAGGTGGGATTGGCACAGCTTGGCAGTGCTGCGTAGACTGATGTGCTCAAGCAGCCAAAATATTTTTCATTTGATTATGTGTTAATATTGTGGACATGTGGATGGATATTGTGTCCACATGGATATGTGGACAACTCTAAAAACAAACCAAACAAACTTAGTTTCCTTTCACATCCTTGGTGTTAATCAAGATTTATGGATATTACTTCTGTAAGAGTCTTGTATTTTAAATAGACAACTGAACCTCATTCATTTATTAACCTGTGATTATTGATACAAAATACAATGGATTACAGTAACTTCAGCCAAGATCCAGTACTAGAATGTCTGTCATCTACAGCTTTCTAAGAGTCTCCTGGAAAATGGAATTAAAATTGTTTCATGTTTTTCCCCTCCCCAATAACCTGTGCTTTTGTGGTCCTTGATGTGGCTGTTTTCCAGCAAGAGTAGAGTACAGCCTCTTGAAAACAACTGTAACATTTTAGAGGTCTTTGTTTCCTTGATTGCATCCTGCCTTTAAAAATGCAACTTTAAAATGAATGATAGTGCTGGGGTATCCTTAATAATGTTGTATTCACATTTGAGCACTGATTTTTTTTTTTTTTTTTTTTTTTTTTTTTTTTTTTTTTTTTTTTTTTTTTTTTTTTTTTGGTTGCTGCCAGTATCTGCACTGTGGGATACTGGGACACATAAAATCCTGCAGCTACACAAAGACAAGTAAACAACATAAATCCTTAACTGCTAAACACAATGGTGTGATGAATCTAAATGGCTTTTTAAAGGTAAGGTTTGTTGAGGTGTCCAGAGGTTTCAAGATTATTTTGCTAAATCACCCAGAGTTCCGTGAATAACTTTGGGATAGGAGAGTCTTTTCTTGTCCAGCTGCATTTTGAATGCCTTGTCAGTGCCACTGGATCAGGATAAGATTGATAATTATTTGGTGTAGTAACATCTGTTGTTCTTCAATGTACTTCCAGCAGATGCTCTTGCTTTAAATGTAATATGCTATTTGTTTTAATCTTGGAGCATGTTACCTGTAGCAGATGAATGGTACTAAAGCTGAGGTGCAGGTTTGAAACCATGGATTTTGTATCTCTGATCAGATTGATACCTGTAAATTGTGCAGAGCATCATTAAGTTTGATAAGGATGGCAGTTGGAACAGTTTCTGATTTATTCCTCAAACTGGCATACAGAATCCTTCTGACTGTAGGACAATTTGTGCTTTCATTTTTTCTTTTTATTTCCTTCTCTCCCTTCCATCTCTCCCTGCCCCTACTAGCCATCTTTGTTTTGTTCCTAGTGAATTCATGAAACTGCATAGCCACAAATTTGTCACTGTTTTTCCCTCCCACACTGTATGAAGAGTTGTAATGAGAGAAATGTTAAGTGCTCAAATCGGTGACCTAAATGAGTTTGCATGTATAGCATGCTGGCAAGTGATCTAGACTAAGATCATTTTCAGATAATCAGTGTTTCCTTCTTTATGTAAATGCATGATAGTGCATATTTATTTAAGATAAAATGGGGATGACACCAGGCATTTCTGTAGTAAAAGGCAAGTTTTTGGTAAAAAAAATGACCCTTTTCCATCAAGAACACTTCAACTAGAATATTTTACAATGCAATGCTCTTAAATAAGTTTGCACGACAGGCATCCCATATTTCTTGGTGTTAACAAGTCCACTTGGAAGTACCATTTCCTTTTTCCAAGGAGTGGCTTGCTATTACTTGTATGCAAATCCTGTTTTCTTCTGCAGATTTGCAGCAATCAAGATATTCTCACATAATGATGGCATCTGCTGAATGTCTTTAAAATTCTTCATTAAAGCACAGACAAGAAAAAAAAAAGAGGGTTGCTGTAGATGTTTCTTTGCATGTTGCTGGCTATTTCACCATTGAGCAACCTGAAGTTACTTTCCTGTTTAAACTTTTTTAGTGACTGGAAATTTTTTAGCCATAATAACTCTGCATGATTGTGTTTTACCCAAAGAGAATGTAAGAAGTTGTATAAGGCAATTTAGCAGTTCATTTTCCTGTGTCTTTCTCCACCCTGAAGTCTTTGCTCAGTACATTTGCAATACCTGTTTTGAAAATTTGATCTCTTTTAGAGCTCTGTGGGAAAGCAGAAAATTCTAGCTTTTCTTTGACTGTAGGTAGCTCAGTCCAGGCTTTATATGGGGTTTGTTCTCGTTTTTTGTTTTGCTTTTGGTTGTTGTTGGGTTTTTTTGTTTGGATTTTGTTTTGTTTTGTTTTGTTTTTTCTTTGACAAATATTAACTCTGTTTCTCTGTCAAGTAGAAATTTTTGTTATAAGATCTATCTTCTTGGACTAAATAGTCATCTACCATGTTGTGGTCTAACCTCAGCCAGCAACTAAGCACCAAGCAGTCATTCATTCACCCCTTCCCTCCCTCCCAGCAGGATGGAGGGAGAGAATCAAAAGGGTAAAAGTGAGAAAACTCACGGGAGTTGAGATAAAAAGAGTTTAATAATCAAAATTATATAATAATAATCATCAGATCATTTGTAAATAAAAGAGAAATAACAGAGACTGAGAAATAAACCCCAAAGAAGGCAGGTGATGCAAACAAGAGTAGTTGTTCACCACTACCTGACTGATGTAGCCTCTCCCAACTTCTTGTGCACCCTACCCAGCCCACTTCCTGGGGTGGGAAGCAGAAAAGGCCTTGGCTCAGTGCAAGCTCTGCCCAGCAGGAAGGAAAACATCCCTGCATTATCAGCACTGCTTCCNCCTCAGCCAGCAACTAAGCACCAAGCAGTCATTCATTCACCCCTTCCCTCCCTCCCAGCAGGATGGAGGGAGAGAATCAAAAGGGTAAAAGTGAGAAAACTCACGGGAGTTGAGATAAAAAGAGTTTAATAATCAAAATTATATAATAATAATCATCAGATCATTTGTAAATAAAAGAGAAATAACAGAGACTGAGAAATAAACCCCAAAGAAGGCAGGTGATGCAAACAAGAGTAGTTGTTCACCACTACCTGACTGATGTAGCCTCTCCCAACTTCTTGTGCACCCTACCCAGCCCACTTCCTGGGGTGGGAAGCAGAAAAGGCCTTGGCTCAGTGCAAGCTCTGCCCAGCAGGAAGGAAAACATCCCTGCATTATCAGCACTGCTTCCAGCACACATCTAAAACACAGCCCTGTAATAGCTCCTGTGCAGAAAATGAACTTTATTTTATTCCAGCCACAACCAGCACACCTATACCAAAAGACATGTTATCAAAGTTCTTATGAGATCTCTTGCTTTGGGTCCATTAAGATTAATGGAGGTTTTGAGCAGTCTGATGAAACAGCATATTAATGCAGTATAATGTTATATAAAGCTACATGATGCTTAACCAAAACTACTCAGGATAATTTGTGACAAAGACTATTATAATCCATTAGCCATAATTTCCAAGGCAATTTTCAGTCACTTTTAAGTTGTGACAACAGTTTGTGCTGTAAATTGTCATATGAATTGCAGAGATTCTTGGGTTTTATATCATTTTCACATACAACTATGCTATAAGCAGTGTTTTTATAGGTGAGGTTACATTAGGGCAATTTGGATGTTTGTCTCTCCACCTATTGTGAATGGAGGTATGGTCTCTTTGTGATAAATATGGGTAGGGATAATGGATAATCCCTCCTTTTAAGCAGTATCTCTAGTTTAGGAAAAAGTCATTAAATATAAGACTTGAATTCACAAGTAAAATAAATTACCTTCAGTCTATAAGATTTCTTGCCAGTGCAGGGCTTAAATGAAATTTAGGCCTATAAGTAGATTTATGAGGTTAAAAGCACATGGAATTTCCCCTTTCTGTAAACTCTTTGCCATGAATGAAGAGGGAGTTGTGCAAAAGCAGTAATATAAGATTAAATTGTTGAAGCACACACCTGTATTAAATATGCATGTGGTATAACAGGAAAGATTATGTGGAAATTGTGGGGTTTCTTTTTGCAAACCTTCTTTTTGTACTTAATTTTTCAAAATTTAACATTTTGCGTGATGGTTTCTGTGCACATTTCTTAAATTGATCTCCAAATTAAGTTTCACAGAAGATGAACAATTAAAAAGGAAAAGAACAAAGTTCTGAATTGCCTATGATATCACTTACTGTGAGAAAAATAATTATATTCTTCAAAAGTGTATTTCACAGAATCACAGAATAGTTGGGGTTGGAAGGGACCTGTGGAGATCATCCAGCCCAAACCTCCTGCCAAGGCAGGGTCACCTCAAGCAGGTGACACAGGAACGTGTCCAGTTGGGGTTTTAATGTCTCCAGAGAGGGAGAATCCACTCCCTCCCTGGGCAGCTGTTCCAGTGCTCTGCCACCCTCAATGTAAAAAAAATTATTCCTCATGTTGAATGGAACTTTTGGTGTTTTATTTTATGGCCATTGTTCCTTGCCCTGTTGCTGGGCACCACCAAAAAGAGTTTGGCAGTGTCCTCCTGATGGGCAGTGGTCAGGAATGGTTTGTCTGCTCCTTGGATTGCTGGCAGGCTACCCCCAAATCCTCGGTCAGAATTCCTCCAAAGGCAATGCCCCATTGCATTGTCCTTGACATGGGAGACATTATTGTGTCACATTTCAGCATTTAGTGAAAATCCATAAAATCCTTATGCATGTACACACAAATCAAAAGCAAGCTGAAGCAGAGCTCATTTCTACAGTGATCAAATTATTCAGTAGAAAAGCTGGCAAAATTACTGTACTGTTGTGATAATAAAGAAAGGCATATTACTTTTCAAACTGTACAGTTTTAGTAGAAATAAAGCTAGAAAGCTAAATCAAAACTGTTTTCATATCAATCAAACACCAGTTAATTTTTAATGAGATTATTTAAGAAGAAACTTTCACAATTAAGCTGCTATTAATGCATTAAAAAATAAATGCAAATATGTTGCTTTTCATATCATAGGGTTTCAAACCAAAAAGGAAGTTCTAGTGAAATGCAGTCAACTAATTTTTCCTCATCTGAGTAATTCAACTTTTCATCAGTGCTCTTTTTGTTCCCCTTGATTTGACTATTCAAAAATTCCGTTGCTGTCACCCAGTCATAATTTTTGTGTTCTTTTTCCTCTTTTTTAATTTTTTTTTTTTTCTTTTTTTTGAAGAAGTTCAGTGTAGTAAAGAGCAACACCATGGTGTGTTTTGTCATGCCTGCTGGATCTTCCCACACAGGTGACACCAGGATTGAAGACACAGATCTCTGATGAAACTGCTCAGCCAAACATGTAGTGTTGGTGGGGATTTTTGGGTTTAGATCAATACAAAATTATTTATGGATGAATGAAGAAAATATTTTAGCGGTCTTGTCTAAAGATGTCTTCCTGTATAATTATTGTTAATCATGTGGGAGATTATTTGGACAATAAAATGACTTACAAATAGGTGAATAAAATGCTCTGTGAGACCCAACCCATAACTTTTTAATCTTATATTTCAGTATCTATATCTGCATACCCAGAGCTTTTGTTCCAGAATATTCTTGCTATTTTTGTTGAAAAATTGGCCAAATATTTCTGTTATTGACCAGAAGTATGTCAGGCTCCAGGGAAACCTACCAAAAATTCTTGTATTGTTAGAAGAAAATCTGATGAGTTAATCAGTATTACCACTTGAAAAAGTAAAAGAGATTTTGTTGTTGTTGTTGTTGTTACTTTATTTTTCCTTTCTTTTTCTTCTTTTATGTTCTGCTCTAAAAATCCCAAGAAGACTCTCTGCTGAAAACTATTCTGAGAAATGTTAATTTCTTTATTTCTCTTTGGAAGGAATTAATCTAAAAAGAGTTGAGTTCTGGCTTAATATGAAATATCAAGGAATTGAAACCTGGAAGGTGGCTACTACTCCTTAAGATGAAAAATATACATTGAGAACTAATAGCAAATATTTGACATTATGGTGCAAAACTCCTCAAATAGTTCCAGCTTCCAGGCACCTTTCTTTGTTAAGTATTCTTTGTTTGGAATCTGCAGAGCAGAGTGATCCTGGCCCTGTGCAGCTTCAGCACTGACAAAGGAGCAAATGACAGCTCCTCAATGATTTTCAGTTAATCAGTGTAATTACCTTTCACTCCCTTGCAGTGGCAACATCAAGCTTGTGAAGGAAAACTCTTCAAGAAATATCCAGGTTTCTCCTGTTGTGTTTTCTTCAGGCAGGCTCTGTTGCAACAATTCATTTTAGCATTTACTTCATCCCATTAAAATAACTCATCAAGGTCACAGGAGGTACCAGCCTGTTTTGATGTCCTCTGAATGGATGGAGCTGGGTACTGAAGAGCTTCCCTGAGCTGCAGTCTAGGAGTGAGGATGGAATTAAAACCTTTGCTTTGCAAGTCGTGAGCTTCAGTGGGCCAGTACAGGATTAGAGAATCACAGAACATTTGGAAGGAACTCTATAAGGATTATTCAGTGCAAGTCCCTGCTTCTCACTGGTGTCATCTTGTCTTCATGTCCCCATATCCTCTCAGAGGCTGAGCCTTTGGACAATGAGGAAGTCTGGCACTGAGCTGGCACATTTTAAATTCAACCACCAGTAATTTAAGTCCACATTTTTGCATTAGACTTGCCCAGAGGTGATGAGGTAGGGTTTTCAGAGTCCATGCTGTCTGTTCTGGGTTTGGCCACTTCTCAGTTTTGTGGACACTCACAGTGAAGCCTCTCATGGCATCCAATGGTTAATATGTCTGTAGATGTATTATCTATGTTTTATCTTTTTTCATATAACTCTACAACCTTAATTAGTATTGCCTGGTTCAGAGACAGCTCATAAAATTTTATTTTGTCCTCTTTTACTTCTGTGGCCCTCATGGTTCTTTCACAATTCTGGCAGATGTTTGTGTATTGCTCTCTTAAATCTGTCTTCTGTCATTTTAATTTTGCTGTAGTTCAATTTAGTGATAACAGATAGAAAGGAAGTAAATTTTTTTGTTAACAGTGCAAACCATCAGAGGATGGAAGCTGGTCACACTAAACAGAATTGCATAATTTGTGATTTCAGACAAAAGTTAGAAGATTAGTAAATAAGCCGGTAATCAGAGATCCTTCTTTTTATCATTACCTGGCCTTATCTGGATAATTAGCTATTTTTAACACTTATTTTCGAAAATTGATTTTAAAGATGACTAAAAAAGCCTATGTTAGAAACCAAATGATTTGTTTTCTCCTGAGTGATGCATTGGATCCACATTTGTCCCCATTTGTAAAGTTTGCTTTGACCCATTTATTTTGATTCTTTTCTCAGCATGTTTTCACAGGCACATAAACAATTCAAATAACAATAATATGTGTAAAGAAAGTACAACAAGATACCTCAGGTGCTCTATTTAGGTAGAATATGCATCTAAATTGATTCAGAAGTAATATGCACTCTGGCAAAGTGCTGTGACTTTCAGACTTATCTGTAGGAAGAATCAGCAATGAAAAAATAATCAAGACAAAGAGAAGACAAAGAAATCCAGGTTGTCTTTTTATGCATGCTGAATTTTAGAAAAAATGCTCACTATTGTAAATTTTATTGGAAATGCAGGATGATGCAAACTAACATGTTCTGTTAACCATCAGCAATACTAATTCAGGCTCTTTGTGTGATGCCTTCTGCCCTCTGTATTTGAGTCAGTGGTGGTCAGTTTGTACATGTAGATGCAGGGAGGTCTGTTTGGAATGTCCCACCCAGCCTACTGGTTGTGCATCACACTAGACCTTGCATTTCTGCCCTCAACAATCCCATAATTTCCAGTTAGGAACTAAGGATGGTACCAATCCCACAGTTGCCATGGGATAACAGCTCTGCAGCAGCATTGCCCCTGTGCCTGTGCATAAACTGATGCCTGTGACCACATTCTCCCAAGGGTGTTCAACACCCCATGGCAAGGATAACTCTCTGCCTTTCCTCAGAGACCCCATATTCCCATTCCTTCTGTTTTTTACCTCTTTGGGGTAGAAGATAGACCTCTGCCAAAACCTGGAGGATTTGCCAAATCTGCTGCTGTCTTAAAAGAGGGAGTGAATCTTTATGAGAACTAGGAAACCTGAGACTAAAAATCTGTCAAAAGAATAATGTTCTTTTTAAAGAGCTCTGTGCACATGACAATGTGATAACTTGCTCTGTCATGCACATTTGTGTATATTGTCTGTCATATTTGTTATACACCTTAAATTGCACAGAACACTCTGGTCTCTCAAGGTGTTCTTTAAAATGCAAACAATATTTTTAATTTAAAAGTTTTTGAGATAAAACCTCATAGTTTAAGTACTATATTTGATGATAATTTTCTTAGCTTTATGAGGCCTCTTAATTCAATATAAAATCATAAACACTGCTTTGTTTCCAGTTTATACATTTGTGTAATTCCACAAAAAATCCTGGTAGATTTTTTTGAATGCTGTTGCATCTGCCAAACATATGCATCATAAACAGTGCAGAAGGACAAAATCTCATTTTTCATTGATTGGCACAGCTTAAGTGAAGCTAGAGAATGAGTGGCAGCATGGGGTGTGGCCCAACCATTCTAACAAAGCAACTTGTTGTATAAAAATCAATGGATCACTTCTTTAACTGCACAGTCAGTATTGCTGATGTTTTAAAGTGGGGTATAATGTACTTCAGTCACTGATCAGTAGACAAAAATAAAGCTCCTTAGGGTTTTTCCTTCAAAATGAAGCATGCAAAAGATTCTTTTTGAGTTCACTATTACTTTATTTTGCTCAGTGAACTGTGAGAAAAATGGTTACAGTCTATAATACTGCAGTATTCACTGGAAGGATATCTGTATCTTGAAGTGTTTCTCAGTTGAGATTATTACCTCTAATTTGTGATTTTTACAATGGTTGTCAACTACAAGATAGTCACATATTAACATGAAAACTAGGCTATAATTTTTAAGAAATTGTAAAGGATTTAGGTCATTCTTGTTTGCAGATAAGTAATTCTGAAAAAGATTAATTTAGAGATCCTACTTACTTTTTTTTTGTCATTGAGTACTTTGTGCCTTTAGTGTATTTTCTCCTCCCCTAAAGGTAAAGCCTGATAAAAAAATGGAGTGGAATTCATTAAACTACTGTAATGAATTGTTTCCCTTGAAAAAAAGGGAAAATTGATGTGTCCTGAATACAAATTGCATCCTACATTTGTAGAAACAATTTTAGGTTCAATCAGAGGTTTTACTCCAGTAATTTTTTTCATTATTCAAGTTAGTGAAGACTTCAAGGGTTGGCTTTTTTCGTAAATACCTTTGTTTGGCTTTAACAGAGGTCAGCTGTCTTGTCATTCTGGTTTCCAGACTTGTTTGTAGTTGATGCTTCTTTCCATGTGTGACCTAAGAGTCACCCTTCAATTTCTGGAAATACTGAAGAAATCAATTCCTCCCATGCAGAGCATTTAATGCATTGCAAGTCCCAGCTTTGGCAGCAGAACTTTTGTTATTTATAAAGAAAATGAGTTTTATATTTTGCACCTTTTACTGCCATTTTTTTTCGGTTATAAAGTGCCCATGTGCACATGCAGGACACACATATTCCCTATTTTGTGTTTTATTGGCCAGATTCTGCTCTTTTGACCCTTTTAACCCTGAAAAAGTGGTACTATGTGAGAAGTTGGATACTCTGTCCTGCTCTGAAGTCTGCATGTACATTCAAGAACACATTTTTATCACAACTGAATAATTTGCCTCTTTTTGTAGCATTCAGCTCTCATTCATTAGGTCATTTTTTTCTGTGTTAAGGCTGGCACCAGGCAGAAGTGATAACAGCAAACTGAAGGTGAGCAATCAAAGAAACACAGGTGCGTGCAGCTAAAGCAGCAACTTTGTTCTCTGAAAAAATGATGTGACTTTGTAATAGCAGATTTAGCATGTCATTCAGTAAAACAAAGTGACTCCTGCAGTGATAAGTCCTCTAATGGTAATGAATGGTGTTTGCTCTTGAGGGTTCTTTGGTTTTCACTACGGGGCTAAACTGCTTGTTGAAATACCCAGGATGGCTGAGCACCTTGTGAGTGCCCCGGAGGAAGGAGAGGGAGAAGGAAACAGGAGTCTGCTTAATGGGAATGTTTACTTCATTTCCTCAGTCAGACTTTTCTGTGGAAGAGAGTGTTGGAGGTTGAGCTATTCAGACCTTGACAGGTTATATATCCCCTCAGCTCCCATTTGATTAACAGAAATGAACTCCAAACAATATTTTGGTTTGAGAACCTTCGGAAGAAGAGGTGTTGGAAGACGAGCCTATTATCCACCTTATCTCCTCTCTAATCTTCTGTTTCCTCTGCCCATCAAGCACAGATTCAGTGCCTCATCATTGCCTTTGGTGCATCCTTCTGACCCACAGGGTCTGCTTCCATCGTGGTATGGGTCTATCAGTCATGGATGGATTGCTGACTGCACTGCAGGAGGTTCAAATGTTTTCCAGGGTTCAGTGGTGGGATGAGAGAGAGGAGGCAGGGGAAGTCTCAGGTAACATACATTAGTGCAGAATTTCACTCAAAGGGGTGTTTTAATTTAAATACTTCTATTAAGAGTTTAATAGAATTGTAGCTTCTATCCCCACTGTGCTGACACATAACTATTTTTCTCCCCATCTCTTCTCAGAGACATTATTTACACTCACTTCTACTCAAAAAATGTCTTTTTCCTTGGATTAATAGAGTTGAGCTGCTGTATATTTCTTGTAAGAATTAAAATCATAATAGGAAATATTTTTGCTTTCAGAAACCAGCATGTGGAAGAGTGATGCTTAAAAGTTAAAGAGAAATTTGTAGGCATCAAGGACAAGTCTGTGAGGGCAAGCAGTATGCAAACTTGTGTATACTAAAAGGAATAGAATGAGAATAGCAAAGACAAAGGTAAAGAGTAAACATGCCTCATATCTCCTTGAAGATAGTCAGTTATCTCTCATTGAAAAGAAACCTGAAATTAAATTAGGCTTTGCTGTAAAGTAGATAGCTGAAATGATAGGTAGGTACTGCAGAAAACATGACTTGGAGGTAACAGTGAGATAGTATGGAAATGTAGGAGAAAATACTGGTAGAGAAATATAAATTCTAGGAAAGAAGCAGAAAGAATGTAGTAAAGAAGTCTGTCAAAGTGTCACAGAAACACTTGTACCATTACTGTAAGCAGGTTAAAACAATGCTGCAAGTTAGTATTTCCTGGTATGTTTTGTCAAGACCAAATCTGAGATTCCTGATGTGTTGGGGAAAAAAAAGAGTTTTTCATAGGTTCCCTTGACATATCAATGACTTCTGTATCAAATAATGATTGGATCCTCAGCTTCCCCTCCAAGCATTAACTGTCTGGAAGATCCCAAGCCTTCACTGACACTCTGACTCAGATCTATCAGCAAATTCCTAAAGATTTGTACATTCAATTACTGCTTTCAAAGTTTATTTTAGGTGTTGGATAATCTCATGCACAAACATTTTACTTATACATACACCCATAAAGTACCCTTAAAAAGAAGTTGTGCGTGAGGGACTAAATTTGGTCTTGTTCCTGTAACCATTCTGAAGCAAGCGTGGAATTCAACTTCCAAGTGCCTTTCCTAGTGTATCTAGCCAAATTCTGAATAATTATAAGGCATAACAGGCTGACATGGGGCATTTAAAGTCATTTGCTTAGGGTCTCTGTAAAATTTCAGTTTGATCAGGTAGATTGTAGAATGGAGTTTGTCAGTCTTCTGCATAGTTTGGCACAGGTTGTCAAATATATATCCTTAAGGAGAATATATAAATTTGGTGAGTATTCATTCTACTAAACCAGTAGTGTCCCTAGCATGTTGAGAAATAAGAATTACAGGCAAAAGTCCTCTTCTGCCTCCAGGAGGGAAATGAGGGTTGCTCATTTTGAAGCAGAGGAATAGTGGGGCAAATTGTTATTTAGACTCGGGTCTTACTTTTCAGCAGACTTGAGTGTCTGCAGAAGGAGCTGTGCATGCAGTTGTGACAAAAAGTATGGGATTTTTTTTAAGATCTACAAGTGATGTTGAAACACCAGGTTTCCTGCAGATGGCCTGTGGTTGTAGGCACTGCCTGCTATTATTGAACCTAAAATTTGCCTTTGTTTTTATTTTTTTTTCTTTTTGTACCTCCTTGTAGTATTTGTTACCTCTTCACTCATGTTTTCTTCTTTCTGACAATAGTATTTTGACTTGTAAAGAAGTCCTGTGTGTATCATGGGAATGGCCATGTGCATGTGAGCAAAACCACCTATAACTCTTGAACCCCCTGTGCAAAGCCAAGCCCATGCAGTTAGCACTGTAGCTCAGCTCCAGCTGGCTAAAATGTCTGTATTTATGTGGATTCATACTGCATGTTAGAGTTCCTATTTCCCAGCTTTATGTTGCATCTTTAATTAGTCCTAGCTCTCTTCAATTCATAAATTAAAGGCTGCCCTTTCTTCTGTTGACAGAAGCACCAGTTACAAATTTCAGCAGCTGAATCCTGTTGCACTGTAAATCAACATTAGGCAAATAGATTTTCATTTATTGACTGACCAAATCAGCTTATTTTGCTTCACTGTATTGTTTCACATACTGGCAGCATCATTAAATCGGAATTAGCTGGTAGCCTTGAAACTCCTACTGCTTAATTTGTAAATGTGACTTTCCTGTGGTATATTTTAACATGGCCTGGACAGTGTTTTTTATTCTTCATTCTTCATTCTTGGTAGATGTGTTAATTTGCTGTCTCTTTCATATATGGAGCCCCATGCCATGTTTGCCTTATCCTTCAGTATGACTGTAGTTCTGCAAAGTGGCCAAAGGGTAAGATCCTGTCCTCTCCACCAGGTTTTCAGTGATCTCCATGGAATTCCATGTATGGTAAGGATATGTCTCACTCCTTTTACATAATCAGACCTGGAGTTCACCCTTGGAAAATACCTTGGGCATTGTAAGAGCATTTCCCTCTTCTGGAGGACAGATCAGAGGCTGCCTTTGCAGCTGATATATGAGCTCCTACAGAATGCTGCAGTCTGGTATCTTATATGCTGTGATCCATGGAGGGGGAAATCATTATCTCTTGCTCAATCTAAACAGCTGCATAAAACAGCAAGAAATTCAGGGGTTTAAAATCTTTCTCTGCAGTGTGTGTGTGTATAGACATACATATATATATTATTTTTTATTATATATATATATATATACACACACATCTACACATATAGATACATACACAGAGAAATATAAGAAATTGAGTTCATGATTTCCTCAAGTGTTTGGAGATCATTTTATATTTACAGACTCTTACATTTTTATATGCAAATGACTCATTATACTTCAGAAAATGAATATATTAATTTGATTAATTTCTTACCTTATTTAAATCTTTGGAAATGTCACCTGCCATTCAATCTACACGCCAGTTATGACAAAACAACAAATATGACAAAGAGGTGAAGCATTAAATTTCTCCTAATCACAAGACAGACATGACAGGTCTCAGTTTATGCACACAGACATTGCTGAGTATGCTGAAAATATGGAGATATTTAGCTCCCTTTGCAAAACTCATTAGAATAAAAACCTTTGGTTTTAAATCTGTAACAAAAATGTTGGGTGTTTTTTTTTATGTGTTGTGGAAAACAAATGCAGGGTTCTGTAAATTTTCTGGTGAGACTGTGATCAAGATTTGAAGGATTTTTAGATAAAGAAAAATATAAATGAAGTACTGGATATCTGGAAAGTTGGGGAGGGGCTTGTTTGGTTTGGAGTTTTTTAAGTGGATTCTTTGCTGTGGCCTTTTAGAAATTTTGTGTCTGAAGTTTGATGTCTACTAAGAAGAAATAAATTCCTCTGTGCCTTTATTACATAGTAAAATACTCTATCCTTGTGTCTTTCCTGGGGTATACAGTGGGTAGCCTGTCAGTTCCATTATTACAAGAAGGCTTAGCCCAGCAGTCATTAGCTATCCCTCATGCTTTGCTGTAGAATTCTCTTAAAACCACTTGAATTCAGCATCTTCTCTGTAAGAAAACCATATTTTTAAGTGTTAGTCCAGTATTTAGAGCTTTAACATCTAGATTCAGTTTACCATACTGGTTTGAGACAGGGCAGACTAATTACTCCAAAGCTTTATTACTGTATTACAACCTTTCTAGGAATTTTGTGAAACATAATGATTTTTAATGCTTTCAAATTAGTTTGTTTTCTTCCAATGCAAGTGATGCACAATTCTAGTGTGATAATAGTATTATTGTGATGGGTTCTTTACTCCACTGGAGCCTTGTGGTGCTAAACCTCACTTCAATCTTCTGTTCAAGACATTTGCATCACCAAATGTTTCCTGAGACTGGCAAAACCCAACATGAACTTGCATTTAAGCTTCATACAATGCATATAGAGATTTCTTACCACATATAAAACACAGCTGCTTACTGAAACAATCTCAAGAGTTTTCGAAAAAGTGATTCTAGGTTTGTGTGTCTTATGTATTATTTTCTTTCTTGAACAACTTACTTATATCACTGAAAATATGAGAAGTTAAAATGACCTTGAGTAGAAACTGTGCAATGTTTCCTTAGTTAAATATGCATTTGAAAAAGTTTACTTCAAAAACTACTCCATGTGAAAGTAATGTCTACCTACATTAATAGTTTTATTATTAATGGCTTTGGACTGTATTATATCATTTAATTGGTGTTTATAAATAGCTTCCTTCCCCGTGGTTATGAAATATAACATTTACCAAACTTCTTCTTTGATGGAATTTACATATGGCACATCATGATGATTAAAAGCCAGCCGTCTTTTCACAGCATGGCAAGAAATAGGATTTGATTTATCTTCGTTGCTCGCCTACCACTTGCTGTGACTGTACTTTTGAAATTTTAATATTCTCATTTCTCAAAAGGAGCTTGTTATGTAAAGTATTATGTAAATATCTTTTATGCTTTGTTTTTTCCTTTCTATGTAAAAAAATTGAAATTTTAATGTGATGAGCAAACAAAGCATGAAGGTGGGAATGAAAAGTCTCAGCCAAAGAGACTTTGTGTCAAAAGAGGCAGATTTATTTATACATTGAAATCTGAAATAATTTAAGTACAGTATAATGTGAGCAGTGTTTTGAATCCCTTTCATATGAACTATTGATCAATAATCACTTGAAATGTGTCACTTCCCAATTCCCAATCCTTTTATAGATTAGTACAGGTACACTGTGGTTTTCCAAGACAAACAAGGGAGTACAAACCTGTTGTGCATGGGCAGACAAGTGCCTTTTCCTGCCCTCCTTCCTCATGCTCCCCTCTCACAAATGATTCCCCAGCAGCAAATATGTGAGATCCAGAGCTCAGGCTGGCCAGGCAGTGATGGGATGATCTTTATGGGATGGGCATGCAGAAGCTCCACCTGCATCTGCTACAGCAAAGCACATTTAAAAGAGTAGGAATTGTTGCATCTGCTCAGATTTTAACACTCCCCCTTTTAATGTTGGCCTTTCAAACACAAGAGATTTGATCAAGGTGTTCTTCAAAATTCAGTGCCACGCTGGGAAAGTCTAGTATAAACCTGTTGTCTGTCACCTCCTGATTCTTTTTAAGCAATTAAGCACCTGCTGATTCTCTGAGGTTACACCAGGATTTTTACTTTGATTGTTCTCCATATTTTAGCTCAGTTCTTTTCTTCTGTTGCTCAGTTCAGCAAGGGAGCTAAAATGACTTTGACTCTCCTCCTTTCCCCTTCTTGTGAGGCAGCCTGTGCCTACTAAACATCTGCTCCTTAGAAAAATTAAAATAAGGATGAATTAAATGTACTCACTGCTACGGTTTAGAAAACTGAATGCAGAACTATGTATCCAATTTAAATAGAATATTGTCTAAAACTGCACACAAGAGAGAGAATTAACCAATGCCTGTACCAAAGCTTTGAAACAGGAGGTGCACAGTGGGTGGTTCATATCAAATGCAACCCACAGATAGATTGTGGTTTTTTTTTTTTTTTTTTCAATGGGGGGTTTTTTTTGGTTTTTTTTTTT